>JAVJIX010000108.1:1307500-1632500 GCA_036785185.1 Paratrypauchen microcephalus
ATTTCCCTGCAAAACAATCACTCCCCGAGCACATGGGGCTTTTATACAGAAAAGCACAAAACTTAGCTTACTTAGCTTACCTTTGAAGGCTCTGCACAGGTCAAACTCTGTATTTCACCATAAACTTGGTCTCAATCTGTCCATAAGGATCCAGCGAATAAAATCCAGTAAAACAATTTAGTCCAAAATACGTGTTATATCCATTACGATGTGTGATCCGGCAGCATGCTTCTTTACACAGGCTCCCCCCTTCCCCCCTCCCCTTCCCCTTCTCTCCTTCTCTCCTTCTCTCCTTCTCTCCCATATGCAGCGCGGATGAGCAGCTGTTAGCAGGAGCCGAGGCGAAGGATGAGCCCAAATGTCCTTCTGCGGCTCTCGTATTCAAAATGGCTGCCTCTAATATGGGGAAGATCCCCCTTTTATGTGACTATATCTAAGTCCAAAAGAATACTTTGATTTCATGATGGAAGTGAAAAGGCTTGGAAAACAATGTATTTTTGAATGGGTATCTTCAATTTCAGTAATTAACAGGTAAAAATCTTACACACTGTCCCTTTAAAGAGTAAATTCCATTATAAAGCTGGAGGAGGAGACCTCATATTCTCTCTGATATACTTGTACTTACTTTGGAGACCATGCCTGATTTTTTTTTTAAATGTGAAAAACAACATTAACAATTTGTAGTGGTCCAAAGTGATGTCGCATTCTATTCTATGTCAGTAGCAGATAAATCCGAGTCAGTTCTCCTGACATTCGTTGTACAGTAAATGCATTCCATTGGGCCCGAGATGCCCGAGAAAGTTTAATGTTTATTTTGTTAGCTTATGTAGTTAATGTCAGGTATTGCTAGCTCCTGCTCATGAGAAGAAGAAGACTTTATTGATCTCACACAGGAGAAATTGTTCTCTGCATTTAACCCATCCTTATTATCAGGAGCAGTGGGCAGCACATGACTGCCCCCGGGGACCATCTCCATGATCTTGTTACTTAGGCTTGGTCAGGACCTAAGCTGGAGGAAGTCTCAAATAAAGATGACTCAATTAAGGCAGTTTGACTATTACATGCTCAAAAAAAAATGTTACTACAAAGTTTTAAAGATCCCATGACATGGTACTTCTTGATGCTTTTATATGGCTCCTTAATGGTTCCCTAATACTGTAAATGAATCCTTCTTCAAAATCAACACTCAGTGCATGAGAAACAGAGATAAGATGAGAAAGAGTATTTTTTCTCTCTCTGAACACTCCATAATGGGCATTGTTGCTTGAATGCAAATGAGGAGAAAAGAGCTGGCCAATAGTAGAGGGTGGGGGCGTGGCCAAACGCTCCGCTCTTGCTCTGAGCGCTCTCTGATCCATTTCCTTGTTTTTGCACGGGGGGAGAGATTCCATTCGAAGCGAATTCGAAGATTCGAAGATTCGAAGATTCGAAGATTCGAAGCGTTCCATTGAAAAATAAACACATTTCCACAGAAAATAAAATTAAACCACTGCTGTTCAAAGGTCCAGAGGCTCAGATAAAGGACTTCCGAGCCTAGAAACACTCGGACGTGCCTCCAGGCAAATAAAAAAACGCATTTCTCATTGCCTAGCGCATTCGCAGTCCAAACTCTCTGGGCGTGATTTACAGAGACGCTGAGTACAGACAGACGGGGATGGAACTGCATTTGCATTTATTTTTTCGATCTGACGTCAATAAGGTGCCTTGTTCAAAATCGCCCGTTTGAGCTCCGATTTTTTGTAACGCAGAAAAGGATCGCAAATGCTCAGTTTAGACATTTCGCAACTTTTAACCATGGGGGGGGGGCTAAACAGGGTAGGGGAGCTCACATTAACCTTCAAAAACCTCAGAAAGTGAAAATTTCATGCCATGGGACCTTTAACAAGACAAGACAACATAATATCAAACATATCCTAAATATTCACCATGATTTTATACTCACTTTTCAGAATTTTCAGAGGCAATAACAGAGTTTGTGGTAAAGCAACAAAACGCATGCTAACAGTGCACCTCCTGTTATTCAGAAAATAAAACACTTTCTAATTAGAAGCAGAAAGTACACAGCAGTTTTTTCTCAAATACATGGGGAAAATCTGGTGCAGACCCTTTAATGCATAAAAACACTACTCTTTGTATTATTCCTTTTATTCACAAATTGCACATTTACATGATGGACTTCACCCTTCTGATGAAGACACGCAAAAACAGTGACAAAAGCACGTTTAAACAAGAAAATCTTAAACTCATGTTAAAGCAAAACGTCTTGGAGCCACAAATATAAGAAACACACCACAGCCTCAGTAAGTGAAGTAATAAATCTGTAACTGTTAAAAGAAATCACAAAAATCACTCTCAAGCACACAAACCAAGCAACCTCATATGACCACCTTTTAAGAACTGGTTTAGTACTGGGCTAGACCTGGTTCAGTCCTGGGTCAGACCTGGTTTAGTCCTGGTTTAGTACTGGGTTAGACCTGGTTCAGTCCTGGGTCAGATCTGGTTTAGTCCTGGTTTAGTACTGGGTTAGACCTGGTTCAGTCCTGGGTCAGATCTGGTTTAGTCCTGGTTTAGTACTGGGTTAGACCTGGTTCAGTCCTGGGTCAGACCTGGTTTAGTCCTGGTTTAGTACTGGGTTAGACCTGGTTCAGTCCTAGGTCAGACCTGGTCCAGTCCTGAGTTACACCTGGTTTAGACCTGGTTTAGTCCTGGTTTAGTCTTTTAGTTCTGGGTTAAACCAGGTTTAGTTCTGGGTTAGATCTGATTCCTTCCTGGTTAGACCTGTTTAGTCCTAGGTCAGACCTGGTTTAGTCCCAGGTTAGACCTGGTTTAGTCCTGGGTCAGACCTAGTTTAAGTGCTGGTCTTTTGACTGATGATGAACTGGCTTTAGTCTTTTTAGTCTTAAAGGGATAGTTTGGGTTTTTTGATGGCGTCCCCTTCAGCAGTGTCGTGCATTAACACTGACTTATCCCGGTCAGTGTCCTGTGAGCCGAGTTCTGCCCCGGTTCTGGTGCTGACGAAAGTAGGTCCGGCAAGTTAGCCACGACAGTTAATAAAGCTCTCGATTCCTATCATTGTGCGCTTATTATTATTATTAGCCTGTTCACTTGCAAACATTGCCACTTGTTACACTTGCCTGGGATGCAGGGACAGCAGGGCTCTTCAAAAGCTTCCTCCTCTGTGCTGGGCGTACATAATCCTGACAGGAAAACGGTGACAGGAAAACGGTTCATCTTTGTTGGTACAACCTGGGTAGTCACTGGTTCACCCCATTTTATATGTATTGTTTTCTTCTTCTTCTATAGATAGCTATATTTTTATTCTGACATTTCTAAATTGGCTCGCTGCAGTCTGAATATACGAAAACACTGCCAAAGAACTGAAAAAGTGTTGGGTTCGCGCGTGGCTGTCCAGCTGGGGGCAGCGCGCAGTGATAGAAATCGAGAGAAAATAGCACCAAACGATTATGACTTCTGACTTTTTCGTGGACAACTGTTTTGTGATGCAAATATATCACTTTTTGGACCAATATTGTTTTGAGAAGAAAAACAAGCTTTATTAACTTGCCGGACCTACTTTCGTCAGCGCCACAACCGGGGCAGAACTCGGCTCACAGGACACTGTCAGGGGTAAGTCAGTGTTAATGCACGACACTGCTGAAGGGGGCGCCGTACAGATTCACATGAAAAAACCCGAACTATCCCTTTAAGTTTAATAATATTTTTGTTTTGTTTGTATGTTTCGCAGTGGAGCAGGTTAAGGATTTTTACTTGAAAAACAGAACTAGTTCACTTGGAACAGTCTGCAGTGGTCCAAAGTTCTTCCTCACTTACCTTATGCATTCAGAGCATCTTAATTATTCACAGTGATGACTTTATGAGTGCTTTACACAGCTTTCAGAGGTCAGTTTTTCCGTCAACAACAACTAGCAACAAGCAAGGTAATAGTGCAATTTCTGATTCTCTGACAATAAAACACTTAATAATTAGATGCAAACAGCACACAGCTGCCTCATTTTAACCTTTCAAGGTTAAAGAGTGACTTTTACAACATAACTGTACTAGTGCATAACACATTACACAGCCCCTTTAATTAAAATAAGAAAATAATAACTGTTGTCTAATCTCACTAAAAGTATTATTACGTATGTATTTGAATCTATGTTTTTGCAGTATATGGGTGGTCCTATTAATACTTTGCAGCTGATGTCATCAACATTCCCTGGGGGTGTGAAGCTAACTATAAGCACTGCTCTGTTTGAAGCTCTAGTACTCAAATTAGAATAACCTGAGCTTTACTTTAACACAATCTGACCACAAAGAGCTGATTATCAGAGTTTTCAAACTTTCAGATCTTAAAACTTTTTTCAAATCTTAACTTTTTTCAGATCTTAAAACTTTTTTTTGCATGTATTTGCTAACGATTGCATCACGTCTCGCCATAGGCATACATGTAGAACACCCCCAGCATGACTTCACTGCAGAGTATCAGTAGTTTTACATAATTGATGCACTCTAAAACACCGGTTAGGCCCCGAGCATCTTCTTGACCATGTAGCCAGGCATATTGTAGAGGAACAGGCCTATGATGGCCAGCAGGAGGAGCGCTGTGACAATCTTTATGGTCAGCCATCGGTACTGATCACAAACCAGGTGTTTAGCAGCTTTAAGTGGGATCAGGAACCAGAGCAGAGCCACGTCCGGACGACTGTGGAGGAGAGAGAGAAAGAAATTACAGTTACTTGACATAATTATAGTTCTATGAGTGTGAGCAAGCCCACCTATGGGCTTTGCTATTGGTTACCTCTCTGGCACCAAGCCAGCTGCTAATAAAGATCAAAGTTACCGCACCAATTATACCTACAGCTTGGCACATGCCCGCGCACCCTGTGGTCTATAAATACCAGGCTGCTAGCCACATAACACCCTTCGTTGAATCAGCTCATAGAGGGAGAGAGTCCAGCTGGGCCTGAAGGTAAGGGGGCTCACACACATTCTTAGAACTATAGTTACATCAAGTAACTGTAATTTCTATTTCATGTGCGCTCCACCCATCTACGGGCTTCACTATTGGTTACCCACCGAGGCGAATGCTGTAGAGATAAATGTACCATCAGCTGGATAGTCTCTCGAGATTGGCGTGGTAACAGTAAGTCCTGTGAACCTGATACACCAAGCACAGCCCACATGCTCTGGCTAATGGCACCACAGCCAACAGACCAAGGCGCTGTAACTGTACAAAAGACAACCAGGATCACGCTGAAATGCAGGCGAGCCTCATCCAGAGGGCACCCACAAACGTCTCCCAGCGACCCTCCCTGGGCACGGGGCTGGGAGGGAGATCCAGCTATGTGGAAGGCTACCCTCTCAGGACAGAGAAGCCTGGTTTCCATCAAGCACAGAATGAGCAAGCGATCCAGCTGAAACATCTAACAGATAGGATTGCACAAAGGTAGACATAGAGGACCAGGAGGCGGCCATGCAAATCTCTTCCATTGTAACGCCCCTGCAGAGGGCCACAGAAGTAGAAAGACCACGTGTGGAGTGCGCCCTAACGACCGCAGGAGGGGGGCGATAACAGGCCTCATACGCTGCCATAATGCCTCCACGAATCCAGTGAGCAAGACGTTGGGATGATAGTGGGGCTCCACAGTCTCTGGTCCCAAAACTCATGAACAGCTTGTCCAAAGTAACAGTGTAGAGCTCTGTCTGGACACAACAACCTCAGCCATGAATCCCTCTCAGATACATCGGCGAGGGGAATGAGTGGGATATGGGTTGGGCGAGAGGTGATATAAACATACATCCTCCCTGAATGACATGCAGGAGGGGTGAACTGAGAGTGCACACAGATCCCCTGCCCTCTTGGCGGAGGACAAGGCCAAAAGAAGTGCAGTCTTGAAGGAAAGGAAAAGCATTTCAGCCCTTTCCAATGGCTGAAAGGGGGTACCCGAAAGGCCATCCAAAACCACCTGGATGTCCCTAGGTGGACCAACCTGTCTGGAGGGTGGCCTCACTCTGGAGGCACCTCAAAGAAATTGTTTAACCAATGGATATGCCAATGACATGCTGCGTAGCGTCCAAAACCCTCATGACCTGCAGTGATGGCTGCCACAAACACCGCCAGTGTTGCTGCAGTCAGGTGGAGAAGAGCTGCCAATGGCTGTTATATGCTCTAATGGTGGGGCCAGCCCTAGCGCTCTGAATAGTGGACAGCACCTCCAGAGGAAAACCAAGGCCAACTAGTCTTCCTCTTTCAACTTCCAGACAAGGAGCCTTCTGCCCAGGAGGGGGCGTGACCACAGGGTACTGTACTAGCACATCTGGAATGTCAGGGAGAGGCCACGGGTCCTCACCACCATTCATACGAGGTACTATCTGCGTATCTATCTGGTTTTAGCCCCGGATGTCCGGGGCTAAAACCAGGATGTGCAAACCCTGCTCTGCAGATCAAGGGTCCTAGGAGATGCAGCGGTGGAAAGGCACCCCGAGTGGTGGCTCGTCTGATGACCTGAGCAAGAACCAGAGTGGGCACTGTGCTTTCTCTGTACTTGTGAAAAGGTCGACTTCAGGGTAACCAAACCAGTCCCAGCCATGAAGTGGTGCACCTGGTGAAAGGCCCTGTTCGTTGTGCAGAGGCCTCCCTCAGGATATCCTGTCTGCCAGGACACTTGGTGCTCCGGGGACATGGAGTGCTCTTAGAAACACCAGGCATGAGTCCGCCCATAGCAGGATCTCTGCTACTTTCTGATGCAGAGGAGGAGACCTAGGCCCCCAGTCTGTTCAAGTAGGCCACAACCATCATGTTGTCTGACCTGATCATGACGTGTTCCCCTTGTAATCTGGGGGCAAAGTGCTGGGGCATCCTCTGCACTGCTACCATCTCCATCAAGTTGATGTGGGCTGGTGGCGACTCCCAAGTGCAAATCTACTGCTAACTGGCCAAACGTGAGACCTCTTTGTAGTGGGGGATTCCACCCATGCCCACTCTCTGCTGGGGACACAGTCATTGCTTCCTGCCTGTCCCTCGTAGGGTGCAGACGGAGCCAAGTGAACCAACGCTGGTGTATGGGCATGTGCAGCACACCTAAGCATACCAATTGATGGGTCATCATACCCATGACAGACTGCACTTGGTGGGATTGGGGCCTATGTCAAGAATTTCTATTTCGTGTGTGCTCCGGCCATTTACGGCCACCATGGCGAATGCTGTAGGGATAAATGCACCCCCAGCTGGATAGACTCTCGAGATTGGCAGGATAACATGAAGCCCGAGTGCTACTGGCGTTAGTAGCAGTTTGGGAAAAGGCATGCACTGGAGCTAAAGAAGTTTTAGCCTATGGCTATGGCTAATGCCTGGCACATCCTCAGCAGGGCTTCCACCATATTCTGGATCTCCCCGATGTCCTCCAGCGTGAGCTCTGAGTGCTCATGACAAATGCGGTCAGTGGAGCCAAGCAAAAAAGCCATATTGTTAGCTATCACAAGCACCTAGTTAGCTTTAGCATAACAGCAATCCAAGAGCCCTGCCATACGCCATACGCCTAAGGGAGGGAAGTCTTTGGGTGGCAGAGAGACGTTGGGTCAGCCCTTAATGTTGCAGTACTCCAGGAATCCCCATGCTGGTCCCTTGCCTAATCTCAGGCA
Organism: Paratrypauchen microcephalus; assembly: GCA_036785185.1. Classification (NCBI taxonomy): domain Eukaryota; kingdom Metazoa; phylum Chordata; class Actinopteri; order Gobiiformes; family Gobiidae; genus Paratrypauchen; species Paratrypauchen microcephalus. The sequence continues at coordinate 1,315,145 of JAVJIX010000108.1, forward strand.
GAATCCATCTTCAATTTTCTCTTGCAATGAATGAAAGACAATTCTCAGAGGAGCTGAGCTCGGAGAGGTCTGAGAGAAGACGGGAGTTATGTGGCTTGGCGCGAGAGTGATAAAGAATAGAGAAGCCCGTAGGTGGGTGGAACCACACAAAATAGAACATTAGGATTAAATAATGAAATTCTATGATGATGCTGTTTTTAAAGGTGTACTATGTCACATTTCTGTTTTTCTTGTCTGATCTGGACTATCCTGATTGCTTTGCCTGCTAGTCCTGCTTATCCTTAGACCTGGTTTAGTCCTGACTTAGACCCGGTTTAGTCACGAGTTAGACCTGGTTTAGTCATTGTTTAGTTCTTGTTCCAACCTGGTTTAATTCTGAGTTAGACCTGATTTAGTCATTGTTTATTTCTGGGTCAGATCTGGTTTAGTTTTGGGTTAGACCTGGTTTAGTCATTGTTTAGTTTTGTGTCAGACCTGGTTTAGTCCTGGGTTAGACCTGGTTTAGTCATTGTTTAGTTCTGGGTCAGATCTGGTTTAGTCATGGGTTAGAACTGGTTTAGTCATTGTTTAGTTCTGGGTCAGATCTGGTTTAGTCATGGGTTAGAACTGGTTTACTGGTGTCTGTAATCAGAAACACCTGGCAGCCCTGTGTGATATCACATAGTACTTGAAACTGCAGTGGCCATTGAAGTCAGGACACACTCGTTTTTATACATTTTTAGCCACAAACTACAAATGTACCTCATTTGCACTAAAGGACACAGATTTTTGTAATATAGAAAGTTCTTGAGATGAACAGGTACTTTTGACAATAAAAATGTTTTATATACTTTGAATAAATGTAGGATTGTCCCTAAAATATATTTAACGTAGGTAATTTGAAGGTTATGCCTACGTGTAACTATGGCAGCTGTTAATATATTCTATAAAACATGAATAAATTGAATTTCTCCTTTTACCATGAATAAAACATAAATTATAATGAAAGAGGTTGGTTTATTTAACACAACACTATTTTAAATAACAATAGTAAGAGTATCTTTATGCATGGGTTTGTGTAGACTTCAAAATTCCATTGATGACTCATTTGTACTAATTGAACTGAAGTGAAAGATGACAGACAAGGAACATGTTTTATTTAAATACATACTGAACTGCATAAACAGTTTAACAATAATTAGCCAGTGAGATATAGACAGTTTATTGTGCATTTTATATCGGTGCTTCTTGTGTAATCAACTTTTCTGGACCAGAGACCTGTGCTCCCCATGGAGATGTTATTTCTTGGCCTGGAATGTTCCATAGTACATTGCATTTATTCAAACATAATTGAATAAATGCAAGCTTGAGGACTTTAATGCCATACTGTGGAACCTTCCAGGTAAAGCAAATAACATCTCCTCCAGGGAGACAAGCAGCTGTCGAATCCCTCCACCAGAAAAAGTTATACAGTCCATCATTAAATCAAATTACAAAGGGGTTTTGTGGTTGATACAGTCAGAGTGCAACCTTTATTGTCACCACAGTGTAATACAAGCCTAAGAAAATTTTTTAATGTTAATATTTAATGTTAATACATGTTTAATGTTAATAAATACATTAATTAAAAATAAACTAATTAGCCACACAAACATCACACAAAACAGAATTTGATTGTCCTTTCAGTAATAGTATATCTAGTCTTAAATATGTGGATCATAACATTTTTGGAGTTTGCTGAGTAACTGTCAGAAGCAGATTTGTTGACCTGGTTTTTGATTCATATCTCTGTAATTATTCCAAAAAATTACTGGGCTTATCCACATTAATTTTGTTTCACAATAGCTTCAGAAAGTGTTGTCAGCTGAGAGGACTTTAAGACAGAATGATAAAGATCCCATGACATGGTACTTCTTGATGCTTTTATATGGCTCCTTAATGGTTCCCTAATACTGTAAATGAATCCTTCTTCAAAATCAACACTCAGTGCATGAGAAACAGAGATAAGATGAGAAAGAGTAATTTTTCCTCTCTCTGAACAGGCCATTATGGGCGTTGTTGCTTGAATGCAAATGAGGAGAAAAGAGCTGGCCTATAGTAGAGGGTGGGGGCGTTGCCAAACTCTCCGCTCTCGGCTCTGAGCTCTCAGCTGATCCATTTTCGTGTTTTTGCACGGGGGGAGAGATTTGAAGCGTTCCATTGAAAAATAAACACATTTCCACATAAAATAAAATCAAACCACTGCTGTTCAAAGGTCCAGAGGCTCAGATAAAGGACTTCCGAGCCTAGAAACACTCGGACGTGCCTCCAGGCAAATAAAAAAACGCATTTCGCATTGCCTAGTGCATTCGCAGTCCAAACTCTCTGGGCGTGATTTACAGAGACGCTGAGTACAGACAGACGGGGGTGGAACTGCATTTGCATTTCTTTTTTCGATCTGACGTCAATAAGTTTCCTTGTTCAAAATCGCCCGTTTGAGCTCCGATTTTTTCTAACGCAGAAAAAGATCGCAAATGCTCAGTTTAGACATTTTGCAACTTTTAACCATGGGGGGGGGGCCCTAAACAGGGTAGTGGAGCTCACATTAACGTTCAAAAACCTCAGAAAGTGAAAATTTCATGCCATGGGACCTTTAATGGCTTATTTGTGGAGCCAAAGCCAATGTTTGCATTTTGGACCAGTTTAAAGGTCCTATATTACACAAAATTGACTCTTGATGATGTGTTACCTCATCAATTGTGTTTTGTTTCATTCACACGTTTGACTAATCTTTAGTCTGTCTGCATCTCCAAAGCTCAAAACGCTCTGTTGCACCTTGTGACATCATGAAGCAGTAGTTTTCAAGTTAACTTCTACCTTTTACCTTTAGTTCAGTAGAGATGGGCAAATTCCAGGACTGAAATGATCCAAATGATTCTAGTGAAGGTGTGTGGAGTTTAAAAACACATTGGAGCACCTCCTGAATTACCACGACATGACAAAGTGAAACAGAGCGTTTTCAGCATGAGAAGAACTCAGCCTTAATATGCAGGGTTTGTGTGTTAAAGGTGCACTATGTAACGTTTTGGTTGAGGGCTCGTCACCTGCTTGTTTCTATGGAGATGTCATTGCTCTGCCTGGAATGTTCCACAGTATGACACATTAAACAGCTCTACTTTACATTTATTCAATTACAGGTGGTTTTATAGCTCAAAAATACCTATAAAAACAGACATTCTGACTGTGAGTGGGGTCGCCTCTTCACAGATCTGACCCAGGTACCTTCAAGTCCCTTAGCCCTTGCACCCAGTGGTGTTTGTTCCCGTGCCCACGTCCCCCAATGTGCCTTCTGAGTGCTTTATGAATGTTATTCTGGTTTTGAAACATGTAACTTTAATAATAAAAGATAAAAAAATAAAAAAATAATAAAGGAAAGTTTATTACAATACTGTGAAACATTTCATTTAAAGGGATATGCCACCCCCAGGTCAAACTTGGGCATCTCCCCACAGTCCAGAGACTAAAATAAGTGGTGGAAAGCGTTTTTCTGGTGACGCAGCCATTGTCCGAGTCTGTCAGCACTGACCGCCGCGGTATCTGCAGCTACTCCGCGTTAGACTGGAGTCTAACGTCGCCAGAGAAAGATTTCGGCCAAAAGGAATTAATTTGCTCGATGCGTTTCCCAATTACTTTCTGTGTAGTGCGCATTCATATCGAGTGCAAATAAATGTGCAAATCAACACGGAGAGCTTGACTTGGTCATTTTGGGTGGGAACTATTTTTCAGAGCGGAAAAAGACAGACGAAGCACACACCACGCTGACAGGGGAATCCCTGTTACGCACCAGGAAGGGAGTTCCCCTGTTACGCAGCGTGGTGTGTGCACTACACAGAAAGTCATTGGGAAACGCATCGAGGAAATTAATTCCTTTTGGCCGAAATCTTTCTCTGGCGACGTTAGCCTCCAGTCTAACGCGGAGGAGCTGCAGATACCGCGGCGGTCAGTGCTGACAGACCTGGACAATGGCTGCGTCACCAGAAAAACGCTTTCCACCACTTATTTTAGTCTCTTGACTGTGGGGAGATGCCCAAGTTTGACCTGGGGGTGGCATATCCCTTTAAAGCAATAACATGTCCATGGAGTAAAGCATTTGATGGACGCTCCACCAGAAAAGTTACACAATGCACCTTTATTGGAAGAAAACAGAACTCCAGGTATGTGTGTGATGAGAAAACGACAGTACGGTATAACATTGATCAAAATAGTAGTAAAATACGGGCCCTTTAAGCACCAAGCATCTTCTTGACCATGTATCCGGGCATGCTGTAGAGGAACAGGCCGAGCATGACCAGCAGCAGAAGCGCCACCACGATCTTAATGGCCAGCCACTTGTACTGAGTGCAGACAAGGTGTTTGACCGCTTTAAAGGGGGTGAGAAACCACAGCAGGCTGGTGTCCGGACGACTGAAACGGGAGAGGGGGGTGAGAACAGAACACACTACAGCTGGTATTAAATGGTGTTAGACATGTCTCATTTATCTACACTAACATGCTTTCAAAGGTGCTGTTCATACTGTGCAGTGGCATCGTGCTGGGAGTGCTCTACATGTATGTATATGGTGGAATGTTCAGCAGTTACCATGGTGACACAATGCACACATGACCAACACTGTCGAAATAGTTTTAAAATTGTTTGAAAACTCTCAATTTGAAAAGGATTTAAACAACACATTTTCAGGAGTCTGTTTAGAAGTGTGATTTTCAACAAAAAGGTGAGCGTGATTAACTGAAAAACTGTTGGCTAATGCTAGCAAGCTTGTGACTGTTATGTGTGAGGGAATGGTTTAAAGGGATAGTGTGTTTTTTATGTTAATCTGTATGTGTTTCCTTCTAAAAGTTCCGTGTGTTGACACCGGCTTACCTCTGACAGTCTCAGCTGATCCCGGTTCGGCTCGCTTTCTGGAGCCCACGTAAGTAGGTCCGGTAACTTCCCTGGAACATGAAATAAAGCTTGTTTTTCTTCTCAAAACAAAACATTTGTTAGAAAGGTGATATATTTGCGTCCCAAACAGTTGTCCACGAAACATCCAGCAGTGTATTTCGCATTCGCGTATTGTCTCTCTCCACTCGTATCACTACGCCCATGTTAACTCTATCAGCCTGTTCACCTTGAGCGGATGTCTACGCTGAAGTTTACAAGTGAACAGGCTAATAGAGTTAAAATGGGCGTAGTGATACGAGTGGAGAGAGACAATACGCGAATGCGAAATACGCTGCTGGATGTTTCGTGGACAACTGTTTCAGACACAAATATATCACCTTTCTAACAAATGTTTTGTTTTGAGAAGAAAAACAAGCTTTATTTCATGTTCCAGGGAAGTTACCTGACCTACTTACGTGGGCTCCAGAAAGCGAGCCGAACCGGGGTCAGCTGAGACTGTCAGAGGTAAGCCGGCGTCAACACGCGGAACTTTTAGAAGGAAACCCATACAGATTAACATAAAAAAAACGTACTATCCCTTTAACCCTGTAGCTGCCTATTTTGAAGAATCACAGCACCCCATCTCCTCCCTTAAATATATTGGGATAGAGCGGGTGAAGCTCTCAAAAAGAGGAGGGGATATTAACTGCCGACTCCTTCAAAGAGAAAGTTTTTATATTTATTCCTTGGCAAAAGGAGACATTCTGTTTGTCAACTGGACAAAGTTTATTTGGTCGAATACATTTCGCAGCTCATCCAAGCTGCTTCTTCAGTTCTGGCTAGAGTGCTGGTGGACACTGCTTATAATTAGCTGCAGGAAGGAGCTAACTACAATGAAATGACTATGAAACTATCACACCTATTTGTTTTGGGGTCTTTTTACCATAGTCATTCAGTACAATAATGGTGTTTTCACTCCTCTGGACCTGACCTGGCTAACCCTATTGTTTTATTTGTTTTGATTTAGGTTTGAGAATAGAGTTATAGATGGGAGACATATTGTGTCTGAGACCTCCATTTCTGTTCAAGGAAGGATTCTCTTTTTTGACAAAAATAGCCTCTTTAACTCCCCTCTCAAACCAGTTCTTTTCCCTGGCTAAGATCTGAACCTCACTGTCCTCAAAAGAATGGCCCGTGGCTTCTAGGTGAAGATGTACGGCAGATGACGGTCCACTCTGTCTTTTTTGGTACATCCTCTTGTGAAGTGGCTGTTTTGTTTCTCCAGTGTAGTGCTCACTGCAGTCTTCACTACACTGAATGGAGTAGACCACATTGCTTTGTGGCTCGGTGTTTTGTCCTTTGGGTGGACGAGTTTTTGTCTTAAAGTGTTTATGGGTTTGAAATAAACTGGGATTTCATGTTGTCTGAAAATCCTCTGTAGTTTTTCAGAAACACCGGCCAGGTACGGAATAGCTACACCCTTCCTCCTTGACTTTGTTCACAAATTCAGCTGTGTTCTCGATGTGGTACTCCGAATTTGTGAACAAAGTCAAGTTTCTCCAGTTTGACCTGGATGAGACAATGGTTTCCTTTGATGTGACCTCTTCTTTCACTTGTATCCCTACATTGGTAGCGGTTGAAGCAGCGAGAAAGAGACTACTGCAGGATACCACGCTAGAAGAGAGAACCAAACTTTCACCCGACCAACTGCTGGAAATTTGTTTAAATGCCACCTATTTCCAGTTCAGAGGAAACTTCTACAGGCAGATCCATGGCTGTGCGATGGGCTCACCAGTCTCCCCTATCATGGCTAACTTATACATGGAACAATTTGAACAGAGTGCCTTAGCTTCATATCCAGGCACTCCGCCCACACACTGGTATCGTTATGTTGATGATAATTTTTCAAAAATCAAAATTCAAGATTTGGAACCTTTTACTGCACATACAGTATCAATTCTGTAAATCCGAACATCAAATTCACTTGTGAAGATGCCAAAGATAACACATTGGGCTTTTTTAGATTGTGCAATAACGATAGGAGGAGACCGGCGACTCCAAGTAGAAGTCTTCAGGAAGCCCACACACACAGACCAATACCTGCTTTTTGATTCACACCACCCACTGCAGCACAAACTGGGTGTTATTCGGACATTACAACACAGGGCCCAAGTGGTTCCTACAAGCACAGAGGGTAAGGAGAAAGAAGAACAACATGTGCAGGAAGCCCTCTCTGTTTGTGGATATCCTAAATGGGCTTTCAACAAAACAAGAGGGACAAGAAACAAGACAACAGAGAATCAGAACCCAGGAGGAAAGGGGTAGCAATTCCTTACCTGGCCAGCTGTTAAAGATACTAGATACGGCTAAAAGAGAGAATAAACATGCTTGGACACAGGTTGCAGTGAGAACACACAATCAATCGTTTATTTGTGCAGGTGCTAACATGACTAACATACCGGAGAGGAATCCACAATAATTGGGAGCACACTCAGATAACAAGTCAATTAACACCCCCACTTGCTCACACATTATTGCCAATCAACATTCAATCACAAACAAAACAAAACATCATGTATTGCATCTTGGCTTGGCTATAACCCAAACAAGAACGTAGAAAAGGTAAGTAGCTTCACTTTTGTAGCTGGTTTAGTCATAAGGTCAGCAACCATCTGATCTGTTGGGCAGTACTTCAAAAATACTTCACCATTATTTACAGTTGATCTCACAAAATGGTATTTGATATCAATATGCTTACATCTCTGCTAACAGGATTATTTGCTAATGCAATTGTATCTTGATTGTCTTCAAAGATTATAGGTACACCGTACCAATAATCATCAAGATGTTCAAGCAATTGAGTCAAATACAAACGCGCTTGTGTAGTGGCAGCCAGTGCCAGTGTTTGTGATTGAATGTTGATTGGCAATAATGTGTGAGCAAGTGGGGGTGTTAATTGATTTGTTATCTGAGTGTGCTCCCAATTATTGTGGATTCCTCTCCGGTGTGTTAGTCATGTGATCATACCTATTTAAGCTGCACCTGCACAAATAAACAACTGATTGTGTGTTCTCACTGCAACCTGTGTCCAAGCATGTTTATTCTCTCGCTCTTGTAGCCGTATCTATTTAAGCTCTGTTTAACAGCCGGCCCTTCCTCCTGGGTTCGGATTCTCTGTTGTCTTGTTTCTTGTCCTTGTCCCTCTTGTTTTGTTGAAAGCCCATTTAGGATATCCACAAACAGAGAGGGCTTCCTGCACATGTTGTTCTTCTTTCTCCTTACCCTCTGTGCTTGTAGGAACCACTTGGGCCCTGTGTTGTAATGTCCGAATAACACCCAGTTTGTGCTGCAGTGGGTGGTGTGAATCAAAAAGCAGGTATTGGTCTGTGTGTGTGGGCTTCCTGAAGACTTCTACTTGGAGTCGCCGGTCTTCTATCGTTATTGCACAATCTAAAAAAGCCCAATGTGTTATCCTTGGCATCTTCACGAGTGAATTTGATGTTCGGATCTACAGAATTGATATGTGCAGTAAAAGGTTCCAAATCTTGAATTTTGATTTTTGTAAAATTATCATCAACATAACGAAACCAGTGTGTGGGAGAAGTGCCTGGATATGAAGCTAAGGCACTCTGTTCAAATTGTTCCATGTATAAATTAGCCATGATAGGGGAGACCGGTGAGCCCATCGCACAGCCGTGGATTTGCCTGTAGAAGTTTCCTCTGAACTGGAAGTAGGTGGTATTTAAACAAATTTCCAGCAGTTGGCAGATTTGGTCGGGTGAAAGTTTAGTTCTCTCTTCTAGCTTGGAATCCTGTAGTAGTCTCTTTCTTGCTGCCTCCACCGCTACCGATTTAGGGATACAAGTGAAAGGAGAGATCACATCAAAGGAAACCATTGTCTCATCCCAGTCAAACTGGAGAAACTCGACTTTGTTCACAAATTCGGCTGTGTTCTTGAGACTACGGAGCACTAAATCGAGAACACAGCTGAATTTGTGAACAAAGTCAAGGAGGAAGGGTGTAGCTATTCCTTACCTGGCCGGTGTTTCTGAAAAACTACAGAGGATTTTCAGACAATATGAAATCCCAGTTTATTTCAAACCCACAAACACTTTAAGACAAAAACTCGTCCACCCAAAGGACAAAACACCGAGCCACAAACAAAGCAATGTGGTCTACTCCATTCAGTGTAGTGAAGACTGCAGTGAGCGCTACATTGGAGAAACAAAACAGCCACTTCACAAGAGGATGTACCAACACAGACGAGAGAGCCAGAGTGGACCTCAGTCTGCTGTACATCTCCACCTAGAAGCCACGGGCCACTCCTTTGAGGACAGTGAGGTTCAGCTCTTAGCCAGAGAAAAGAACTGGTTTGAGAGGGGAGTTAAAGAGGCTATTTTTGTCAAAAAAGAGAATCCTTCCTTGACCAGAAATGGAGGGCTCAGACACAGTTTGTGTCCCATCTATATAAACAAACAAAGAAAACAATAGGGTTAGCCAGGTCAGGCCCAGACGTGTGAAAACACCCATTATGGCCCTGAATGACTATGCTAAAAAGACCCCAGACATAAACTGAAAACATATAGGTGTGATAGTTTCATAGTAATTTCATTGTAGTTAGCTCCTTCCTGCAGCTAATTATAAGCAGTGTCCACCAGCACTCTAGCCAGAACTGAAGAAGCAGCTTGGATGAGCTGCAAAACGTATTCGACCAAATAAACTCAGTCGACAAACTGAATTTCTCCTTTTGACATGGATTCTACCTGATGACAGGGATTCTTCACACATATTTATTCCTTAAAAATGCTGGCCCCTAGCGGCCTGAATCAAGAATATGAAATGAAACACTTCTTATAATGTTATATTTATTTCTGAGGTCATTTACTTGCCTGATGATAACATATGATTGATGGACTTGGGTAATGGCTGATGTTATATGATGTAAAATATATATTGTGTTGTGTGGACAACTCCTATGGCTCACTTTTGGATTGGCCAACCAATCAGTGGGCAGAAGGTAGTAAGTGGAGTAAGGGAGTAAGTGTGCAGGCTTTGTCTCACTTTCTGTGTTAACTGTAGTAGCCTTGCACCAGTGATGTGCGTATACCTATACAGTGGTACCTCACCTTACGAAAGACCCAACAAACGAAAATTTCAAGTTACGAAACGCCTTCACGTTAAATTTTGGTCTCTAGATACAAAAGAAAATTCAAGTTACGAAACGCGAAATCTCAAAAATTCAAATAATGCGCGCTCAGCCACACACATTATACGCTTTTCTCAGACTGGATTTAAACTTTTCTCACATTTGTCTCTCGTTCAAACACTCAAACTTTCATAGATTTTCAACTAAATGTATTAATAGTGAAGCGTGGGGGGAAGGAGGAGGGCGGTGTGTGTGCGCGCGGACACGTGTGTGATAGCGCAGCATGACCCGGCGCAGGGCGCGAGCACGAGACCCGTGCTCAAACCGTGCCTCCTCTAGACCAGGTGTAAACCAGATCTAAACCAGGATTAAACTACCACGGCTCTTGCCTGCGTTCGTTCATGCGCTCAGACTGCGGTCCCGAGGGGAGGCACATCCCCTCCTCGCTACTCGCCTCAGCCGTGACTCGTGAGGTACACCGGCAGAGCTAACACGAAACCAGGAAATAGACCCACACGCGGTGGTTTAATCCTGGTGTCCAGTCCTGGTTTAGTCCAGGTTTAGTTCTGGTCCAGTCCAGGTTTAGACCTTGTTTAGACCTGGTTTAGTCCATGTTTAGTCCTGGGTCTACAGTCTCTTAGCCAATCAGGACGCAGAACACAGTGTTACACTATAAAAAAAAGTGACACTATAAAAAAAAATACTTGGAACTTGGAACGAATCAGGCTTTTTCCATTGAAATAGCTACTCAACTTACGAAAAATTCACGTTACGAAACCACTTCTGGAACGAATTAATTTCGTAAGGTGAGGTACCACTGTACTTTTTATGATGGACGTGTTTTACAGCACAAATCAGCTCACCTGATGTAGTTCTTTAAGTTAATCCTTTCTGGTCAGATTGTGTTAAAGCAAAAAAACAAAAAAGTGACGTCTAATTTGAGTAACAGAGCTGCTAACAGAGCAGTGCTCCCAGTTAGCTTCACACTCCCAGGGAATTTTGATGATCAGCTGCAAAGTATTAGTGGATCAATTCTGCTTTCTGATATGATAATAATCAACCAGCTTGAAAAAAACATTTTTATCAGGACTAGATTTTAGACATTTCATCCTAATTTTAGACATTTCATCCTAATTTTGTGTAACAGTGTTTTATTTTCAAAATGAATGTACAAACCCAAAACAGAAATGTAATTTTTAAACATTCTTTTATAGCCCCAGTCTAACACAAACCTTACAGACAGACATTTAGAGAGACAAACACATACATTAGCACAGGACATAAACAGAGCAGAAGTTATAGTAAAAAGAGAAGTGACTTACCCTGACGTGAGCTGGTCCAGACGGAAGTGCAGCATTAAAAATCACTCTTCTTCTAAATGTACTTTTATGTATATTTTTATTAAGTTGTTTAGATTTAGTTTTATGTTTATTTATGTTTAGTTCATAGTTTTCTGTTCATTTTTTTGCTATTTATGAATCATTTATTATGGTTTAGTTGTTTTAATGACTAATTTATGATTCTACCAATCATCCCTAACTATCTTAAAGATCCCATGACATGGTACTTCTTGATGCTTTTATATGGCTCCTTAATGGTTCCCTAATACTGTAAATGAATCCTTCTTCAAAATCAACACTCAGTGCATGAGAAACAGAGATAAGATGAGAAAGAGTCATACATATCTCTCTCAAACACTTTATTCTGGGCATTGTTGCTTGAATGCAAATGAGGAGAAAAGAGCTGGCCTATAGTAGAGGGTGGGGGCGTGGCCAAACTCTCCGTTCTCCGCTGTCAGCTCTCAGCTGATCCATTTCCGTGTTTTTGCACGGGGGGAGAGACTTGAAGCGTTCCATTGAAAAATAAACACATTTCCACAGAAAATAAAATTAAACCACTGCTGTTCAAAGGTCCAGAGGCTCAGATAAAGGACTTCCGAGCCTAGAAACACTCGGACGTGCCTCCAGGCAAATAAAAAAACGCATTTCGCATTGCCTAGCGCATTCGCAGTCCAAACTCTCTGGGCGTGATTTACAGAGACGCTGAGTTCAGACAGACGGGGGTGGAACTGCATTTGCATTTCTTTTTTCAATCTGACGTCAATAAGGTGCCTTGTTCAAAATCGCCCGTTTGAGCTCCGATTTTTTGTAACGCAGAAAAGAATCGCAAATGCTCAGTTTAGACATTTCGCAACTTTTAACCATGGGGGGGGGGCTAAACAGGGTAGGGGAGCTCACATTAACGTTCAAAAACCTCAGAAAGTGAAAATTTCATGCCATGGGACCTTTAATCTGCATGTATGGACTCTCTGTCTTTACTTCCTGTATTCTGCCCTGTATGTTTGTGAGAATGTGAAAGGAGGAGCCACAGAAACAACTCAAGACAACACTGACAAAGAGAGGACACAGACACAGTGTACAGAAAGCAAAGCAGCGTATTTTGTACAGATTAACATGACATAACATGGCCTAGAGTTAAAATTACTTCAGAATATTAAACTTTTAGTGAGGAGTTTTGACCAACCATATTTATTTAGCTTAAAAATGTTTGTGATTTGTTGAAATAAGTCTAATTTTAAGTTTAAAGCTCGTGTTATTGCTACAATATGTGACATTGACTCTTTTAGAATGCTGTTACCTCCTCAAAAACAGACCTGGAGTTGTGTTTTGTTTCATTCACACATGTTTGAGTAATTCAGTCTGTGTACATCTCCAAAGCTCAAAATATTCTGTTCCACCTTGTGATGTCATGAAGTGATAGTTTTCAAGTTAACAGTTCCTTTTACCTTTAGTTTAGTATAGATGGAAATTCTAGGGCTGAGCTGATCATAATGATTCTAGTGAAGGTGTACGGAGTTTAAAAACACAGTGGAGCACTTCCTGTATCACCACATGACATCACAAAGTGGAAGAGTTTAAGAGAAGAAATCTGCAGGGTTTGTGCACTAAACATGCGTGAATGGAATGAAACAAAACACAACTCCAGGCGTGTTTGTGATGAAGAAACTACATTATAACATAGACCACAAAATAATGTAATGTGGGCCCTTTAATTCTAATTCTGGCTGGTCTCAGTAGTGCCTCCCTCCTTCTGTGGCCAAAGGCTCAAACAACAATGCATAAAACTAATGAAGTTGCCTCTAATTATTAGTCTCTGGGGTAGGCAAAATTCTGTAGAAATGTAGAATTTCATGGAAAATGCGGAACAGATAAACAATGAAACCTTAAAGGAGAATTAACGTTTTTTACAATCTGAGCCTTATTTCGGTAATAAAACAAGTTGTTTTACTCACCCATAGCACTTTGGTGTCATATGGAGCACTTCCAGAGATGTTTTAGATTAGCGATATCCGTAGCGCGAGTTCGCATATAATATATGACCCGAGCGCTCTCCAAATAACACAAACTTTAGCACTTTTCAAATCATAGAAGCTCAATGTCTTAGTCTACGCTTTCGTTTGAGTCAAAAGTGGCCTGTAATCTGAAATTTAGCCATAGTTTCGAGTAGATGAGGACGCCAGTGCGCATGTGCAGAGTCACAGCTTATTTCGCTCTCAGCTCTCGGGTCCCAAACATGAAACGCAAAGCTGTAAATTATGGATAAATCTCGGATTACAGGCCAGTTTTGACTCAAACGAAAGTGTAGACTAAGACATTGAGCTTCTATGATTGGAAAAGTGCTAAAGTTTGTGTTATTTGGAGACCGCTCGGGGCATATATTATATGCCCCGAGAACTTGCGTTACGGATATAAACATCTCCGGAAGTGCTCCATATGACACCAAAGTGCTATGGGTGAGTAAAACAACTTGTTTTATTACCGAAATAAGGCTCAGATTGTAAAAAACGTTAATTCTCCTTTAAGTAATCAAAATGACTCACATTCAGATTAATATTCTTCTGAAGAATAAAGCAGATATATGTGTTTTTGCAGTGCAGGTTATGATATTGTCCTGTAGATGTGAGTTCATACTTGGGTTTCTCCAGAGGCTCAGGTTCATTGCGTCCTTCTCCCGCTGGACTCTTCTCGGCCTCTTCTCCGGTCAGAAGGTGCAGCTCCGCCTCCACTTTGCCCTGAACACAAAATAACACAACTCACATTTAAAGGTGGATTACATACACATTTACAATTACAAACCTGCTCTTAAAGGTGCACTGCGCAACATCCCATGTTGTTTTACAGTCTATGCTTTCTACATGTGCTTTTACAACTTGAGAGGTCAGAAGTTGCATACTGAGGACCACAGCAGACTCAGACAGTGCTGAATAGAAGTGAACTTTATTGATCTCACACTGGAGAAATTCTTCTCTGCATTTAAATAAACCTACATCATCACCATGGGAACCTGATGGGAACTGGAGATGTGAAGTTTTAAGTAGTAAGTACGCATGTGAGGCAGGAGGCAGCAGCAGCAGCAGCAGCAGCAGCAGCAGCAGCGCTCACTTCCAACACAAGTGTCTAAACATAAATCGCTTCTAGTGACAAGTCATTGTTTGGAGCTTCGCATTTGTAATGATTACATGTTAGTTAGAAATATGGAATGTTTGTGACACATCAGTTATAAGTGCACCTGTCTGAACAGTGCACCTGTCTGAACAGTGCACCTGTCTGAACAGTGCACCTGTCTGACCAGTGCACCTGTCTGAACAATGCACCTGTCTGACCAGTGCACCTGTCTGAACAGTGCACCTGTCTGACCAACAATCTTGAATCTTGAATCTTGAATCTTGGTCAGGGCTCTCAAGTCTCACACATTGAGAGTGTGACACATGCAATTCGATGCTCACATTCCACACATGGCATTTCTCACGCTGATTTCTTTCTTTTTTTTTTATTTTATTTTTTTGTGCCCAGAAAATCGGTCTGTGTGGCTTAGTTTATGCAGGCTCCGCACGTTTTCAGCGAAAAAAACTCCCCTGCTCCGGGCGCACGGTCCGAACGGAGGCCGGAGCAGACGCGCACGTCCTGAGCCTCAGTCCCGGTGCCACGTCTCCTCTGAGACGCACCGACTCCGGTCCCGGTGTCTCCGTCTGTGCGTAACGTGTCCCCCCCGACGGCTTACGCGCGGAATACGCGCGGCCCAGAGCCGAACTGCCCATGGTGAGACGCGGTGAGACGCGGGCCTGGTGCATTAACCAGACTCTTACATGAATCCGTTAAAAATGTCCCGCCCCGGTCCCTCCTCCCCGCCCCTCTCAGCGCGCACTGACAAAGTGCGGTGATGATAAAACAAACTGAGAACCATCAGGTAATAACTTCATATATAACTCTCATTAGTTGCTTTGTAGTTTAAGTTTGCTCTTTAGACAAACAGGGCTCTCAACACGCAATTCGACGTATTTCGTGTATTATTAAATTATTGAATGATTCTGACCTGCCTGGACACCACACCACAGTGAGTCACTGATGGGGGAGGGCTTAGCTTAATGTCATGCAAATGAGGCAAGAAGGGCTAAAGTGAGGAAACTTTACGAGATGTTTTCACCATGTGCATGCTTTCAAATGGCCATAACTTCTTCAAATGTTGTCAGATTTCCATGTGTAAGACATCATTGGAAATCTTAGAATCTGCACTTTCAGAATCTGTGAATTACTCAAAATGCCCCCGGGACAACTAGTGTCCTGTTTTGCCGGTCACAAATATGAATAAACTATGTAGGTCTAGGTCTTTAATTTCTCTAAGCAAGAGTCAGGTTTGTGGAGATGCAAGCCTGCTCAGAGTAAGAACGCATTAATATGAAAAACATGCTTTTATTACTGGCAGAAGAAAATACACTATGGCTTTAATTTGACTTTTAATTAATCAAGTTTTGCATAAAATATCTGACCTAAAATACTCCTAAATCCTGCCCATGCTCTTCCTCACCGTGAGCTCGAACTCGTCTTCCTCGTTTCGTGCCACAAAGGGCCACCAGCCTTTGATCCTCTTCTGTTTAAAGATGGACACCATGGGCATCTCTCCCTCGTTCGTCACCATGTCGAGGGAACACTGCTTCGCCGATTTAGCCCCACGAGGAAAACGGTTCAGATCCAACTCGATTGCGCCTGACAAAACACAAGAAGAGTTTAGTCTGAAATAAAACTACAGCATGTCAAATAAAGGGACGGGTCAGTGGAGTCAATGTTTAAATGCACACCAAAATCTGATCATAATCTGATTTCTGGAGTTTTTCAGGAGTAAGCAAATGTACACACAGTATAAAAGTATGTACAAACCACCCTAATTGTTAGTATTAGATCAGTTTTAGGTTGTTTTTGAATTTTTATTTCTTATATAAATCTGTGAAAACCATGGAAAAGCTGTTGACCTGATATCTTTACCAACTAATGTTAGTTGGCAAATACCGATTAAGTGTACAAGTAATATCTGAAAAAAATAAGCAGATCTATTAACTAAATATATCTCAGTCTCATAGTCAAAATGACAAAAATCTTCAGTATTCAAACAAAAAGATAGCTTAATCCTTTGACATAAAATCCTGGTGTGAATAGCTCCAGCTGTTACCATAGACTGTATATATAAATGGACATAGCTAAACCATTAGCCTCTCTGTGAATGTCACTTTGGTCTTAAAATATTCGTATTAACCTGCTCTACATGATCCTGATGTTTTTATTTCACTTTTTTGTGCATTAATAATATAATTCCTAATATGGAACTCGGCTCCAAATTCGCTCCATAACTGCTATCCTCGATGAGCTGGGTGACCTCACACTCCCTTAGTCCATTTATATACAGTCTATGTTTTTTTTTTACCCAGGAAGTCATCAGCAGAGAAGTGGTCTGCGTCCCACACTTGCAGGTTGAGTCTGGGGGGAATCTTGTACTCGGTCTCATCCCAGGCAAACATGGACTCTTTTTTGGAGATGACGATCTTCTCTTCGGCTAAGAGGTAATCGAAGGGGTAAACAAAACGCCAGTTAAAGTTCCCCTCTCCGGTGATGGAATGGTAGTGAACGTCTGTGTCCTGCTTATCCTCCTGCTGACCCTTCAACCACCTGCAAAACAACACGACTTTAAAGAGGGGGGTATTATTGTTAACACATAACATATTTTTGATGGCTTCATCGAACCGGGACCTCCAGTGTGCACTGGGGCGGTTTGCAGCCGAGTGTGAAGCGGCTGAGATGAGGATCAGCTCCTCCAAATCCGAGGCCATGGTTCTCGACCGGAAAAAGGTGGCTTGCCCTCTCCGGGTGGGTGGAGAGTCTTTGCCTCAAGTGGAGGAGTTCAAGTATCTCGGGGTCTTGTTCTCGAGTAAGGGGAGGATGGAGTGTGAGATTGACAGGCGGATCAGTGCAGCGTCGGCAGTGATGCGGTCGCTGTACCGAGCCGTTGTGGTCAATTTACCGTCAATCTACTTTCCTCCCCTCACCTATGGTCATGAGCTCTGGGTAATGACCGAAAGGACAAGATCGCGGATACAAGCGGTCGAAATGAGTTTGCTCCACAGAGTTCAGCTCAGCTGGATAAATAAGGTGTAGGAATAGGACAAATCTGTGATGAAACAAATAGACTAGGGTTGGGTAAACTATGTAGGTCTAGGTCTTTAATTTCTCTAAGCAAGAGTCAGGTTTGTGGAGATGCAAGCCTGCTCAGAGTAAGAACGCATTAAAACATGCTTTTATTACTGGCAGAAGAAAATATACTATGGCTTTAATTTGACTTTTAATTAATCAAGTTTTGCATAAAATATCTGACAGAAAATATCCACAGAGTGGCTGGACGCTCACTTAGAGATAAGGTGAGGAGCTCAGTCACACGGGAGGAGCTCGGAGTAGAGCCGCTGCTTCTCCACATCGAGGGGAGCAGCTGAGGTGGCTCGGGCATCTGTTCTGGATGCCTCCTGGACGCCTCCCTCGGGAGGTGTTCCAGGCATGTCCCACCGGAAGGAGGCCCCGGGGAAGACCCAGGACACGCTGGAGGGACTATGTCTCCCGGCTGGCCTGGGAACGCCTTGGGGTCCCCCAGGCGGAGCTGGAGGAAGTGTCCGGGGTGAGGGAGGTCTGGGCGTCCCTGCTTAGACTGTTGGCCCCGCGACTCGGCCCCGGATAAGCGGAAGAAAATGGATGGATGGATGGATGGACATAACATATTTAGATCATCATGTTACCCTTTGCTCTCTGTGCTAAGTCACTCCCCCTTCAGAGCAACACAATCAGTGAGCATCCTGCAAATGAAACTACTGCACATCGCACCAGGTTTGTCAGGTGGCTGTGTACAGTTTTGTCATGTTTTTGTATATGGAGAATTGTCGTGTGGGAGCATTGATGATGTAGGCTTATGGGCGGAGCCTTGTACAGAGTCTTACAGCTTACCATAAGGAGGGTTTGAATAGGGCCCAGGTGAGATTGCTAGATTACTCAAATATGCATAGATGACATTTAAAACCTCTTCAGGAAGGTTTTTGATGAGGGAATGCTATAACATGGTAGAAAGCCTCAAAAATTGATTTTACCCCCAAATAATAATCTTCATATTATAGCTCTTCAATTCCAACATATAAATATGGGTTCAGTGGTGTGTTAAAGGTGCCATTTTGAGTCTTACACAGTACTATACTCAACAAAAATATAAACGCAACACTTTTGTTTTTGCTCCCATTTTTCCTGAGATGGACCCAAAGATCCAAAATTCACTCCAGATACACAACACTACCATTTCTCTCAAACATTGTTCACAAATCTGTCCAAATGTGTGACAGCGAGCACCTCTGCCCCGCCGAGACACAGTGGACCAACATTCCACAGGCCACAATTGACAATCTGATAAACTCTATGCGAAGAAGATGTGTTGCACTGCATGAGGCAAATGGTGGTCACACCAGATACTGACTGGTTCTGAGTCCCCAGACCCCCAATAAAGCAAAAAAAAATCACATTTCAGAGTGGCCTTTTATTGTGGGCAGTCTGGGGCGCACCTGTGCACTGGTCATGATGTCAGATCAGCATCTTGATGTGGCGCACCTGTGAGGTGGGGTGGATTGTCTCGGCGGGGCAGAGGTGCTCGCTGTCACACATTTGGACAGATTTGTGAACAGTGTTTGAGAGAAATGGTAGTGTTGTGTATCTGGAGTGAATTTTGGATCTTTGGGTCCATCTCAGGAAAAATGAGAGCAAAAACAAAAGTGTTGCGTTTATATTTTTGTTGAGTGTATTTTAACATTTTTTTTTAATTAACCACATTGTTATATCAGATTCAACATCTGGATAGCTGTAGTTAGCCTGTTATCGCTTTTCATCAGAGTGAAGCTAAATAAGGCTTTAGAATAGCTGTATAATCGCTGATAAAATTACAATATGAATAAAAATCTCAATTTCAAAGTTTAAAGGTGCGTTATGTAACTTCTGGTGGAGGGTCCACCACCTGCTTGTTTCTATGGATATGCCATTGATCTGCCTGGAATGTTCCACAGTATGACATTAAACAGCTCTACCTTACATTTATTCAATTACAGGTGGTTTTATAGCTCAAAAATACGTAGAAAAACAGGCATTCTGACTGTGAGCGGGGTCGCCTGTCCACAGATCTGACCTGTAACCTGATCTGGTTTGGTCTCCGTCAAGATAGAACAGTTAAATACCATACTGTGAAACATTCCAGACAAAACAATAACATTTCCAAGACCCTCCACCAGAAAAGTTACACAATGCACCTTTAAATAAAATGCTCCCTCACCCTCGGACAAAGATATCACTGGATTTCTCTCCTGTGAAAATGTCGTCGTCTTCTAGCACCACCTCGTCTGTGTTCCAGATGATCACCCTCAACTCAAACCTGCACAAAAAATATACAAACACACTCAGAAGGAGGATAGTACAGAATGGACGGGGTGAAGAATAGGAAGAGACATTCAGTAGAAAGTAGAAGGACAAATACTGTTATTTTGGGTATTGTTTTGAGTACAGTGGTACCTCACCTTACGAAAGACCCAACAAACGAAAATTCCAAGTTACGAAACGCCTTCAAGTTAAATTTTGGTCTCTAGATACGAAAGAAAATTCAAGTTACGAAACGTGAAATCTCAAAAATTCAAATAATGCGCGCTCAGATGCACGCCCCAAAACGTAAATACACTTTGTCAACACACACGGGGTTAGGTTCCAGAAATAACCCGCAACAAGAGAAATCCCCGAAGTAGGACAACTTTATATTTTACAATTATTCTACATGTTTTAAGGCTGTAAATGCCTCACCACACACATTATACACTTTTCTCAGACTGGAATTAACCTTTTCTCACATTTCTCTCTCGTTTAAACACTCAAACTTTCATAGATTTTCAACAAAATGTATTAATAGTGAAGCGTGGGGGGAGACACAGCTCCAGAAGCCCCGTGCCGGGCAAGGAGCACCTCACCTCACCGCGCGAGGAGCACCTTACCGCGCCACGCAAGGAGCACCGCTAGTCCTGGTCTGCACGACCGGCACCGGGTCTGCGAGCACGAGACCCATTGCCGGTCTGCGAGCACGAGATAGACCGCGTCCTCTCAGCCCGAGCCACAAACCAGCCGCACGAAACCAACAAAGAGCGGCACCTGGTGGTTTAATCCTGGTTTAGTCCAGGTCCAGTCCAGGTCTAGACCAGAACTAAACCAGGTCTAGACCTGGACTGGTTTATTCCACATTTAGTCCTGGCTCTACAGGACGCAGAACACAAAGTTACACTATAAAAAAAACGTTACACTATTTTAAAAAAAAAACCTTGGAACGAATCAGGCCTTTTCCATTGAAATAGCTACTCAACTTACTAAACTTACTAAAAATTCACGTTACAAAACCACTTCTGGAACTAATTAATTTCGTAAGGTGAGGTACCACTGTACTTTTTTACACATGTACTTTTGTGTATAATTCAATTTAAAATAGTGTAAAAACTGCTGTTGCTGTTCTTGCATTTGAGTATTTCTTGAGGCAGTTATACTTTCTGAGTACTTTTTACACATAAACTTGTACTTGTACTTTAATTCAAGCCTTGTAAATGTAATTAGATACATTTAAAATCATAGGTGTACTTTACTGATCCAGAAGGAAATTCATTTTTACAGACTACACTACATGTTTTGTATGAAATAATGATGCTACTCATATTTGTCAAAAAAGTAATTAGCAGTATTTTCGTTCCATTTATACTTTGAGATAATGTACAGATTTGGCAGCAATGGTTGTACTTTCACTTGAGTACTTTTTAGTCATATCCTCCTGGGACATGAAGAAAAAAAGTGTATCTAAATTATTATTATTATTTTAATTTTCTATTTGGAGGTAAATGAACACCTTAGCATTTACATTTTGTTCATTTTATTATTATTCATAATGTTGTAAAACATGTCCTCTGTAATGGATGTCGGGGACATTTTGGTGTTAAATCCACGTGAAGTTAACAACCTAACAAAAACAATTTAAAAAAAATTTTTTTGATGACCAACATCTCTGACAAGCTTCTACAGTTGCCTCAAAAAGTTCTTAGACTCCCTTTTAATTTCTTATTTATTTTTTATATATTATGTATTTTTTTAGTATTTATTTACGTATTTATTTTTATTTTTTATGTATTTTTTTTTTATTTGAGTATTTATTTATGTATTTATTTATGTATTTTTATTTTTTATGTATTATTTATTTCTGTATGTATTTTTATATATATTATGTATTATTTATTTTTTATTTGAGTATTTACATATTTCTTTATTTTTATTTTTTATGTATTATTTATTTATTTTTATATATTATGTATTTTTTATTTTTTATTTGAGTATTTATTTATTTATTTATTTTTATTTTTTATGTATTATTTATTTTTGTATATATATTATGTTTTTTTGTATTTATTTACATATTTCTTTATTTTTATTTTTTATGTATGATTTTTTTTTTTTTTTAAATCATAGTGCAACTACAAACTAGAGTCTCAAAATAATTAAAAGATCGAGTGGTTAACTCGATGTCCACTATAAAGGACACAAATGAATGGGCCGGGTCTCAGGAGGATATAGCTTTACTTTTACCTGAGTATACAGTACATTTGCAGTACTCTTTTCACCACTACTGCTTATGTTACATATCTTACTTCTTTGGTTTTCTTGGTGCGATGTCGAGGGCCGGGCCTGGTGCTGTCATGTCTTTGGGAAACATGTCCACCCACATCTCTATTCTGCCCTGGAAACAAACACAAAACAAAGCTTAACTACAATAATATCATAAGATCATATAAGGTCCTATATTACACTGTTTTCTGATCTAGACCAAGACGTTACAGGCAGCACTCAAGTTGAGGGGGAATGAGGGGGGTGGCATCCCCCCCTGGGGGAAAAAATAGTCAAAATCATCCCTCTTCTAAAACAGGCATCGCTTCTTCCATCCCTTGTGGCATTTTATCAATCAGGCATGAAAATCCCTCACCTTTTGGCAAAATTCACCGTTTTGAAGTCAAAATAGGTGACCAACATGAATTGTGGCCAGTGCCAAGAGCCAATCATAGGCCGAACTGCGCTCCGGCTTCCAATCATGTTGTAGCATACGCACCAATCGTGCTCCCGCCAATCATGACGATTAGCGTTGTTGTTTGCGCCTGATCGCCGATGAGCTGTGAGCGAGCCCCGTTAATATGTACGCTACGTTAATGCTACGTAAGAAGGAACTCTCGCCTCGGGACTCGGGATATGTCCGTTTATCCGGAGCGCATACACATGTGCGAATTATCGCACATATCATATTATTTCTGCATCAAAGGGACATATTAGCTGACAGCAGGGGCCCAGGACTAAACCGGGACTAAACCGGGACTAAACCAGGTCTAAACCAGGACTAAACCAGAACTAAGCTGGAAAATATGTCACATAAATGAAAATTTTCACCATCCCCCCGGTTTCATTTTACAACTCAAATACTGGTTACAGGTCAGATCTGAGAAGAGGCAAGTTCACCTCTAGAAGAAACTAGGATTTTCAAGGTGTTTTTAAGCAACAACAACAAAAAAGCACAAATACAAGCCACATACAATGAATGCCTTTACAACTTTACAGGCAAAGCAATAGCATCTCCCCCACTTGAAAAGTTACACAATGTGGCTTTAATACATAACCCACAAATCACTAATATTACCACTTAAAGGAGAATTAACGTTTTTTACAATCTGAGCCTTATTTCGGTAATAAAACAAGTTGTTTTACTCACCCATAGCACTTTGGTGTCATATGGAGCACTTCCAGAGATGTTTTAGATTAGCGATAGCCGTAGCGCGAGTTCTCGCGGCATATATTATATCCCACGAGTATGTAATATATGCCCCGAGCGGTCTCCAAATAACACAAACTTTAGCACTTTTCAAATCATAGAAGCTCAATGTCTTAGTCTACTCTTTAGTTTGAGTCAAAAGTGGCCTGTAATCCGAGATTTATCCATAATTTACAGCTTTGCGTTTCATGTTTGGGTCCCGGGAGCTGAGAGCGAAATAAACTGTGACTCCGCACATGCGCATTGTCCTCCTCATCTACTCGAAACTATGGATAAATCTCGGATTACAGGCCACTTTTGACTCAAACGAAAGTGTAGACTAAGACATTGAGCTTCTATGATTTGAAAAGTGCTAAAGTTTGTGTTATTTGGAACTCGCGCTACGGCTATCGCAAATCTAATTGTAAAAAACGTTAATTCTCCTTTAATAACATTTATTTTTAGAGCATTTGTCCACTGGTCAAAAAAGTTGGCACCAGCATCCATATGTTGGTGGTCCTATACATGAATGCTGTCATTGTGTCCTTGGGCAAGACACTTAACCCACCTCACCAGTGTCTGCATACATTGTTCATTTTAGCGTTTATTGTAATACGTGGACTACTGTGTCCAAGTAATGTCCTTTGTGGACCAGTGAAGTTTGTGTAAGTCTAAACTCCCACAACTGCTCAGATTTATAATGTCCTGCTTCAATAACGATGCTGCATATCTTTCTGGTGGAGGGTCCGCAACCTGCTCGCCACTTCCATGAAGATGTTTTTGCTTTGTCTTTCAAGTTCCACAGTATGGCTTTAAACTTATCTGTATCCATGCAGACAAAGAGATGAGGCTACCGGGCAAAGTTGGTTAGATCTGGGGAGAGGCGACCCCGCACACAGTAAGAATACATTTTTCCATGTATTTTTGAGCACAAACACACCCGTAATGCCATACTGTGGAACATTCAAAGCAAAGCAATAACATCGGCACGGAAACAAGCAGATGGTGGACTCTATCACCTTTAACATATGCTGTACATATATTGTCCCAGTTGACGTACTTGCTCGATGCCTGGTTTGTCCGGGTGCAGCAGAGGTCTGGTCTCCACATGTTCAGGGACCAGTTTACAGCCAGCTTTAGGAATCTGCTCCCAGTGATTCAACACACTCAGAGCCACATGCTCGTCCGTCTGCTTCTTCAGACCTGAAAACAACAACAACATGCAAACCGATCATTTCTATTATAATACACAAACGTGCTCTTGAGGACCTTTGCTTTGGCGTCTCATGTTTTAGAACTAGAAATGCTTTTGTATAGAACCAGACACTACTGTGCAGCAGCAGCCCCCTCTGTTGGATTAGTTAGAAAAAAAACTACAAAAGCTAGCTATTAAAGGTCCCCTGGCATGAAATTTTCACTTTCTGAGGTTTTTGAACGTTAATGTGAGCTCCCCTACCCTGTTTAGCCCCCCCATGGCTAAAAGTTCCGAAATGTGTAAACTGAGCATTTGTGATCCTTTTCCGCGTTTGAAAAAAAGACAGCCCAAACAGGCGATTCTGAACAAGGGAACTTTCTGACGTCACACTCGCAGAAAGGTTTCCACCCCCGTCTGGATATCTACCCACCGTCTCTGGAAATCACGCCCAGAGAGTTTGGACCGCAAACGAGCTACGCAATGCGAGATGCGTTTTTTTATTTGCCTGGAGGCACGTGAGAGTGTTTCCAGGCTCGGATGTCCTTTATCCGAGCCTCCGAACCTTTGAAACAGCAGTGGTTTAATTTTATTTTCTGTGGAAATAGTGTTTTTTTTTCATGGAACGCTTCTCATATCTTTCTCCGCGCTTAAACGCAGAAGTGGGGCCAGCGCACATCGCACCGCTAAAGAGGAAAGAGCGGAGTATTTGACCACACCCCCACCCGCTGCACTGGCCTGTCTCTGTCCTCCTCATTTGCATTCAAGCAACAACGTCCAGAATAAAGCGTTTTAGAGACATATTTAGCCTCGTGAAGACAGTCAGAGTCATATCTCATGCACTGAGTGTTGATTTTGAAGAAGGATTCATTTACAGTATTAGAGAACCATTAAGGCGCCATATAAAAGCATCAAGAAGTACCATGTCATGGGATCTTTAAGTGACATGGCGTGGCATGATAATATGAACATAAAGATGTAACGTGGTCTGAAATGCTCAGTCTGCCACTGATTTGATAGAGGTGCACTATGTAAATTTAAATTTTATTACTGGCAAAAAATACTGCTAAGATTTATGCCATTTGCGAAATGTAGTACAGTACATTTACTTAGCCAAAAAAGCTTTGGAGCTAATTCTAAAACTTGTCAAACTGGTGAAAGTTTGAAAGAGTATAACATGTGTTTGTACCGTTTTCATCTTCGATCTCGGTGGGTCCCATAAAAACCCGATTCTCCACTTTCACTTTCCCTGGGGGCCCATAGTGAGGCCCGTCCAGTTTCCCTTCTTTACACAACTTTGCCAGGATGTGTGTGGGCTTCATGGGGTCCCGCCAAACATTGTAACCATGGCTACAAACAAAACAAGAAAATTATTGACTTCTACTCATGTAGTAGTTGAGCGCCCCCCCTTCCCCCTTCCCCCCGTGCTCACATGGCGTAGGTGCGTCCAACGCCGCAGGTTGCCCGGTGTTTGCTGTAGAAGCGGTTCTCCAGGTCGATCTTGGTTTCTCCAATGAGGTCATCTGTTCCCACCAGGTCCCAGTCGTAGATGGACACGGTGAGAGTGGAGTCCATGGGGAGAGTCGCTTCAACGTCAAAAGATCTGAGAGAGAAGGTGCACATTTATATGATCAGCTGTTTAATTTAAAGGAGAATTAACGTTTTTTACAATCTGAGCCTTATTTCGGTAATAAAACAAGTTGTTTTACTCACCCATAGTAATTTGGTGTCATTTGGAGCACTTCCAGAGATGTTTTAGATTAGCGATATCCGTAATGTGAGTTCTCAGGGCACATGTTTGCAGTCTCCAAATAACACAAACTTTAGCACTTTTCAAATCATAGAAGCTCGATGTCTTTAGTCTACGATTTCGTTTGAATCAAAAGTGGCCTGTAATCCGAGATTTATCCATAGTTTACAGCTATGCGTTCCATGTTTGGGTCCCGGGAGCTGAGAGCACACTCCGCGCATGCGCACTGGCGTCCTCATCTACTCGAAACTGTGGCTAAAAAATATGGCCCCGCACGGGGCATATTACATGCTCGGGGAATGTCCCGAGCTATGGCTATAAGTCACGCTAGGCTAACGGCGTTAGCCTAACGCTAATCTAAAACATCTCTGGAAGTGCTCCATATGACACCAAAGTGCTATGGGTGAGTAAAACAACTTGTTTTATTACCGAAATAAGGCTCAAATTGTAAAAAACGTTACTTTTCCTTTAATATAATGAGTTTGTGGAAGTGAACTGAAAAACTTGCAGTTTTTAAAAATCTTGTTTAGTGTTTTTTGTAATACTTTTATTTATAATATTATATATTATATTATTATAAATTATTATATTATATTATATTATTATATTTATATTGTGTGTTGCATGTATTTGTCATCACTGACCTGTATAGAGGCAACAGGTGTAAACTGGCATGAGGCTAAAACAATAAATTAACGTTTTTTGTTTGTTTGTTTGTTTGCTTGTTTGTTTTAACACGGGTATTAAAATGTTCTGTCCCTAGTTGTTCAATAAATAAAATAAAACCAATTTGACTCACTTTCCAAACACAGGGTTGAGCTGTTTGGAGATGTAGTTTTCTTTGTCTTTTATCTCCGTCTTTCCGAGTCGGATGGTGACGTACGGATCTGCTTTACCGTTAATGTCAGCCGGGTGCAGGTCTGTCGCCTAAGCAACAATTGAAGTATTTATTATATTTACCGTAACTTTCATATACAGTGTCATTGAGGTGGCATCTCACCCTGACGACATAGATCCGCACCAGCACGTTGACCGGATCGTTGTGCGGAATGTTCTGGAACATTCCCATGTTTGAGTCGAAGTTTGAGTCTCGGGACATGTCGTCGGTCACTTTGTACATGCACATGGAGCCCTGGGGGAAAAACAATAAAGAATGTCATTTCAAAGCAATGTCAACAATGCTTATATTTATAAAATGCTTTTCATGAGTCAAAGTGAAGTGTCTTGCTCAAGGATACAACATTAGGGTCAATGACTATTTTGACAATTGTTAATCATCATTTGGACCATAAACAAACTGTAAAACATGCCATTTGATAAGAAAATCAGCTTCAGCACAAGCTATTAACTCAAAATGAGACAAGAAGAATACATATTTTGAGTTAAAGGAGAATTAACGTTTTTACAATCTGAGCCTTATTTCGGTAATAAAACAAGTTGTTTTACTCACCCATAGCACTTTGGTGTCATATGGAGCACTTCCAGAGATGTTTTAGATTAGCGATAGCCGTAGCGCGAGGTCGCATATAATATATGCCCCGAGCAGTCTCCAAATAACACAAACTTTAGCACTTTTCAAATCATAGAAGCTCAATGTCTTAGTCTACACTTTCGTTTGAGTCAAAAGTGGCCTGTAATCCGAGATTTATCCATAATTTACAGCTTTGCATTTCATGTTTGGGTCCCGGGAGCTGAGAGTGAAATAAACTGTGACTCCGCACGTGCGCACTGGCCTCCTCATCTACTCAAAACTATGGCTAAATCTCGGATTACAGGCCACTTTTGACTCAAACGAAAGTGTAGACTAAGACATTGAGCTTCTATGATTTGAAAAGTGCTAAAGTTTGTGTTATTTGGAGACCGCTCGGGGCATATATATTATATGCGAACTGCGCTACAGCTATCGCTAATCTAAAACATCTCTGGAAGTGCTCCATATGACACCAAAGTGCTATGGGTGAGTAAAACAACTTGTTTTATTACCGAAATAAGGCTCAGATTGTAAAAAAAACGTTAATTCTCCTTTAAACAATTTGAATAAAAATATTTGTAAAAATGCTTAAATTTTGAATATTTTAACTTTAAACTGGTTAAATAAAAGATTTCCCAATCGACAAGACAGGGCGACTAATAAAAAATAAAAAATAAAAAATGGCTGACTAGTGACTATTCAAATAATCGTTTCAGCCTTAGTTAGAATTATGATCAAAGCACCAGAAACTGTACCACTGTGACACCAAATTTCCATGATCTAATCTAAATATTGATAGCAAATTGTTAATAAAATCAGTTTTTTACTTTGAATTTTCCCACAATTCTGTCTTCATCTGTGGCGTTTTGGTCTTCGTCGTCTCCAGCTTTTCCTCTGAACAGGTTAAAACTGTGGAGCCAGTCCTCGAAGTTATCAAACTCACTCTCCAACTCTTTGGGATACACCTGGGCACAAATACACATGTATTCATTCTTTCATTCATTCATCTTCTTCCGCTTTTCCATTTTCTGGGTCACGGGGGCAGCAGTCCAAGCAGTGTTCTGCTGCCCAGAACACAATGCACCAGCCCCCATGAATCCTCCCGCGGGTGGTGGGTCCACAGAACAGGACACATGTATTATTAATGTTTTTTGTTTTGTTTGTTTGTTTGTTTTTTTTAACTGAGATTTTATATCAAATTTATTAACAAAAACTCATCAACAGTGTGATGTTACTGTAATGCAGTGCTTCTCAAATATTTTCTGTGACGCCCCCCCTAGGAAGAAGAAAAAATTTCACGCCCCCCTTCCTGCGCGCGACTATAAATAGTATTATTTGTCTAGAAAATTGTTATTAGAACACCACTGTATCCTTTTATTAACATTATAAACAAAAAAAAAGAAAGAAACTTACAACAAAGACTGCACTGAGGACTCAAATATTAATGTGTTTTTAATGCAGCTTTGCGCACATTTGTTTACGTTTTACAGAAATGAAACTTAAAACCACCTCATTTGCATAAGCTAAAAGCACTGAAAAAAAAAACGCTCTCTCCTTGTGCCACTGATGCGTCAGCTTCTGTCGGACTAAAGGACACGACTCAGTGGAATAAACGTGTTTTTTCTGTGACAGAGGATGTTCTGTTAATGGTGAGACTGTGCGTAAATCGCATGTGAGAACGCCACTGCCAACTACTGTTGTTGATGTGCAATTACACTTAGTTCTAGTACAGTACAGCAAAAAAACATGTTTCCCAGGGTCATACGCGGCCCCCCTGGCATCACGCCACGCCCTGAGAAGCACTGCTGTAATGCCATGCACTCTTGATTCAGTCTGAACTGCAGTATTTTATCTTAAAGGTCCCATGGCATGAAATTTTCACTTTCTGGTTTTTGAACGTTAATGTGAGCTCCCCTACCCTGTTAAGGCCCCTTCCCCCCATGGCTAAAAGTTGCGAAATGTGTAAACTGGGCATTTGTGATCCTTTTCTGCGTTTGAAAAAAAGACAGCTCAAACGGGCGATTGTGAACAAGGGAACTTTCTGACGTCACACTCAGGGAAAAATGCAAATGCAGTTTCACCCCTCGTCTGGATGTCTACCCACCGTCTCTGTAATTCCAGAGAGTTTGGACCGCAAATGAGCAACGCAATGCGAGATGCGTTTTTTTATTTGCCTGGAGACACGTGAGAGTGTTTCCAGGCTCGGATGTCCTGATGTCTGAACCTCTGAAACAGCAGTGGTTTCTGTGGAAATTTATTTTTCAATGGAAATCGTCTCATATCTTCCTCTGCACTTAAACGTGGAAGTGGGTGACAGCGCACATTGCACCGCTAAAGAGGCCACACCCCCACCCGCTGCACTGGCCTGTCTCTGTCCTACTCATTTGCATTCAAGCAACAACGCCCAGAATAAAGTGTTTGAGAGGGATGTTTTCGGCTCTGGCTGTGTTCACGAGGCTTTCTCATGCACTGAGTCTTGATTTTGAAGAGGGATTCGTTTGCAGTGTTGGGGAGCCATTAAAAACTCCCCTGGAGTTGTGGAAGGGTGAAGGAAAAAAAAGAAAAAAGTGAGACACCGCATTTTTTTTACCTTTACTAGAGATGAGTAATTGCAGGGCTGAAATTATCCAAATGACATCACAAGGTGGAACAGAGTGTTTTCAGTTTGAGAGAAGAACACAGCCTAAATGTGCAGGGTTTGTGTGTTAAATGTGTGAATGAAACAAAACACAACTCCAGGTGTGTTTGTGAGGAAGAAACGACATTAGAACAGAGATCAGATCTTTAAATATCTGCATCACCTTGAGTTCGTCCAGTTTGGGTTTCTTCCTCTCAAAGGGGTCGTGGGCCATGGACTTCTTCTTCCGGGATTTCCCCTTTTTGGTGCCTTTTACAGGAGAGTCATCAGGTTTGATTTCTGAACAGTTTTTACCATGGCGACAGCAGAGATGGAGAAAAACAGACAGAGAGAGAAAAAGAAAGGGAGGGGAGAGGGACAAAAAGACAAAGAGAAAGCACTCGAGACATGAACTCAACATGAAAGTCTTCAAATGTGATATTATTGTGGAGCCGTGTGCTAGTGTAAACAGACAGCACAGGGCTCAACGTGGGGTCAGGGCATTTTTCTGTTTTCATTTTTTTTCTTTTTGTCTTCTTTAAACAGAGGAGGCTTTTTGAGAGTCTTCTTTTTTTGTCGTCATGAGTTCTCTGTTTAGTAAGTTTTGTAGTTAAATGACAAAATAAATATTGATTTGTTTCTTTTTTTATGTAATTAAAATTAAATTTAAAATAAACAACAACAACAGCGTTTACCTCACATGACTTCACAAAATTAAGTCAATATTTATTTTGTGTCATGTATTAACTATAAAAATAATTTCGAATTCTTTATGGCAATAATTTGTAATAATTTTGACCAGAATAGGAATTTTTTTTTAAATTGAACGGTTGACTTTTTTATATTTGGGGACTTTCATGCAGCATCCAGTGTGCGTGAGTCAGATACAGGCCCGTGTTTCATTCATGTCACTGTGAAGAGCTGCTGAAGGACGAGACGACTGCGACGACAGACACAGGTTAGTAACATGCAACAATTCAAATACTACTACTTCTACTACTACTGCTACTACTGCTACTACTACTACTACTACTACTACTACTACTACTACTACTACTATTCTAAAACTATTACTACTACTAGTTACTATTGTTACGACAACTAGTACAACTGAGACGGACACAAATTAGTACCATTTAAACCATTACTACTATTCTACTACTACTACTACTACTACTACTATTTAGGTGGTTATGGGTTAAGATACTATTACTATTAGTAGTACAGTGGTACCTCACCTTACGAAATTAATTCGTTCCAGAAGTGGTTTCGTAACGTGAAAAATTTGTAAGTTGAGTAGCTATTTCAATGGAAAAAGCCTGATCCGTTCCAAGGTTTTTATTTAATAGTGTAACATTTTTTTATAGTGTAACGTTGTGTTCCTGACGGGCTAAGAGACTAGACCAGGACTAAAAGAACATGGAATAAACCAGGTCTGGCCAGAACTAAACCTGGATTGGACCTGTTATTATTATAACATGGCAGTGCCGTTGGAGGAGCGCGGTGCTCGTGTCTCCGCGCTCCTTGTGCTCCGTTCCGCGCTAGGGCTGAGAGGCCGAGAAAGACGCTCTTTCAGCGGGAATAAGAGCGGGGCGGGCTCTGCTTCTATCTGACCTCCAGAGCCGGGGCGCCGACACTGTGAGCTAACAGGCCGTATGGACGTCGCTTTTTGATCGGCTCTTCCCATCATTGTGAAGCAGAATTCACCAAGCGTTGGATTGTTCACTCACTAAGGGAACGTGAGCTGGGTTTAGACCGTCGTGAGACAGGTGAGTTTTACCGTACTGATGATGTGTTGTTGTGTCTCCCCTCCCGCGTTCGGTGCTATATTGAGCCGTGTCCACCCCACGCTTCACTATCAACACATTCCATTGAAAATCTATGAAAGTTCGAGTGTTCAAACGAGAGAGAAATGTGAGAAAAGCCCAACTCCAGTCTGAGAAAAGCGTAGAATGTGTGTGGTGAGGCATTTACAGCCCTAAAACATGTAGAACAATTGCCAAATACAAAGTTGTCCTACCTCGTGGACCTCTCCCACCGCGGGCCACCTCTGGAACCTAACCCCGTGTGTGTTGATAAAGTGTATTTACGTTTCGGCGTGCGTCTGAGTGCGCATTAATTGAATTTTTGAGATTTGTTGTTTTTAAAGTGCTTTATAAATAAAGTTGGATTGGATTGGAGATTTTGCGTTTCGTAACTTGAAATTTTCGTTTGTTGGGTCATTCGTAAGGTGAGGTACCACTGTATTTCTTTACTATTGATATTGCAAGTCTGCTACTACTACTACTACTACTACTACTACTGCTGCTGAGGGACGCACAGGTTAATGACATGCAACATTTGAAATTCTACAACTTTGATTACTACAGTATAAAACTGCTACTACTTCTGTTACTGATACTGCAACAACCACAACTTTGGAAGGGCAAAAATGTCAACTTCAACTACAACTACTACTACTACTACTACTACTACTATTACTACTAGGGGTGTGCAAAAATAATCGTCATGACAATGCATCGCGATACTAACTTTCACAATATACTGCATCGATTCTTTCGTGCCAAAAATCGATTTTTATTAATTAATAATTTAATATTGAATAATTTAATATTTAATATCAATAAATAAATAAATTAATTATTCATTGTTGTTTTTTTTATAAATCCTATGCACTTTTTTCTTTGTGAAAGGGTATTGTTTGTTATGATGGTCGCTACCTCCAAAATGTCAAATGTTTGAACATCATTGTTTGTTTTAGAAAAAATCCTATGCACTTTTTTTGTTATTGGTTTGGTTTATTTGTTTTTGTTATTCAATAAATTCAGTTATGAATTGAGTTGCTCAGAGTTCTGTATCAATTGAAGACACTACCCAGATACACAGCCACTGATATTTAAGTTATCCTCTTTTTTTTGGTACATTTTCACTGAAGTATGTCGAATATATTGCAATGCATCGCAATAATTCAAGTACCGTGATGCATCGTGATAGTATCGCATCGTGGCATATGAATCGTGATTCGAATTGAATCGTGACTTCTTTGCCAATACCCACCCCTAATTACTACTACATAAACTGCTATTGTGGGACAGACAGGTTGGCAGCAATGCACATGCAACATTAATCACCTACTACTACAACTACTACTATTACTGAGAGTATACAGTGCCGTGAAAAAGTATTTGCCCCCTTCCTGATTTCTGTGTTTTTTGCATATTTATCACTCAAAACATTGTCAGATCATCAAACCAATTTTAATATCACACAGAAACAACCCAAGGAAAGACAAAATTCAGTTTTTGAATGATGATTCCATTTATTAGTGCACAAAAAAAATCTAAACCTATCTGGCCCTATGTGAAAAAGTAATTGCCCCCCCTTGTTAAATCACAAACTAACTGTGACTAACCACAGTTTTGAGAAAACTTAGTTCAGTTCTACATGCCACACCCACACCTGATTGTCACCACCTGTGTTGAATCAAGAAATCACTTAAATAGTTCCTGTCAAACAAAGTGAAGTTGGCTACAACATCTCAAGAACAAACACATCATGCCACGATCCAAAGAAATGCAAGAACAAATGAGAAAAAAGTGATAGAAGTCTATAATTCAGGAAAAGGTTACAAAGCCATTCCCAAAGCTCTGGGGCTCCAGCGAACCACTGTCAGAGCCATTATTCAAAAATGGAGGAAACTGGGAACAGTTGCAACCCTTCCCAGGAGTGGTCGACCAACTAAGATTACTCCAAGAGTGCGACGACGGCTCATTCAGGAAGTCACAAAAGAACCTAGACGCACATCGAAAGAACTACAGGCCTCGTTGGCCTCAGTTAAGGTCAGTGTTCATGACTCCACCATTAGAAAAACACTGGCCAAAAATGGCATCCATGGAAGAGTTCCCAGGAGAAAACCACTGCTTTCACAAAAGAACACAAAGGCTCGTCTCACCTTTGCCAAAAAGCACCTTGATGACCCTCAAGACTTTTGGAGAAACATTTTGTGGACCGATGAGTCTAAAATTGAACTTTTTGGAAGGTCTGCAGCCCGTTTCATCTGGCGTAAAAATGGCACAGCATTTGATAAAAAGAACATGGTGCCCACAGTAAAGCATGGTGGTGGCAGTGTGATGGTCTGGGCCTGCTTTGCTGCCTCAGGACCAGGACAACTTGCTGTGATTGACGGAAAAATGAATTCTGCTGTTTACCAGAAGATCCTGAAGGAGAATGTCCGGCCATCAGTTCGTGCCCTCAAACTCAAGCGCTCTTGGATCATGCAACAGGACAATGATCCAAAACACACCAGCAAGTCCACCTCTGAATGGCTCAAAGAAAACAAAATTAAGGTTTTGGAGTGGCCAAGTCAAAGTCCGGATTTAAATCCGATTGAGATGCTGTGGTGTGACCTTAAACGGGCAGTTCATACAAGAAAACCCTCCAATATGGCAGAATTGAAACAATTCTGCATAGAAGAGTGGGCCAAAATCCCTCCCCAGCGGTGTGAAAGACTCATCACCAATTATCGCAAACGTTTGGTTACAGTTATTGCTGTCAAAGGAGGCTCAACTGGCTATTAGATTAAGGGGGCAATTACTTTTTCACATAGGGCCAGATAGGTTTAGATTTTTTTTGTGCACTAATAAATGGAATCATCATTCAAAAACTGAATTTTGTCTTTCCTTGGGTTGTTTCTGTGTGATATTAAAATTGGTTTGATGATCTGACAATGTTTTGAGTGATAAATATGCAAAAAACACAGAAATCAGGAAGGGGGCAAATACTTTTTCACGGCACTGTATAGACATATGAAACCCATGCAAGAATTAAACTTCAGTATCAATCAATCAATCAATCAATCAAACATTTATAAGGCGCTTTTCATACAAAATTGTAGCACAAAGCGCTGTTTGTGCTGTTACTGCTACTTCAAACTGCTACTACTGCAGTGGACACAAGTTAGCAACAGCAAAAGACTACACTAGACAGTATGAGCTGTTGCTATACTGTTAGCTTACACAGATTGTAAGAGAAATAAAAATATTCTGCTTTGATAAATAATTTTAAAAATGATTTCTTAAATTCAAACAGATTTAGAGTGAATATTCGGTTTTACCTCCATCACCCAAGTCCATGTCATTATTGTCCTCTCCGTCTGAAAATGTTGCTTCTTGTGCTCTGAGCGCCTAGAACAGACGGAAATATATCATTTAAAAAAATAAAAATATACAGTATATATATATTCAAAAGTTCAAAACTCCATGCACAGCTTCCAGGTGCTGGTAACAGCAGGAACATTGAATAATTCCA
This sequence comes from Paratrypauchen microcephalus, assembly GCA_036785185.1. NCBI lineage: Eukaryota > Metazoa > Chordata > Actinopteri > Gobiiformes > Gobiidae > Paratrypauchen > Paratrypauchen microcephalus. The sequence continues at coordinate 1,350,722 of JAVJIX010000108.1, forward strand.
GAAAAAAAAAGAAGTTTACCGCACACTCACTTGACTTTACTCTTATTCCTTTATAGAGCGAACGACACGTTGAAAAAACAGAAAACAGTTTCGTGTGGATAGGTCCAGTAATTGCACAGATTTTAACCATAAACCAGGTCAACTCTAAATAGCAAATTCACCATAGAATTCAAATTTTCAGCTCAGTTTAAATTCTGGGCAGTTCAGAACCTTTAAAATGCAGTGATGGCAAGTGAACACAGCCTATTCACCCACATTATTATGATTATTATTATTATGATTACAGTGGTACCTCACCTTACGAATGACCCAACAAACGAAAATTTCAAGTTACGAAACGCCTTCACGGTAAATTTTGGTCTCTAGATACGAAAGAAAATTCAAGTTACGAAACACGAAATCTCAAAAATTCAAATAATGCGCTCAGCCACACACATTATACGCTTTTCTCAGACTGGATTTAAACTTTTCTCACATTTGTCTCTCGTTTAAACACTCAAACTTTCATAGATTTTCAACAAAATGTATTAATAGTGAAGCGTGGGGGGGAGGGGGAGAAAACTGCGCTCTGACACGTGTGATAGCGCACATGACCCGGCGCGGAGCTGACAGCAGGTCTAGACCAAGGTCTAAACCTGGACTGGACCAGGACTAAACCAGGACTAAACCTGGACTAAACCTGGACTAAACCAGGAGGAGCCCGTGGCTCTTGCATGGGTCTCGTTCATGCGTTCATGCGCTCAGACTGCGTGCAGTCCCCTCCTCGCTGCTTTAATCCACCTGGTCTAGTCCTGGTTTAGTCCTGATTTAGTCCTGGTTTAGTCCAGGTTTAGTCCTGGTTTAGTCCAGGTTTAGTCCTGGTCCAGTCCAGGTTTAGACCTTGGCCTAGACCTGCTATCAGCCCCACGCCGGGTCACACGTGTCAGAGCGCAGTTTTCTCCCCCCTCCCACTTCCCCCCACACTTCACTATTAATACATTTTGTTGAAAATCTATGAAAGTTTGAGTGTTTAAACGGGAGACAAATGTGAGAAACACAGAACACAATGTTACACTATAAAAAAAGTTACACTATAAAAAAAAAACTTGGATCGGGGCCTTGGAACGAATCAGGCTTTTTCCATTGAAATAGCTACTCAACTTACGAATTTTTCACATTACGAAACCACTTCTGGAACGAATTAATTTCGTAAGGTGAGGTACCACTGTATTATGATTATTATGATTATTATGATTATTATGATTATTATTATAACAGCACTAGTGTGAAGTCCTCATACCTCAGTGAGAGTTTCGATGGAGGCGAAGTACTTGGACCACCAGTCTAACATGCTCTCATCCAGACCCTCCTCCTCCACCTCCTCTCCCTTCTTTCTCTTCTTTTTCTTCCCTTTATCATCGTCCTGCTCACAAACACAATCGGTCAGTACAACTCTATAAAAATGACAAGTCATGTTTTAATGCACAGAAGCAAATAAGTATACAAAAATAAAATAGAGCTTGTTTAACATTGTTGACTTTAAATTGTGCTCACTCGTCAAGAGAGCATACTTAAAGGTCCCATGACATGGTACTTCTTGATGCTTTTATATGGCTCCTTAATTGTTCCCTAATACTGTAAATGAATCCTTCTTCAAAATCAACACTTAGTGCATGAGAAACAGAGATAAGATGAGAAAGAGTCAAAAATATTACTCTGGAACACTCCATTATGGGCGTTGTTGCTTGCATGCAAATGAGGAGGACAGAGATGGCCTATAGTAGGGGGTGGGGGCGTGGCCAAGCTCTCCGCTCCACTCTGTGACCCACTTCCGTGTTTTTGCACGGGGGGAGAGATGAGAAGCCTTCCATTGAAAAATAAACACATTTCCACAGAAAATAAAATTAAACCACTGCTGTTTCAGATATCCACAGGCTCAGATAAAGGACTTCCGAGCCTAGAAACACTTGCAAGTTCCTCCAGGCAAATAAAAAAACGCATTTCGCATTGCGTAGCTCCTCCGCAGTCCAAACTCTCTGGGCGTGATTTACAGAGACGCTGAGTACAGACAGACGGGGGTGGAACTGCATTTGCATTTCTTTTTTCGAGCTGATGTCAATAAGGTGCCTTGTTCAAAATCGCCTGTTTGAGCTCTGATTTTTTGTAACGCAGAAAAGGATCGCAAATGCTCAGTTTAGACATTTCACAACTTTTAACCATGGGGGGGGGGGGGGGGGGGGCTAGGGTAGTGGAGCTCACATTAACGTTCAAAAACCTCAGAAAGTGAAAATTTCATGCCATGGGACCTTTAAGACTTAGACTTAGACAAACTTTATTGATCCACAAGGGAAATTGTTTTGGGCACGGTAGCTCAACAGTGAACTGACTATGAGTACTAGTAAATGTGATTCAAATGTTGTAGTACAAATTGTAGTACATTTTTGGACAACAAAATGCATAGAAATATGTGTACGAGGGGTGGGACTACATACAACACACTTCAGCTTTCACCTACTCCTATTTGAATATGTACTAGTATGTACTGACTTACTTTAAGTATTGTGAATTAAGAATATTGGTAGTTTTTTATTGGAAAAAAACCTGCATCAGAATTATGTTACTGTCTTCCTGGTTTCACTTGACATCTAGGTTTTATGCACTATGTTCAAAATAAACAAACAAAGCAAATGCATAATTGAAAGATTATGGAAAGACAATTTGGCAAACACATAAAGAAATAAAATTAATTCTTACCTCAACTTTGACCACAGCATCAGAGCACTGGAACATAAATGAAATATAATGATTTCACTGATCTATCTGATTTGGTGTGTTGTGTATCGTGTGTGATTCTGTAATGAAACTCACAGAATCCAGTTTAACGACTGTGTCCATCTTCTTATAGTTATGTTCAGGTTCTGCGTTCACAACGATTATTTCATCTAAAACAAGAAACAGACGGAGAGCATTTCATTAAATCACAGTCAATCATTTGACTGATTTTTGTGCTGGATGCCCTTCCACTTTTCTGTAACTCGAGTGGGACATGGGGGTGGAGTGTCAGTGCTCTGGGACAAAAAATTATTTACTCTTACAAAACCTTTTAACTCTGCAGTAAAATGCATAATAAGTGCCTAATTACATCTTAGTATTTATAAAGTACTTTCAATGCATTTTTGTCTAAGGTTGTATTTGCAAGTATGAACTATTATATTTTCTTCCCATAGTGACGATTACAATAGATGTTTTTGTACATACACTGAAATCTTAAGAAGCTTTAAAGGAAAAGTAACGTTTTTTTACAATCTGAGTCTTCTTTTGGCAATAAAACAAGTACCGTATTTTTCGTATAAGTCGCACCAGCCAAAAAAATGCATAATTAAGAAGAAAAAAACATATATAAGTCGCACTGAAGTATAAGTCGCATTTTGGGGGAAATTTATTTGATAAAATCCAACACCAAAAACATACATGTCATCTTTATTTATTTATTTTAAGCGGTAACACCAAGAAGGTCCTCCCGCAAAGTTATTTATATTCATCTCCTTGGCAACTACCTGGGCGTGGAGACGCAACTGCACTGTTGACAATCCTCTCCCAGCAGCACGTTGTTCAAGCACCCATGCGCGAACTCGTTCCTCTAACTGCGGCCACCTAGCTTTTAACCCGCGATTAGCTTTTTTTGTTTTCTTCATTTCAGTAAGAGTAACCTCCGCTTTTCGCCAGTCCTTACAAGTTTCTCGCTAACTCCAAACTTTCTTTCTGCTGCTCGATTACTGTTTTCGGCTGCATATTTCACTATTTGCAGCTTGTAATCTGCAGAATATGACTTTATTTTCAGTGCCATTTTTGTTTAGCCCTTCTCAGTTGTATTTAGAACGGCAGTGTTGAAATTATCAACACAGGCCTAGTGCGCCATCTTGCGGTTTAGTGTGAAAATGACATGTGAAATGATATAATAATATCATTTCACATGTAATTTTTCACACATAAGTCGCTCCGGAGTATAAGTCGCACCCATGGCCAAACTATGAAAAAGCGACTTATAGTCCGAAAAATACGGTAGTTTTACTCACCCATAGCAGTTTGGTGTCATTTTGAGCAGTTTCGTAGAAGTTATGTTGTAGCGTATCCGTTAACTTGAGTGCTCGGGACATTACTTTGCGGTCTCCAAATAACACAAACTTTAGCACTTTTCAAATCATAGAAGCCCGATATCTTAATCTACGATTTCGTTTGGTCAAAAGTATAGTTTCGAGTAGATGAGGACGCCAGTGCACATGTGCGGACTGTGCTCTCAGCTCCCGGGACCCAAACATGAAACGCAAAGCTGTAAACTATGGATAAATCTCAGATTACAGGCCACTTTTGCTTCAAACGCAATCGTAGACTAAGATATCGGGCTTCTATGATTTGAAAAGTGCTAAAGTTTGTGCTATTTGGAGCCCGCACGGGGCATATTACATGCTCGGGGAATATATTATATGCCCCGAGCTATGGCTAGAAGTCGCGCTAGGCTAACCGCAAATCTAAAACATCTCTGGAAGTGCTCCATATGACACAAAAGTGCTATGGGTGAGTAAAACAACTTGTTTTATTACCGAAATAAGGCTCAAATTGTAAAAAAAAACTTTACTTTTCCTTTAAGTGTTTGATAAATACCAACTAATAGCTAAGTAACAGCTAATTTGCATACCAATTACCACTAAGTTAGCAATTAATAAATGCTCCCTAAACTAAAGTGACACCAAACTTTTTTTTTCCCCTAGGTTTTTCGAATGTGGTACATTTTTAAATGACAGCAAAACCCATTTAATCTTGCAATAATAAAGTGGTAACAACTTCAGATCTATATAACCCTATAGAGAATAAATTAGCATATTAAAAATGAGGATGATGATGCCGCGTCAGTGTTAGTAAACATCTCATATTCAAGGGTCATTCACAATTTAAACAACTAATCAATTAATCAAAAATAATAATTGTCAGTCTGATTGATTGATTCGCTAAATATCTGTTAATCTCCCTGGTGAAACATAAGCCCGTGTACCGTTGGTGTTCCAGTTGTTGGCCTGCTTGTCTCCAGGTCTGTAGATAAACTTTCGGAGCGTGGGCACAGCGTGGGACCCCACCAGAGTGTAACGGCCAAACGCTCTGCAGTCCACCACACGGATGTTCAGAGGAGGATGCAACAGCTCATTCTCTGGTAAATCCTACGAGAGGAGACAATGAGAGGAGACAGTATTGCTTAATATCTATTAGGTTTATACTGTACATAAGACAAAATGTGTTTGTTTGGATGCATAATGTGTATATGTATATCTCGTACCACTTCAAACCACTTGACGAGTGTGCTGAAGTTGGGGTTCTTCCTGTAGTTTGAGATCAGGGCAGACTGGACTCCTTTCCCCGCACACTCAATGTCCACTCTGGGTCTGTCCACCTGAGCCAGGTTCACCCGCTTTAGGTCCCGAAGACCCCAGAACAAAACCTACAAAGAGACATATATATGTATATATAATATATAATATATATACTTTTTTGTGTATTTGAGGAGGTGCGGAGAATGTGAATAAACATTTTTGCTGCAAATGGATAAGATGTGATATTGTTTTGTGGTTCTCATATTACTCATTCAGGATAGCCGTAATATGCTTAGCAACATAACTATGGTGGGGTTAGGCATTAAAAAGTCGTCCTTTCTGTCAGTGTTCCAAATGGAAACACAGTACAGTCAGGGCTCTCAAGTCTCACGCATTGAGAGTGTGACACACGCAATTCGACGTGTTCACACGCTGCATAAACACAGACCGATTTTCTGGGCACAAAAAAAATAAAATAAAAATCAGTGCGAGAAATGCCATGTGTGGCGTCACATGGCATTTCTCGCACTGATTTTGATTTTTTTTTTTTTTATTTTCACAGTTTATGCAGCCACCGCGCGTAAAAAAAACTCCCCCCCCTCCTCCCTGCCCCGCTCAGCGAGTGTCTAAGCGCGCACTGCGCGCACTGACAAAACGGTAATAACTTCATTTATATAACTGCAGTGGTGAAAGTAAAGCGGTGTGCACTGGAACGGCGCACCAGTATAAAATTCACAGCCAGTACTGCAGTGTGTTAAACAAGGATTGTCAAACTTATCTAACTGTAGCCATAGAAATAGCCTAGACGGAACGGCGGCTGAGTGGCTAGCCCTCATGCTTTATAGCAAGAAGGTTCTGGGTTTGATCCCAGAGTTGCTTAGTGTTTTTTTTTTTTTTTTTTTAACGGTAAAGTGATGCACTGGACATTATAGCACCTGAATTATAGCACAATTATAGCACAAGAAATGAAAACTACTTTCACCACTGTATAACAGTCATTGCTCTTTAGACAAACATTTACACAGGGCTCTCAACACGCAACTCACACGGCATTTCTCACGCAATTCAACACGCAATTCAAGCCCCCCCCGCCACCCATAGTGTTTCTACTGATTCTTATTATTATAAAATATTCTTCCGCCTCTGGGAGTCTATGGCAACCCCTAGAACCGTCTGGTGAAAAGTTGTGAAATTTTGCATGCACATTCCAGCCAGTCTCCTCATTACCCACAGCAATTTATAGGCCCCCACCCCCAACCGTCTAGCGCCACCAGCAGGTCAAAGTTGCCCTCTTGGGCCACCAGCAGGTCACAACAACGTTTGATTGGCTGTCACGACAAAACGATAAGAGATATCAAAAATCCAGGCATATTTCTGATGAGCTTCAGTCCAAAGATGCTATGTACCAAATTTGAGCAAAATTGGTCCCAAATTGAGGGAGGAGAAGCATTTTGAGTGTTTTTTATAAAATTCAAAATGGCGGAAAATGTTTTTGAAGTTTTTTAAAATTGGACATACGGTTCAAAAGTTACCTGTACCTGAAAATTCCTTCCGTACGCCCGATTCGCAAAAACTTGGAATCCCTAGAATCCTTGGGCCAAGACGAATCCAACACATCCTATGACGTCATGTCCGCCGGAATAGAATGTCCGCCATCTTGGATTTTATGAAAAACACTCAAAATGCTTCTCCTCCCTCATTTCTGCTTGTAACTTTTGAACCGTAAGTCCGATTTTCAAAAACTTGGTATCCCTGGGATCCTTGGGCGAAGACTGATCCAACACACATCATCAAATTAGGCTGGGTCACTGCTTGGCCCCACATTGGTGCTTGCAGCTATATTTTTTATTATTATTATTATTATTATTATTATTATTATTATTATTATTATTATTATTATTATTATTATTATTATTATACTGCCTGTTGTTACCTCCAGTGCTTTGGTGGCTCTCACCTCAATCCTGTATTTGCTGAGCACTGGTCTGATCCCCAGAGGCACCGGGAGGATGGGCCCTCGGTCCATGTCTGTGGGGCCATCGATGGGAGGCAGGTCGGCTTTACCATTAGGACCAATCTGAAACACAAATTAAATGTATTGATAATGCTTTAAAAGACTACTTCTTGTATATAGTCACATATTTGCACCTGTAGCAGTTCAAACGCGGCGAGCATCTCTCCAGCGGTGCAGTTTCCTCTGTAGATCTGATAATACTCAAGCTGAGGGGGGAAACGAGGAGGGCCGTAGTGTTCATCTGCCATTTTGACAATGGGCTTCGCAAAAGTCCTCCCCATGAAGTCGGCTTTGCCCTGAAAACACAAGAAAAAAAGCAGGCTTTTAAAGATGTTAGTGTCCATGGAGATGTTCGTGCTTTGCCTTGTGAATGTTTATAGCTTATAGTTCATTTAAATGTCTGTCCATTTAGACCATCATTTGTATCTACAGCATGTGATGCTCCACGGTATGGCATTAAACTTAACTATCTCCATGGAGACAAGCAAGTGGCCAAGTTACAGGTCTGACCTGGAGAGGCGGTCCCATGTTTTTTAAGCTATAAAACCATTTCACTAGCTAGGACCACGCCATCAACATAATGCAGTGAAGATGTTTATTATTGAATGATAGTGGATGTCTCGGTGAATAGGTGGTTATGGCTGGGTTGAGACAGTGGGTGGGGGCTCCGTCTCAATCTTCGATTGGCCCAGCGGAACGGGACCCCCCCCCTTTAGGAGATGTCTTGTGGCTGAAAGACAAACGAGATAGGGGTGGGAGGGAGGGGTCGAGATAACCGAGACGAACTGGAATGAAGGGATGAGTGGCTATAAATGGCTCCGGGAAATTAGAGGTGTGGTTATGGTGAACTGTGGTTCGCTGGTGAGGAGGAGAAGGTGGTTGAGGCGTGGTCCTGCTCCTGAATTTCAGTTAATCACATTAACTCCATTTCACTAGCTAGGACCACGCCATCAACATAATGCAGTGAAGATGTTTATTATTGAATGATAGTGGATGTCTCGGTGAATAGGTGGTTATGGCTGGGTTGAGACAGTGGGTGGGGGCTCCGTCTCAATCTTCGATTGGCCCAGCGGAACGGGACCCCCAAAAGTTTTTGAAAGAGCATGAAAGTGGAATGGGTCTGGAGGAGATCGTTGAGGTCGTGACGATCGTACACGAGGTAGGTGCTGGAGACCCGACAACCAAGGGTTCGAATTTTTCCGGTCGGGTACATCTGCCCTGGCCGTGGACATAGTGGCGCCAATGCGAAATAAATGAATGGAGAATGGATGGGGTGTTATGCCAGAAGAGGTCCGTGAAAGGCGAGAGGTTGCCGGAGCGCAGAGTGAGAGTGCAACGGTAGAGAAGGTCCGAAATAAGTGGTAGGCGTTTCGGAGGAAGGCGAGGTTCCGTTTTTTGCAGTCCTTTAATCAGGCACGGGAACATGAAGATGAGACTGTCAGTCTTCACCAGAAATCAGCTTGTATATGAGATTTATCCCCGAGAGGTAAGCCTGGACCTACTCCCGCGGGAGGATTCATGGGGGCCGGTGCATAGTGTTCTGGGCAGCAGATTCGCTGTCCCCGTGACCCGGAAATGGAAAAGCAGAAGATGGATGGATGGATGGATGGATGGCAAGCCTGGACGGTGGAGACGCAGACATTCCTGGAGTGGCGTGAGAGGGTGCTGAAATTGCAGATGATGGTGACGTCAGATGAGCAGAGGGGAAGCTGATGAAGGTGGTGTTGACTGATTTATTATTGTTAGAATGAATGGGAATGCCTGGATTAATCAGACCCCCCAAAAAATGGTGGAAAAGTAGGACGAAGTTCCGATGAAGCTGAAGGCTAATTGTGCGATTCGAGGGCTCTGGAAGCAATGCAGAATCCGACTACTGCCGAAGATTCGGATTGAACACTGGAGAAACTGGAGCTGCGTCGTGAAGGTGCCGTATGGCGAATGAGTCAGGAGTGATGTAGAGAAACCGTGACGTGGAGGGTCTTCTCCCCTGACTGAGGAGTTGGACCTTTGCTGGAGTGGGGTCACTCGCGCCAGCGCAGATGGTTGACGGACGTGACCATGATAATGCTGATGTGCGTCCTTCAGCATGGGTTCGGATGGCAAGCATAGGAACCTGTAGGTGAAGAAAGCCACGCTCGAATGTTGAGGGTTGGATAGGTGAGGGATGAGGGCCGGAGGGATGGGGGTCGGAGTGATGAGGGTCGGGGGGATGAGGGTCGGGGGATGAGGGTCGGGGGGATGAGGGTTGGAGGGATAAGGGTCGGGGGTCGGGGGGGGGGGGGGGACCTGTCGGGAGCGAGACCTGACGGGAGGAAGATCTCCTATCGTGAGTCGACCCGTCGTGGGTTGGGAGGGAGACCCGTCATGGGTCAGGAGAGCGAGGCAGAGAAAGACCCGTTGTGGGTCGGAAAGGAGTGAGACCCGTTGTGGGTCAGGAGAGAGGGAGACCCGTCATGGGTTGGGAGGGAGGGAGACCCGTCGTGGGTCATGAGAGAGAGAGAGGCGGAGAAAGACCCGTCGTGGGTCGAGAGACCCATCGTGGGTCGAGAGAGAGGCAGAGAAAGACCCGTCGTGGGTCGGGAGGGAGGGAGACCCGTCATGGGTCAGGAGAGCGGGGCAGAGAAAGACCCGTTGTGGGTCAGGAGAGAGAGAGACCCGTCATGGGTTGGGAGGGAGGGAGACCCGTCATGGGTCATGAGAGAGAGAGAGGTGGAGGAACACCCGTCGTGGGTCGAGAGAGAGACCCGTTGTGGGTCGGGAGACCCGACGTGAGAGCTGGGCGAGCCGTCGTGAGAGCCAGGCGAGCTGTCATGCGGTCGTGAGAGCCGGGTGAGCCGTTGTGAGACCCAGGCGTATTGTCATGCCGTCGACCTGACGGGAGGAAGACCTGTTGTGGGTCAGGAGAGAGGTGGAGAGAAGACCTGTCGTGGGTCGGGAGAGAGGCAGAGAAAGACCCGTCGTGGGTTGGGAGGAAGGGAGACCCGTCATGGGTCAGGAGAGAGCAGAGAAAGACCCGTTGTGGGTTGGCAGGGAGGGAGGGAGACCTGACGGGAGGAAGATCTGATGGGAGGAAAGGAAGCTATGCCTTTATTAGTCCCACAGTGGGGAAATTCCAGTTCTGCATTTAACCCATCCTGTTATTAGGAGCAGTGGGCAGCACATTACTGTGCCCAGGGACCATCTCCATGATCTTCTTGCTTCGGCTTGGTCAGGACCTAAGCTGGAGGATTTACCTATGGTGCATGTTTTGGGTTGATGGGGGAAAACCGGAGTGCCCGGAGGAAACCCACCCAGACACGGGGAGAACATGCAAACTCCACACAGAAAGGCCCAGGCGACCCGGGGATCGGACCCAGACCATGCACGCAAACTCCACACAGAACACACACCTGAAGACCTGTTGTGGGTCAGGACAGAGGTGGAGGAGAAGACCCGTTGTGGGTCGGAAGACTCGACGTGAGAGCCGGGCGAGCGTGAGAGCTTGTCATGAGGCCAAGCGAGCAGTCGTGAGCCGTCGTGAGAGCCGTCCTGAGAGCCAAGTGAGCAGTCGTGAGAGCCGTAGTGAGAGCCAGGCGAGCCGTCGTGAGAGCCGTCAAGAGCGCCGTAGTGAGAGCCAGGCGAGCCGTCGTGAGAGCCGTCAAGAGAGCCAGGCGAGCCGTCGTGAGAGCCGTCAAGAGAGCCAGGCGAGCCGTCGTGAGAGCCGTCAATAGAGCCAAGCGAGCCGTCGTGAGAGCCAGGCGAGCTGTCGTTCCGTCGTGAGAGCCAGGCAAGTTGTCGAGCCGTCGTGAGAGCCAGGCGAGTTGTCGAGCTGTCGTGAGAGCCAGGCGAGTTGTCGAGCCGTCGTGAGAGCCAGGCGAGTTGTCGAGCCGTCGTGGGAGCCAGGCGAACTGTCGAGCCGAGCTGTCGTGCTGAGAGCCGGTGAAACGTGACAATCGGCCAGTCGTCAGTCGGCTTGGAACCTGTGGAAAAGTTAAGGACCTGAGGGTGGAGGTGCATATTGGGGATGTTCACAGGGCAGGTACGGGTTGAATGCTGGACAGATGAGCGCGGTCGAATTTGGAGACCATAATAGTAGTCGCGACATGAGAGCTGAGAATGATGAAAGAATGCAATGATGTAGCATGAGCAGGAGAAGATGAGGATTAGATGGCGAGAGCATCGCTGAGGATGCGTATAGGATAGAAGTCATGAGCTGACGTCGATGGTAGGATCCTCGATCGGGAAAGAGGTGGTGAGCCGAGATGGTGTAGCTCAGGTGAGGGCGGAACTGGGAGGAGCTGAATAGTGTGACACATGGTTATGATGGCTTAAGCTCGCTTGTAATGGATGACGTGAGCTGGCCGAGCTATAATAGCGTGAAACAGCAAGGGCCGGAATATGAATTGATGGCGAGCGGGTGTAAAGACAGCTAGCGTACGTCGAAATTGCGTGAGCAGCACGAGCTGAAATTGAGTGAGTGACATGAGTCGATGGGTGCTGAATATTGGAATAGCAGAGAAACGATGTAGAGACTGCTTAGCTAGCATGTGATGGAATGGTGTGAGCTAGCATGGGTTGCATGAGTTAGAATGGTCGGATGCGAGTCGGTAGGAGAGGTTGAATACGAGATGACAGTGTGCCAGTGCAGAGAGGAGTTAAGCGAACAAAAACATTCGTACGACATTTCGGAGTGTGAACGAAAATAGTGTGAATGGGCGTGGTGACTTGTGTAGGCTGCAACGACAGAAAAAACATTTGGGTGTTGGGGAAAGGGGGGGGGTAGAGCAGAAGACGGGAAATGGATTAGAGGCCCTGCCTAATGTGGGTAGGGCACGAGAGCCATCTAGCTCATGATGACTGAAAAAAAAAAGAGAAATGAGAGATGGGGAGAAGATGCATGTGCATGGGAAATTGTGCAGCCTGCAAGTAGATGGGGACAAGAATGAGACACGAAGGGTGCAGGCACAGGGGGAGATGGCCTGCTGAAAGCAGGCTGAGATGATACAAGAGAATTCAAGTGAAACTGCACAGTAGACAGAATACGTTTACTGGCCACTGGTGGTGATACTACTTAGCCCCCAGCAGGGGGAGCTATGAGACTCTAGTGGAGGAGAGGTGGGAGTGGCGACGTCTGCAGCTGCACGCGGGAAACTTGATGGGAACCCGGAAGCTCGTTCGTCTCGTTCCAGGGCGCCGGGGTTACATTCTTGATCTAAACTGTTGAAGGTCCCGTCTTGATGTGTCAGCCTGAAGGGGAACGGCGGGTGCTGGGCGGTACCGAACGCTGTGGCTGCTGGAGGCCGGGCCGCGCTGTGCCGAAAGCCGTGGTTGCCAAAGCCGGTCTGCGCACCGAGAGCCGTCTCACTCTGACAGTACACCGGGCTGCGCCAGGCTGCGCGCTCGCCTATACGAGGAGGAGGAGGCCACGAGAGGGACAATGTGGATATCCCGTATATACCGCCAGCACCGAGATATTGACGGTGGGTGCTCCTTAGAGGTGGAGGTCCGCTGCGTGAGCGCGCGCCTGGAGCGTTCGCTGGGCGCGGATATGCGATGGAAGATCCTCCGGCTGCGGATTCCTGAATAGAAATCCGTCGCGGCGTAAGGAATTGCGGACTGGAAGGAACGAGGAGACGTGAGGCAGGTTGGTGTTTGAATGTGACGGGTTGTTAACCCAGCTCGAGCGAGCTGACGCGGTTGAGCTGTCGAGATAACCGAGACGAACTGGAATGAAGGGATGAGTGGCTATAAATGGCTCCGGGAAATTAGAGGTGTGGTTATGGTGAACTGTGGTTCGCTGGTGAGGAGGAGAAGGTGGTTGAGGCGTGGTCCTGCTCCTGAATTTCAGTTAATCACATTAACTCCATTTAATGCTGTACTGTGGAACACTCAAGACAAAGCAATAACATCTCCACAAAAAAGTTACATAATAAAATGACATAAGTTTGACCAGATCCCATCAACAGAACATTTATACTGTAGAAACATGGCTTTTTATGCACATGTTTCAAGACAGACAAAATAACCAGTGAACTGCAAAACAGGAGTGAGTGGATGTTTTGATGTAAAAAATAAAATAATATACAGAATAAGTCTCTCTTGCAGTTAGTGGTTATACAGGGTTCTAAAAATTAACAATGAGGTATAATAAAAACTAAAGGAGTTTTCGTCATGGTAACATATAATAAATGACATCAACTTCCAGCGGCCATCTTGTGACTGTAAAGTTCTTTTTGAAATCATTTGCTTTTTTGGTATTTGTGACTTATGTCCATTTCAATGGCACAATTTATATTTGCCAACACAGCTATGCCTCACAACAATGCTAAGCTAGTAAATGCTAATTCTGACAGTAATTATTTCTCAGTCAGGTTAAAGGAGAATTAACGTTTTTTACAATCTGAGCCTTATTTCAGTAATAAAACAAGTTGTTTTACTCACCCATAGCACTTTGGTGTCATATGGAGCACTTCCAGAGATGTTTTAGATTAGCAATTAGCGATTAGCATTCTCGGGACATATAGCATGTAATATATGCCCCGAGCGGTCTCCAAATAACACAAACTTTAGCACTTTTCAAATCATAGAAGCTCAATGTCTTAGTCTACGCTTTCGTTTGAGTCAAAAGTGGCCTGTAATCCGAGATTTATCCATAGTTTCGAGTAGATGAGGAGGACAGTGCGCATGTGCGGAGTCACAGTTTATTTTGCTCTCAGCTGTCGGGACCCAAACATGAAAAGCAAAGCTGTAAATTATGGATAAACCTCGGATTACAGGCCACTTTTGACTCAAACGAAAGCGTAGACTAATACATCGAGCTTCTATGATTTGAAAAGTGCTAAAGTTTGTGTTATTTGGAGACCGCTCGGGGCATATATTACATTCTCTATGCCCCGAGAACGCTAATCGCTAATCTAAAACATCTCTGGAAGTGCTCCATATGACACCAAAGTGCTATGGGTGAGTAAAACAACTTGTTTTATTACCGAAATAAGGCTCAGATTGTAAAAAAAAACGTTAATTCTCCTTTAAGGGTACAGTTAAAATTAGGTCTAGGCTAGATTTAGGAACAGATATTTTGGTTCAGATTAGGAATTGGGACTTGGCAGAAGTTTGTTTTGTATTTTGCTAATAGTGCTTATAAAAAGGTTTAATTATGATTTATTTAGATATAAATAGAATAATTATCTCTGGTTGGTGTATTGACATGCAAACATAGTGTAATTCTGCAAAATAAAGTACAGACCGTGACGTATTATTAGGGTGAATATTTCCATAGATCAATGCAAACTATTTCCTGCATTACTGGAATTCAAAACAACCATTATTTGAAAATGAAATTTAATTGAAGTTTCTGACCTTGTTTCTATTAGAATTGTACTCCCCTTCCAGTCACAAGATGGCCACCACAATTTCCAACAGTATCCATTGTTTCTAGTTTTCATTGTACCTCAGTCTAAACATGTAGTGATCGTCCCACATTCAAAAGCACAATGTTAGTTAAAGGAATGCAACAGGGACAAGTTGTATAAAAAATGTAAATTGTCCTTCTTGCATGTCTTTGCTTTGACTACACACATAACAGCCCCTCTACAGTAAAACAAGCACAAACTCTACTTATCCAAACGTGGTCCCGAATAAGCAGTTTTTCACCGGAACAGACGTGAAATTCATAGTTAGCAAAATACTGGAAAAGTATTCTGTAAAATATAACTTAATGAGCCCCTGTGAGTATTCTTAACAATCCCACTTCTGAACAGGACTAATCCGCAGCCGATCCTCTGTCAGTAAAGCCGTGTGGCAGGCCTGGACTGGTAATCAGGCATACCGGGCATTTTCCTGGTGGGCCGACAGTCCTAGAGGCCGATGTTGGGGTTTTTTTTGTTTGATTTTTTTTACTTAGAGACCGACCCACAATTTAGAGGAGGTGGCTCATTGGTCCATCTTCAATACAGACAGTGGACTAAACCAATCAGGATATAGAAGCTTACGAGAGCGGTCCCGCCCCTTTCTCTGCACTGATCCCGCCAGTTTCAGTGTTGAGGCGGAAACATGGAGAAGCGGCAGAAAGGGGGTGCGGAGAAGTTGTGGGCTAAAATATTAAAAATCCCATGACATGGTACTTCTTGATGCTTTTATATGGCGCCTTAATGGTTCCCTAATACTGTAAATGAATCCTTCTTCAAAATCAAGCCTCAGTGCATGAGAGAGCCTCATGAACACAGTCAGACAGTCATAAAAATGTCTCTGAAACACTTTATTCTGGGCGTTGTTGCTTGAATGCAAATGAGGAGGACAGAGACAGGCCAGTGCAGCGGGTGGGGGCGTGGCCAAACTCCGCTCTTTCCTCTTTAGCGGTGCGATGTGCGCTGGCCCCACTTCTGCGTTTATGCGTGAGGAAATATGAGTCGATTTCCATTGAAAAATAAACACATTTCCACAGAAAATAAAATTAAACCACTGCTGTTTCAGAGGTTCGGAGGCTCGGATAAAGGACATCCGAGCCTGGAAACACTCTCACGTGCCTCCAGGCAAATAAAAAAACGCATCTCGCATTGCGTAGCTCGTTCACGGTCCAAACTCTGGCCGTGACGGTGGGTAGACATCCAGACGGGCGGTGGAACTGCATTTGCATTTTTGCTTCAGTGTGACGTCATACAGTTTCCTTGCTCAGAATCGCCCGTTTGAGCTGTCTTTTTTTCAAACGCAGAAAAGGATCGCAAATGCTCAGTTTAAACATTTCGCAACTTTTAGCCATGGGGGGGGGGCTAAACAGGGTAGGGGAGCTCACATTAACGTTCAAAAACCTCAGAAAGTGAAAATTTCATGCCATGGGACCTTTAAAAAATCTCACAATAGACGCTGCCAGAGAATGGACAGGGAACCCGAGAGAACCTGAGGGAACCTGAGGGAACCCAAGGAAACCCAAGGGAACCCAAGGGAACCCGAGGGACAGAGTGACCAGGGAAGTGTAGCACAGGCACAGCAGGTCAGCAGTAGTAATGTTACCATAATACCGGGACTTTTAGGTGATGGACAGGCATGAAAATTGCTCATCTTTCGGCAAATTCACCATTTCGAAGCCAAAATAGGTGACTTACGTGAATCATGCCGTGTTGTTTTTTTGTTGTTGTTTTTTTTATGCTTCATTTCCACAGGAATTTGGCCCGGGGTGCCAGCCAACGTGTTCCTGACCGTGTGAGCAAGATGCATTTTAAATAAACAACTGAATGTGCAGTTACTGCGAGTTTGCTGGTGGTTTTTGGGAGCTGGGATTTTTCCTTTAAATGTTGCGCCCGGGTTTCCCCTTGGCCAAGACGCAACATTAGTAAAATACTTTGCTTCAGGGAACACAAACATAAATTAGTCCGTTGTGCTCTGCTAATTATGAGGCGCCGTCTAAGCTGATTTTTTTTTTGTCCCAGTCCAGCCCTGCCATGTGGTTTGGAGCAGATGGAACAGTTTGGAGGTAGAATTTTTTTTTAAATGAGTATTGTCTGAGTTCAGGACATTAATATTGGAAGCCATTTTCATTTGTTTTTGAGAAGACAAAATACATTTAAAAGACATTCAATTAGAAGCATGAATGAAAAGGGGCATAAACATATACATAAATTAAATAAAACTTGTCATTAAAAATAAGCTCTAATACAAGCATAAAACCAAGACTTCAAACCTTGCAAATAATATATATGTAAGAAATGAATCAAAAGGACATGGATATGATGGATATGATTCTGCAGTTTGTATGTCCCTAATGCGTCAGGTTTCTCGTCTCTTACCACAGTGTCCTGGTCGTAGAGCTCGATGACGATGATCGGGGGGTCGTCTCTGAGCTCTGATGCTTCTCCAAAAAGTTCCACATTTTCAAAAACCAAAAGCTGATCCCAGGTCGGACACAGGGTCTCCGGGAGGACCTGAAAGAGGACAGGGAAAGGGGAGATAGAGAGAGAGAGAAAGAGAGAGAAAGAGAGAGAGAGAGATTGCTGAAAAGAGGCTGAACTAATGAGACATCAGACCTTGATCTCTGTGGAAGACACTGTGGTGCTGCTTTGGGTTCTATATCCCCTGTACTATTAAAAGAAATCATGTACCTGCATTTTGTACCTTGTACATCATGTTTAACTTCAAGGAAAAGTAACGTTTTTTACAATCTGAGCCTTATTTTGGTAATAAAACAAGTTGTTTTACTCACCCATAGCACTTTGGTGTCATATGGAGCACTTCCAGAGATGTTTTAGATTTGCGATCTCCATCATGTGAGTTCTCGGGGCACATGTTTGCGGTCTCCAAATAACACAAACTTTAGCACTTTTCAAATCATAGAAGCCCGATGTCTTAGCCTACGATTTTGTGTGGTCAAAAGTGGCCTGTAATCCGAGATTTAGCCATAGTTTCGAGTAGATGAGGACGCCAGTGCACATGTGCGGACTGTGCTCTCAGCTCCCGGGACCCAAACATGAAACGCAAAGCTGTAAACTATGGATAAATCTCGGATTACAGGCCACTTTTGCTTCAAATTAAATTGTAGACTAAGACATCGGGCTTCTATTATTTGAAAAGTGCTAAAGTTTGTGTTATTTGGAGCCCGCACGGGGCATATTACATGCTTGGGGAATATATTATATGCCCCGAGCTATGGCTAGAAGTCGCGCTAGGCTAACCGCAAATCTAAAACATCTCTGGAAGTGCTCCATATGACACCAAAGTGCTATGGGTGAGTAAAACAACTTGTTTTATTACCGAAATAAGGCTCAAATTGTAAAAAAACGTTTCCTTTAACTTAACCTCACTCCCACAGTCAAATCAAAGCACTGGACCTCAGGGAACCGAGCCCCCCACCCTCTGGAGCTCTTTCCCCCTTCACATCAGAAACTCAAACTCACGCAAACTGAGGAGAGCTGGAGCCCCTCCACCCATTATGACCACCTTCTACCGAGGCACCATTGA
Source organism: Paratrypauchen microcephalus (assembly GCA_036785185.1). Classification (NCBI taxonomy): domain Eukaryota; kingdom Metazoa; phylum Chordata; class Actinopteri; order Gobiiformes; family Gobiidae; genus Paratrypauchen; species Paratrypauchen microcephalus. Next base: position 1,369,007 of record JAVJIX010000108.1, read on the forward strand.
GAGCGTCCTGACCAGCTGCATCACTGTGTGGTACGGGAGCTGCACTGAACAGAACAGGAAAGCTCTGCAGCGCATAGTGAATGCAGCTGGGAGGATCGCTGGTGTCTCTCTCCCCTCCCTCCTAGACATTTTTAACACCCGGCTCACCCGCAGAGCGTCCAGCATTGTGGGTGACCCGAGCCACCCCGCACATAGCCTGTTCAGCCTCCTGCCCTCGGGGAGAAGGTACCGGAGTCTCCGGGCCCACTCCACCAGGCTTTCAAACAGCTTCATCCACCAGGCTGTCAGGAGGCTGAACTCACACCCGAACTCCCACCTTACCCATCTCCCACCCCACACCCCCCATATTGGCATAACCTGTATTCCATAAAAGACATATCACTCTAGACACTTTAAAAAAAACTGCTGCTAAGGACGACTGTTGCACTGTTGCACATTTACATTTACTACTGGAATTTACTCCTGTTGCACTGTTGTTTACTACTGTTATTGCACACTTACATTTACTACTGGAATTTTTTGTACTGTTGTTTACTCCTGTTATTGAATTTTACCCCCGTTGCACTGCTGTTTACTACTGTTATTGCACATTGACTACTGGAATTTTAGTACTGTTGTTTACTCCTGTTACTGCACTAGAATTACTACTGTTGCACATTTATTTTTATTTTATCTTAACTCCTATGCACATTCTACTGCACATGACCAATTCACTGCTGTATCTTCCACTGCACATTTTTGATGCACACTGCACACTTTGGAAATCTGTATATAGTATAGTTTATTTATTATGTTGCACTGTTTTAAGATTTTAGACCGTAGACTTAGTTTTAACTTAGATCTCTGTCTTAGATAGTTTTTTGTTGTGTTTTGTCTTCGTATTGTATTTTGTACACTGTCTTTTTGCACTACCTGGCCAGAGAGAAACGAAATTTCGATTCACTGTATGTTGAACATATATGGCAGAATTGACAATAAAGCTGACTTTGAACTTTGAACTTTGAACTAATAGGGTTGCAAAATTCTGGGAATTTTCAAAGTTGGAATTTTCGGGAATTAATGGGAATAAACTGGGAATTATCAAAGTTGAAGGTTAGGGGCATCAATAGGCTATAGTTGGTAGGAAAAATATTGTAGCATAATCTTGGCTAAAATAATCACATTTGTGTGAATAAAGTAGGACAGTATTTTGTGCAGAGCCTCGAGCCACACCCTCTACATGCATTTTTCATTCCTTTATCACATGATCAATAACTTCTAGAATTGTGAAGAGCTAAAGCGACTTTTCTGAGCTCACAGCAAATACAGAACTACTGAGGCCAGACACTTCAGCAAGAGGACGACATGCAGACAAGTACGTTTTGAGGATATCGTGAAGTACATTATATCTGATCTATATATTAAAGATCTATATATTAAAGAATATTAAAGTAGAAAAGTATAAAAAAATAAATATAGTGCTAGCTTACTGGTAAACTACATTTGCGCCATTTCACTGAAGAAGTGATCTTATGATGCTAGCTACTGCAAAATATGCTAGAGCTAGCTTACTGAGAAACCAGATAAATCATGTGAGTCGTGTGTTTTAATTGTCTCACTTTTACAATAATGCTGCTGATGACAAAATAAAATGTTATGTTTATGTTCGTATATGACTCACAATAATTCTCATAAATTTCCAAAACTTCTGTGTAAAGTTACCAATTTGAAAATTCCAAAAATTCCCACACCAAAGTTTCCATGAAAATTTTCCCTGTGTAACCCTACTCATTAAGCCCCTTCAAAAACTGCTCAAAACACACTCCTTTTTACTAGTTCTGGAATGATCTGTGGTCTAATGAAGGTACAGTATGTTGAGGTTTAGTCTTTGGTGTAGACGCAGGTCGGACTCACCTCTGTCACTTGGCTCTGAGTGGAGAAGAAAACTCGAGCGAAAGGATCAGACAGACCTGTGCTGTCAGCCGCAAACAGACTACGAGCCTGATACATGTGCACACGCAGCTGGAACATCTGCTTCACTGGAGAGAGACAGAGAGAGAGAGAGGGAGAGACAGAGGGAGGGAGGGGTGAGAGACAGAAGAGAGGGACAGAGAGGGAGACAGAGGGAGGGACAAAAGAGAGGGAGACAGAGGGAGGGAGGGGTGAGAGACAGAAGAGAGGGACAGAGAGGGAGACAGAGGGAGGGACAAAAGAGAGGGAGACAGAGGGAGGGAGGGGGGAGAGACAGAAGAGAGGGAGACAGAGGGAGGGAGGGGTGAGAGAGGGAGACAGAAGGAGGGAGGGGGGAGAGACAGAAGAGAGGGACAGAGAGAGAGACAGAGGGAGGGAGAGAGAGAGAGGGAGACAGAAGGAGGGAGGGGGGAGAGACAGAAGAGAGGGAGACAGAGGGAGGGAGGGGGGAGGGGTGAGAGACAGAAGAGAGGAGGGAAAGAGGAGAGAGAGAGGGAGAGAAAGAAGAGGGAGAGAGGAGGGCCAGAGAGAGAAGAGAACGAGAGACAGGGAGAGAGAGAGAGGGCGATAGAGCGAGTGGGGGGGGATAAGAAAGGAGAAAGAAGAGAGGAGGGAAAGAGGTAAGAGAGGAGAGAGGGTGGAGGAAGAGGGAGAGGAGAGAGGGAGAGAAAGAAGAGAGAGCGAGGAGAGGAGGGTGAGAGAGAGAAGAAAGAGAAAGAAAGATGATAGATGGATAGATAGATAGATAGATAGATAGATAGATAGATAGATAGATAGATAGATAGATGGAGATGGAGAGTGAAAGAGAGTGGGAGAAGAAAGGGGAGAGACGAAAAAGGGAGAGGGGAAAAAAGAGAGAAGAGAAGGAGGAAGAGAGAGAGTGTGTGAGAGAGAGAGACAGAGGGAGGGAGACAGAGGGAGAGGGAGAGACAGTAGAGAGAGACAGAGGGAGGGAGACAGAGGGAGAGACAGAAGAGAGAGACAGAGGGAGGGAGACAGAGGGAGGGAGAGACAGAAGACAGGGACAGAGAGAGAAAGAAGAGGGAGAGAGGAGGGTCAGAAAGAGAAGAGAGAGAGAGACAAAGAGCGAGAGAGGGGGGTGAGAGGTAGAAGAAAATTTAGAGGAAGGAAAGAGGAGAGAGGGAGAGAAAGAAAAGGGAGAGAGGAGGGCCAGAGAGAGAGAAGAGAGCGAGAGACAGAGAGAGAGAGAGAGAGAGAGAGAGAGAGAGAGAGAGTGGAGGGGGGATAAGAAAGGAGAAAGAAGAGAGGAGGGAAAGAGGTAAGAGAGGAGAGAGGGTGGAGGAAGTGGGGGAGGAGAGAGAGAGAAAGAAGAGGGAGAGAAGAGAGGAGCGTGAGAGAGAAGAAAGATAAAGAGAGAAGATAGATAGATAGATAGATAGATGGAGAGATAGATGGAGAGATAGATGGAGAGATAGATGGAGAGTGAAAGAGAGTGGGAGAAGAAAGGGGAGAAATGAAAAAGGGAGAGGGGAAAAAAGAGAGAAGAGAAGGAGGAAGAGAGAGAGAGAGTGTGTGAGAGAGAGAGACAGAAGAGAGAGAGAGAGGGGAGGGAGGGGTGAGAGACAGAAGAAAGTAGAGAGGAGGGAAAGAGGAGAGAGAGGGAGAGAAAGAAGAGGGAGAGAGGAGGGCGAGAAAGAAAAGAGAGAGAGAGAGACAAAGAGCGAGAGAGGGGGGTGAGAGGTAGAAGAAAATTTAGAGGAAGGAAAGAGGAGAGAGGGAGAGAAAGAAAAGGGAGAGAGAAGAGAGTGAGAGACAGAGAGGAGGGGGAGAGGAAGGAGAGAGAGATAAGAAAGGAGAAAGAGAGGAGGGAAAGAGGTAAGAGACGAGAGAGGGAGGAGGAAGAGGGGGAGGAGAGAGGAGGGGGAGAGAGAGAAGAGAAAGAGAAAAGATAGATAGATAGATAGATAGATAGAGAGTGAAAAGAGAGTGGGAGAAGAAAGGGGAGAGACGGAAAAAGGGAGAGGGGAAAAAAGAGAGAGAAGAGAAGGAGGAAGAGAGAGAGAGAGATATAGAACAGAGAGAAGAGGGAGATAGGAGAGAGGGAGGGGTGAAAGACACAAGAAAGTACAGAGGAGGGAAAGAGGAGAGAGAGAGAGAAAGAAGAGGGAGAGAGGAGGGCCAGAAAGAGAAGAGAGCGAGAGAGAGAGAGAGTGGGTGGGGGGGATAAGAAAGTAGAAAGAAGAGAGGAGGGAAAGAGGTAAGAGAGGAGAGAGGGTGGAGGAAGAGGGGGGGAGAGAGGAAGAGAAAGAAGAGGGAGAGAGGAGAGGAGGGTGAGAGAGAGAGAAGAAAGAGAAAGATAGATAGATAGATAGATAGATAGATAGATAGATAGATGGAGAGTGAAAGAGAGTGGGAGAAGAAAGGGAGAGATGAAAAAGGGAGATGGGTAAAAAGAGAGAGAAGAGAAGGAGGAAGAGAGAGAGAGAGTGTGTGTGAGAGAGACAGAAGAGAGAGAGAGAGAGAGAGAGAGAGAGAGAGGGAGGGATGAGAGACAGAAGAGAGGAGAGAGGAGGGAAAGAGGAGAGAGAGAGGGAGAGAAGGAAGAGGGAGAGAGGAGAGGAGGGTGAGAGAGAGAAGAAAGAGAGAAGATATAGATAGATAGATAGATAGATAGATAGATCGATAGATAGATAGATAGATGGATGGATAGATAGATAGTGAAAGAGAGTGGGAGAAGAAAGGGGAGAGATGAAAAGGGGAGAGGGAAAAAAGAGAGAGAAGAGAAGGAGGAAGAGGAGAGAGAACAGAGAGAAGAGGGAGGTAGGAGAGAGGGAGGGAAAGCTTGAGATTAATGCCATACCGTGAAACAAACAAACTGTCGAAAGCAGAAAAGTTCCACAGTGCCTCTTTAATGCTGTTATGTACACGTCTTACTCATGTATGTGAGGCTGATGGGGGGAGAGGAGGGCAGCCCGGGCCCTTTGGACAGTTTGTTCTCCTCAAACCCGTTGGGGAGTCCGCTCAGATAGTCTCTGCGCTGACGGTTCAGACCCATCCACAGATACATCTCAATTTTACTCTGCACCGTCCACCCAGCCGGACCGAAGCCCTTCTTCCCCGGGATCTGACGGGCCCAGAGGGGGGTCATCATTTTCAATCATAATGTACAGAGGAAAAAGTGCATACACATTTTGAATCACGTAGATAATAAAATACAATTGAAACTTCCTTATTTTTAGTGTACCACAATGGTGAGATTTCAGTGTTGCAACGTTAAGTAGAAGAACAGACTCACTCTCAAAAACAGGGTCTTGACTTTGCCACAGTCCTTGCCCCTCTCCTCCTCGGTGCTGGAGTACAGAATGTCTTTGGAGGGGATCCTGGCGTAAGCGATTCTTTTACCGTTACTGATCATCCAAATGAACACATCGGGAACACTGTGCTGGGGCTGGGAAACAAATATTTTGGTTGTGATGAAATTGTTTTCTATGTATTGGGTTTGAAATACCGTATTGGCCCGAATATAAGACGACCCTGATTATAAGACGACCCCCTCTTTTTCAAGTTTTCAAGTTTGAAAAAAGACTTTTTGAACACCAAATTTAATTTTTATACAGAAAATAATTACAGTACATCTGAAACAAATGATTATAACAATATATTCGAGAAAAAAACATGTTATTTTGCCTCATTCAAATCATGCAAAAACTGTCTATCACATCTTAAAGGCAAATTAACGTTTTTTTACAATCTGAGCCTTCTTTCGGCAATAAAACAAGTAGTTTTACTCACCCATAGCATTTTTCTGTCAATTGGAGCAGTATTGCAGAACTTATGTTGAGCCGTTCTGTTCTAGTAATGATCCCGTATCCGTTAACATGGTGCTGTATCATTTGCTCGGGGCATTACTTTGCGGTGTCCAAATAACACAAACTTTAGCACTTTTCAAATCATAGAAGCCCGATGTCTTAATGTAAGATTTCGTTTGAAGCAAAAGTGGCCTGTAATCCGAGATTTATCCATAGTTTCGAGTAGATGAGGACGCCAGTGCGCATGCGCGGACTGTGCTCTCAGCTCCCGGGACCCAAACATGAAACGCAAAGCTGAAAACTATGGATAAATCTCGGATTACAGGCCACTTTTGTCTCAAACGAAATCTTACATTAAGACATCGGGCTTCTATGATTTGAAAAGTGCTAAAGTTTGTGTTATTTGGAGACCGCAAAGTAACGCCCCGAATACAAATGCTAACGGATACGCTACAACATAACTTTCTTCAAACAGCTCCAAATGACACGAACGTGATATGGGTGAGTCAAACGACTTGTTTTATTACCGAAAGAAGGCTCAGATTGTAAAATAACGTTACTTTTCCTTTAATATCTGAACATTTAAATATGTAAACTAAAGTGCAATCACATTTGTAAATTAATGGCTTCTGGTTTTTGAAACGTAAATAAACCAATCTACTGTGATAAAACAACAAAATTGCAATAACTGCATTAACCATCAAAGTGAAGTCTAAGTGAAGTCTGCTGCTGGTTAACCTGGCCGATCTTCGACCCACTTTTCTCCAGATTTGTATTTATTTTTTATTTGTAAAGGGACAGCACATATTAATGAACATTTAAAATGTAAACATGTAAAGATTATAGCCAACGTGGCTAATTTCCATCTTCAGTCCCTCGGCAGGTTGATGTCAAATCAGGGACAGGGAAAAGTACAACAACAATCACACAAAAGTACATAAAACCAGCACTCACTGTACACACAATTCAGACAGTTCAAGAGTTAAACCAATAACCCCTTAATATATTTCAATTTTGTTAAATATGGTTACATATTTGACTAGTGGACAGCCACTGTTTTACAGCTTTAGAAAATGCTGCCAGTGTTGGAAGCTCTCGTATGTGAGCAGGCAGTGTGTTCCATGTTTGACCTGCTCGATAAGCAAAAGAGGACTGTCCAAAAGCGCTTTTCCTTAACGGCACAGAGCAGTCACCTCTAGAACCGGCTCTTGTTGTGCGATTTGTATTTCTTTTCACAAACTCTTTTAAAGGAGGTGGAGCAAGATTATTAAAAACTTTGTAAACCAAAATTAAATCTGCAGTCTAAGATTGTCGCTACGTTTCTCCATTTTCTGTTATCTCTTCTCTTATTTTCTTCTCTTTTCTTTCTTACCGCTATTTTTTTAATTTTCCTTCTTCGTGACAGGGGTTCGCTTTGGCCTGGGGAGTTCACTTTAAAGATGAACTTTAAAGATATCTGGCGCCATCTAGCGTTGTGAATGGGTATAATGTCTAGACCCCGAATGTAAGACGAACCCCACTTTTTCAGTCTTATTTCAATGCAAAAAACATCGTCTTATATTCGGGCCAATACGGTATATAAGAGGCAATTCCATCGTAAAACAGGTTGGAGTTTAAATAAAGTTTTCACCTCATCTGCCAGAAACCGGAGCTTGTGCAGGAAGTTAAATGTGAGTTTGAGTTTGTCTCGGACGGTGCTCCTTTTCACCTGGGTCCTCATGGATTTGGCCTGCTGACCAATCGACTCCTGCAATAAAAAACACAATACTCTTATCATATATCAATCACAACAGGTAGAGAGATATACTGTAGATACAATGAATGAAACTATCCTTGAGTAAAGTTATGCTCTTTTAAACCCTCTTTTATACCCACCACGTCTGCCATGCACAGCTTCACTCTCTCTCGGTCCAGTTTGGTTCGGCCCGATTGGTTCTGGTCTTTGTTTGCGAGGGACAAAAACTGACTAGAAACGAGAAAAGATGGAAACGTTTGTCAAACAATAAAATTAATACAAATAAAATATTTAAACTATTGTTCCACGCTGTTAGGCAGACGGACAGGTTGGCTAATAATAATTATTATTATTATTATTAGCCAACCTTTCCATAATACAGTGTACCCTCGCTCTATCGCGGTTCACTGTTTTGCGGATTTTTTTTTTTTTTTTTCAAAATGTTTTTTTCTTTTTTTTTTATAATGTAACATTTTTTTTTATAGTGTAACACTGTGTCCTGCGTCCTGATTGGCTAAGAGACTAGACCAGGACTAAACGTGGACTAAACCAGGTCTAGACCAGAACTAAACCAGGTCTAGACCAGGTCTAAACCAGATCTAAACCTGGACTGGCCCTGGATTAAACCAGAACTAAACCAGGTCTAGACCTGGTCTAAACCAGATCTAAACCCGGACTGGCCCTGGACTAAACCAGAACTAAACCAGGTCTAGACCAGAACGAAACCAGGTCTAGACCAGGTCTAAACCAGATCTAAACCTGGACTGGCCCTGGACTAAACCAGAACTAAACCAGGTCTAGACCAGGTCTAAACTAGGTCTAAACCTGGACTGGCCGTGGACTAAACCAGAACTAAACCAGGTCTAGACCAGAACGAAACCAGGTCTAGACCAGGTCTAAACCAGATCTAAACCTGGACTGGCCCTGGACTAAACCAGAACTAAACCAGGTCTAGACCAGAACGAAACCAGGTCTAGACCTGGTCTAAACTAGGTCTAAACCTGGACTGGCCCTGGACTAAACCAGAACTAAACCAGGTCTAGACCAGAACGAAACCAGGTCTAGACCAGGTCTAAACCAGATCTAAACCTGGACTGGCCCTGGACTAAACCAGAACTAAACCAGGTCTAGACCAGGTCTAAACTAGGTCTAAACCTGGACTGGCCCTGGACTAAACCAGAACTAAACCAGGTCTAGACCAGAACGAAACCAGGTCTAGACCAGGTCTAAACCAGATCTAAACCTGGACTGGCCCTGGACTAAACCAGAACTAAACCAGGTCTAGACCAGGTCTAAACCAGGTCTAAACCTGGACTGGCCCTGGACTAAACCAGGACTCTACCCACATACATCTACATGTGACAAACTTATGTTGACAATATTAAATGATTCAGACTTTCTTTTTTGTATTTCTTATCTCATTCCTAGAAAATAGTAGTGAGTTTCTGACCTGCATCCATGGCTGAGTTCCTCCAGGACTCCTCTCAGCCTCCTTTCGGGATAGGCTTTCTCTGTTTTTATGACCTCCTGGACGTCATTCAAACCCTCCTCCTACAGTTAGTTGGAGTTATTGACACCAACATTAAACCGTATTATTATTACATGTTAAATCTGCATGAGACTCACCAGTTTGTCTGCGATGTTGTCGATGACGTTGGCGTTGAACAGTCTCCTCCTCTGGTCCTGCCACCAGCTCTTGATGTAGATACAGGGCTTCCTCTCAAAGTATGGCAGGTGGAAGTAGTTTCTGAGAGAAGAGTCGTGAAGAAATGTAAATATACAAAACTAGCTGAGGTCCTATAATGTCACAGTGTGAAACTGAGTGTTAAAATGAATGAGAAGCGTGTGTATTAGTTTTGGAGGTGCACTATAATTTTATTTATTTTATTTAATTTTTTTTCCTTTTAACTTTTATTATATATTATATCCTCCTGAGACCCGCCCATTATAGTGGACATTGAGTTAACCAGTCTGTCAAAATAAATAATACATAAAAATAAATAACAAAAATGCTCAAATAAATAAATAAAAATAAATAAATATATAAATAAATACATAAAAATAAAAAAATACTAAAATAAATAAATAAATACAAAATAAATAATACATAAAAATAAATAAAAATACTAAAATAAATAAATAAAAATAAATAAATATATATATAAATAAATAAATAAATACAAAATAAATAATACATAAAAATAAATAAAAATAAATTAATAAATATATAAATAAATCAAAATAAATAATACATAAAAATAAATAACAAAAATGCGAAAATAAATAAATAACAATAAATAAATATATAAATAAATACATAAAAATAAAAAAATACTAAAATAAATAAATAAAAATAAATAAATATATAAATAAATACAAATAAATAAATAAAAATATAAATAAATTAAAAAAAATAAAAAAAAATACTAAAATAAATAAATATAAATAAATAAATATATAAATAAATAAAAATAAATAAATAAATACAAAATAAATAATACATAAAAATAAATACAAAATACTAAAATAAATAAATAAAAATAAATAAATAAATATATAAATAAATAAAAATAAATAAATACAAAATAAATAATACATAAAAATAAAAAATACTAAAATAAATAAATACAAAATAAATAATACATAAAAATAAATAAAAAATACTAAAATAAATAAACAAAATAAATAAAAATAAATACAAAATAAATAACACATAAACATAAAAATAAATTTAAAAAATACTAAAATAAATCAATAAATAAGAAATTAAAAGGGAGACGTGCCTGTAGAAGCTTGTCAGAGCTGGTCATCAAAAAAAATAAATAAATGTTTTTGTTAGGTTGTTAACTTCACGTGGATTTAACACCAAAATGTCCCCGACGTCCATTACAGAGGACATGTTACAACATTATGAATACAAATAAAATTAACAAAATGTAAATGCTAAGGTGTTCATTTACCTCCAAAAAGAAAATTAAAATAATAATAATTAGGATATATTATATTTGATGAGTGAGCTGCCCTACCCAAAACAATTTCCCTTGTGGATCAATAAAGTTTGTCTAAGTCTAAGTCTATATAACTTTTTGGTTGGGAGTCCGTCACCTGCGTCTTTCTATGGAGATGTCATTGCTCTGCTTGGAATTAAACCTTACATTTATTCAATTCCAGATGTTTTTTCTTGCTCAATAGCGCAATAACATCTGGAGAAAAGCATTTGACGGACCATCTACCAGAAAAGTTACATAAAGCATCTTTAAATGCAACTCAGATATTTTGGAAAATTATTATTATAACCTTTATGTTAACATTAAACATTTCTGCAATCTGCTTGTCTCTGTGGAGATGTTGTTGCTTTGTCTGAAATGTTCCACAGCATGGTATTAAACTGATCTATCTTGTATTTCAAAGACATTTTTCCTGTGAGTTAACCAACCGTTTAATCCGAAATCATGAACCATCTCTTTTGCATTCTGTCTTGTCTTTTCATTTTTGTCACCATTAAATTCACAATATATTTATTTATTTACTTAAAGGCAAAGTTAAAGGAATAGTTTGGGTTTTTGGATGTGAATCTGTACGGCGTCCCCTTCAGCAGTGTCGTACTTTAACACTGACTTATCGCTGACTCCTGTGAGCCGAGTTCTGCCCCGGTAGGTCTGGCAAGTTAGCGGGGATAGTTAATAAGGCTTGTTTTTCTTCTCAAAACACCACAAAATAATCTAAATCACGTGGTGCTATTTTCTCTCGGTTCCTATCACTGTGCGCCTATTATTATTATTAGCCTGTTTACTTGTATGTGGCGATGTAAGTATAAATCATCATTTTACAACAATCAAGGATCAAAATGTGAAAAATATATTGAAAATTACAGGAGAGTTCTATTTTAGAGAGTCCCATATTGATGAAGGACTATGGGAAGAGGATGGAGGAGCAGCTAACCCAAAACAACAGGCGTGTGGAGAAGACTAAAAAACATTTCCGGATTTGGACAGAGTGCCAGAGGGACAGCTGATGGTGACCAGCGCTGGGCAGATGAATTAAATTACTACTTTAACAGGTTTGATTCGCCCCCCACCCCCACTGCCCCTCTTCCGACTCCCCCCTCCTCCTCTTCACACCTCCCCGGGCGAGTGGACACATCCCCCTCCCCCTTCACATGGACCCAACCCAGCACCAGCCCCCCTCCACCCCCTGCAGTTCACCCCAGTCGCCCCCTCACTCCCCCCTCTCCATCACACCGGACGAGGTGAGGAGGGAGCTAAGGCGGCTGAAGCAGAGGAAATCTGCAGGACCTGATGGTATCTGCCCCAGGCTGCTGAGAACCTGTGCAGACCAGCTCTGTGAGGTTCTCTGCTACATGTTCAATCTGAGCCTCAGCCTGGAGAAGGTCCCCGTCCTGTGGAAGACCTCCTATGTGGTCCCAGTTCCCAAAACAACAAACACCAGGGAGCTGGCCCACTGCAGACCAGTCGCCTTGACCTCCCACCTCATGAAGACCATGGAGAGGGTGATCCTCAGTCACCTCCGCTCTGTGGTGAGCCCCACCCTGGACCCGCTGCAGTTTGCCTACAAGCCAAACGTAGGAGCAGAGGACGCCGTCATCTACTTGCTGCAGTGGGCGCTCACCCACCTAGAGACCGCCGGGAGTGCTGTGAGAGTCATGTTCTTTGACTTCTCCAGCGCCTTCAACACCATCAGGCCAGCGCTGCTGCGGAGGAAGCTGGAGGGTGCGGGAGTTGATGGACATCTCGCTGCCTAAACCATCGACTACCTCACTGACGGTCCACAGTACGTGCAGCTGCGCGGCTGTGAGTCAGAGGTGGTAGTCTGCAGCACTGGGGCCCCCCAGGGAACTGTCCTCTCACCCTTCCTCTTCACCATCTACACCTCGGACTTCACATACAACACGGACAGCTGCCATCTCCAGAAGTTCTCCGACGGCTCGGCCATTGTGGGCTGTGTGTCTGAGGGGAACGAGCTGGAGTACCGCTCGGTCATCAGAGACTTTGTGGACTGGTGTGGGCGCAACCACCTGAGCCTTAACACCAGTAAGACAAAGGAGCTGGTGATGGACTTCAGGAGGAGACCACTACCTCACTCACCGGTGAACATCCAGGGGCAGGACATAGAGACTGTGGACAGTTTCAAGTACCTGGGTGTTCACCTCAACAATAAACTGGACTGGTCCCACAACACCGATGCCATGTACAAGAAGGGCCAAAGTCGCCTCCACCTCCTGAGGAGACTGAGGTCCTTTGGAGTGTGCAGGCCTCTGCTAAAGACTTTTTATGACTCTGTGGTGGCCTCTGCTCTCCTCTACGCTGTCGTCTGCTGGACCCCGAGCAGCACAGAACGGGACAGGAAGAGACTCAACAAGCTGGTCAGGAGGGCCAGCTCTGTCCTGGGCTGTCCTCTGGACTCTGTAGAGGAGGTGGACGACACCTCTCACCCTCTGCACTGGACTGTAGAGGAGCTGAGCAGCTCCTTCAGCAGCCGACTGAGGCACCCCCAGTGCAAGAAGGAGCGCTACCGCAGATCCTTCATCCCCACCGCCATCAGACTGTATAACTCTACTACATAGTCCAAACGTGCAATATTTTTCTATACTCTCTTATTTACTTATTTTATCATTATTACTTATCTGTCTGCATGCGCTTTCTTGTTCTAATTTTCTTTTGCACTAAACTGCCTGGAGCTAATGTGGCAAGTGAATTTCTCCTATCTGAGATCAATAAAGTCTTATTTTATCTTATGACTTTGCACTGGGAGAATTCTGTCCAAAATATTCTTCACAATTTACATGTATTTTTCTGATACTTTGAACATTATTTCAACAAAATAAAGATGTTTTATTATATTTTTACTTGTCAAATAAAAAATTCTGTGTACAGTTTTCCAAGTTGCTAGGTAACAGTAATGGAATTCCTTAGCGTGATGTCATGATTTCCACCCGGGTAACTAAGTAAAAGTTAAAACCTACAAATTGACAAAACTGGGAAAAAATAATAAACTTTTGCTTAAATCTCGTCTTTTCTGACCTGTCTGTTATGACGGGCTTCATGGGCGGGGTCACAGACACAGGCTGAAAATCAGCATCGTCTTCAATCTCTTCGTCGCTCGATTGATGGATCAGCTCCGTCTCCTCCTCGTCTCCTTCTTTTTTACCTTTGGATTTGGGCTGGATCGTGCTGTCTGCCTCGTTTCCATAGTAACCTGGACAATTACATGTACAGTGGTACCTCACCTTACGAAATTAATTCGTTCCAGAAGTGGTTTCGTAACGTGAAAAATTCGTAAGTTGAGTAGCTATTTCAATGGAAAAAGCCTGATTCGTTCCAAGGCCCCGATCCAAGTTTTTTTTTTTATAGTATAACTTTTTTTATAGTGTAACATTGTGTTCTGCGTCCTGATTGGTTTCTCAGACTGGATTTAAACTTTTCTCACATTTTTCTCTCGTTTAAACACTCAAACTTTCATAGATTTTCAACAAAATTATTAATAGTGAAGTGTGGGGGGAAGGGGGAGGGGGGAGAAAACTCCGCTCTGACAGGTGTGATAGCGCAGCATGACCCGGCGCGGGGCTGCCAGCAGGTCTAGACCAGGACTAAACCAGGACTAGACCAGGACTAGACCAGGTGGATTAAAGCGCCGCGCGCGGGTCTATTTCCTGGTTTTGTTTCGAGTCACAGCTGAGGGGAGCAGCGAGGGGGACCGCACGCAGTCTGAGCGCATGAACGAGACCCATGCTCAAACCGTGCCTCCTCTAGACCTCCTCTAGACCTGCAGGTCTAGACCACCGCGGCTCTTGCATGCGTTCGTGGGTCTCGTTCATGCGTTCATGCGCTCAGACTGTGAACAGTCCCCTCCTCGCTGCTCGCCTCAGCTGTGACTCGAAACAAAACCAGGAAATAGACCCGCGCGAGGCGCTTTAATCCACCTGGTCTAGTCCTGGTCTAGTCCTGGTCTAGTCCTGGTCTAGTCCTGGTTTAGTCCAGGTTTAGTCCTGGTTTAGTCCAGGTTTAGTCCAGGTTTAGTCCTGGTTTAGTCCAGGTCTAGACCTGCTGGCAGCCCCGCGCTGGGTCATGTGCGCTATCACACGTGTTAGAGCGCAGTCTTCTCCCCCCCCTCCTCCTTCCCCCCACACGCTTCACTATTAATAATTTTGTTGAAAATCTATGAAAGTTTGAGTGTTTAAACGAGAGACAAATGTGAGAAAAGTTTAAATCCAGTCTGAGAAAAGCGTATAATGTGTGTGGCTGAGCGCGCATTATTTGAATTTTTGAGATTTTGCGTTTTGTAACTTGAATTTTCTTTCGTATCTAGAGACCAAAATTTACCGTGAAGGCGTTTCGTAACTTGAAATTTTCGTTTGTTGGGTCATTCGTAAGGTGAGGTACCACTGTATTTTATTTAGTTTGCACAGTTGCTATGACAATTAACAATTCAAAACAAAATATTCCGTCAAGCTGAAATCCAAGAATAGCTGATATTTTAAACTAGTGAATAAAGTAATAGTATATTGTCTGTGACGACTCATTCATAGTTGTGATTTAATGCAAAAATACATCAAATTAAAATGAACATTGAAACTGTTGTTTAGTAACTATGCATAATTACAATATGGATTATAATGTCGACAAGAAGCTGCAGAGTTACTGAAGAAAAAGAACAGACTGCTTAGATAAGGTTAAGATATTAGATGATACTTCTGTCCTTTTGGGTTTAATTTTACAGACACATTCACAATTGAACAAAAAGATTTAGAGGCACATTTAAGCACATTTATGATCAACTGCAAAAAATATATATAAAATATGTCCAAAAATATAGAAATGATCCATACTGCTAACCCCTATCCTTCTTAAATACATTTTCTACAGGTGAACTTACCTATAGTGACTTCAAAGTTGATGGGTTTGTCTCCGATCTTTCTGTCGATCATTGTGGCCTCCAGGAAAGCTCCAAACAGGAAAAACTCCTCAACTTTCCCAGTGGCCGTCTATGGGGAAACAAATAAGTTTGATTATTTTATTGACTTTAGTGTCCATGTAATACCACAAATCTCCAGTAGGAGTCCATATAGGCTAAAATGAGAATTGTGGGGTAAATTTGGAGAGGGGAGAAAAAAGCTTCTCCTGTTGCTCTTGTATATATCGCGGGGCATTCTAGGTAAAGCAATAACATCTCCATAGAGACCAGAAAAGTTACATAATGTGCCTTTAAATGTGGACTAATCCCAGTTTATTTCAAACCCACAAACACTTTAAGACAAAAACTCGTCCACCCAAAGGACAAAACACCAAGCTACAAACAAAGCAATGTGGTCTACTCCATTCAGTGTAGTGAAGACTGCAGTGAGCGCTACACTGGAGAAACAAAACAGCCACTTCACAAGAGGATGTACCAACACAGGCGGGCGGGCCAGAGTGGACCGTCATCTGCCGTATATCTTCACCTAGAAGCCACGGACCATTCCTTTGAGGACAGTGAGGTTCAGATCTTGGCCAGGGAAAAGAACTGGTTTGAGAGGGGAGTTAAAGAGGCTATTTTTGTCAAAAAAGAGAATCCGTCGTTAAACAGAAATGGGGGAGTTAGACATAACTTGTCTCCCATTTATAATTCGATTCTTAAACCAAGTCAGAACAGACGGAAGAAACATTAGGGCAGACAAGTCAGGGACAGAGAGGTGGAGACGGTCGTTAGTCTGAATAGAGATGCTAAACTATACGCCAGAGAAATTCGAATAACAAAAAGGAACAAATGAGTTGAGATAGTTTCAGAGCTATTTCAGTGCAGTAAGCTCCTCATAGGGCTGAATAGAGATGCTAAACGAGACGCCAGAGAAACAAAAGAGACAGATTAGTTGAGATAGTTTCAGAGCTATTTCAGTGTAGTGAGCTCCTCCTTGCAGCTAGATATAAACAGGGTCTAACCAGCACTAGAACCAGAGCTGACGAAGCCTCTCGGATGAGCGGCGAAACGTTTTCAACCAAACAAACTTTGTCCAGTTGACAAATTTAACTTCTCCTTTTATCGTGGACTGCTAATGTGAAAGGTGCATTGTGTAAGTTTTCCGGTGGGGCGTCCATCAAATGCTTGTCTCCATGGAGATGTTTATTGCTTTGTTTGGAATGTTTCACAGTATGGCATTAAACCTTTCTATGTTCACAGACACAAACCAGACCAAGTTACAGGTCGGATCTGAGGAGGGGAGACCCCGCTCACAGTCAGAATGCCTGTTTTTCTAGGTATTTTTGAGCTATAAAACCACCTGTAAATGAATAAGTATAAAGCTGTTTAATGTCATACTGTGGAACATTCTAAGCAGAGCAATTACATATTCATAGAAACAAGCAGGTGGCAGACACTCCACCAGAAAAGTTACGCAATGTACCTTTAAAGATGGAAACAGATTACATAATGCATTTTTAAAGTGTTTTATTTGTATAATATGGATTGTTAATTGTTGTAAAATTGTTTAAATTCATCAGACGAGCTGCTCACTGAGACGTGAGTCCCCAGGGCATATTACTATACCATTAATATTGTATGTTTTTACATTGTTGCCAACAAATAGAATGAATAATTTAGCAGGTGGTCTAAATAAAGGGGATCAGTAATGTACAAGAGGTGTGCACAATGACCCACAGGACACGGCACTGTTACAGGATAATTTACAAGACATGACAAAAGGTTTTAGTTACTACAAAGTCATAAACTATATTTTGGTTCATTCACAGGGTTTGAATTGTTAATATGCGACCCGCCAGGGGAAAACCGGTCACATGTTGGGTTTGTGATTACGAGAAAATCGCATTAGAAGCTTTTTTTTTCTGAATTTGTGATTTTTGTTTTTTTGCAGAATGTGCAAGTTGAAATCATGAAGAACCCACTCCATGTTTCAGATAACAGCATTGGCTGCTTAAACAGGCCTAAACCAGGACTAAACCAGGACTAAAACAGGACTAAACCAAGACTAAAACAGGACTAAACCAAGACTAAACCAAGACTAAACCAGGACTAAACCAAGACTAAACCAGGACTAAAACAGGACTAAACCAGGACTAAACCAGGACTAAACCAAGACTAAACCAGGACTAAACCAAGACTAAACCAGGACTAAACCAGGACTAAACCAAGACTAAAACAGGACTAAAACAGGATTAAACCAAGACTAAACCAAGACTAAAACAGGACTAAACCAAGACTAAAACAGGACTAAACCAGGACTAAAACAGGACTAAACCAGGACTAAACCAAGACTAAAACAGGACTAAAACAGGACTAAACCAAGACTAAACCAAGACTAAAACAGGACTAAAACAGGATTAAACCAAGACTAAACCAAGACTAAAACAGGACTAAACCAAGACTAAAACAGGACTAAACCAGGACTAAAACAGGACTAAACCAGGACTAAACCAAGACTAAAACAGGACTAAAACAGGATTAAACCAAGACTAAACCAAGACTAAAACAAGACTAAACCAAGACTAAAACAGGACTAAAACAGAACTAAACCAGGACTAAACCAAGACTAAAACAGGACTAAAACAGGACTAAACCAAGACTAAACCAAGACTAAAACAGGACTAAAACAGGATTAAACCAAGACTAAACCAAGACTAAAACAGGACTAAACCAAGACTAAAACAGGACTAAACCAGGACTAAAACAGGACTAAACCAGGAATAAAACAGGACTAAAACAGGACTAAACCAAGACTAAACCAAGACTAAAACAGGACTAAAACAGGATTAAACCAAGACTAAACCAAGACTAAAACAGGACTAAACCAAGACTAAAACAGGACTAAACCAGGACTAAAACAGGACTAAACCAGGACTAAACCAAGACTAAAACAGGACTAAACCAAGACTAAAACAGGACTAAAACAGGACTAAACCAGGAAAAAAATAGGACTAAAACAGGACTAAACCAGGACTAAACCAAGACTAAAACAGAAGTAAACCAGGACTAAACCAAGACTAAAACAGGACTAAACCAAGACTAAAACAGGACTAAACCAGGACTAAAACAGGACTAAACCAGGACTAAACCAAGACTAAAACAGGACTAAAACAGGACTAAACCAAGACTAAAACAGGACTAAACCAGGACTAAACCAGGATTAAACCAGGACTAAAACAGGACTATACCAAGACTAAACCAGGACTAAAACAGGACTAAACCAAGACTAAACCAGGAAAAAACCAAGACTAAACCAGGACTAAAACAGGACTAAACCAAAACTATACCAGGACTAAACCAAGGACTAAACCAGGAATAAACCAAAGATTAAACCAGGACTAAACCAAGACTAAAACAGGACTAAACCAGGACTAAACCAAGACTAAAACAGGACTAAACCAAGACTAAACCAGGACTAAACCAAGACTAAACCAAGACTAAACCAGGACTAAACCAGGACTAAAACAGGACTAAAACAGGACTAAAACAGGACGAAACCAGGACGAAACAAGACTAAACCAGGACTAAAACAGGACTAAAACAGCACTAAACCAAGACTAAACCAGGACTAAACCAGGACTAAACCAGGACTAAAACAGGACTAAAACAGGACTAAAACAAGACTAAACCAGGACTCAACCAGGACTAAACCAGGACTAAACCGGGATTAAAACAGGACTAAACCAGGACCATCTTTAATGCAGCTTTTCTCAGCTTGTCGTTTTCAGAATGTACATACTTTCAAATGGCCACAGATTCTTTAAATGTTCTCAGATTTCTGTGTATAAGACATCGTTGGAAAGCTTAGAATCTCTGAATAACTCAAAACGCCTCAGGGACAACTTGTGACTGTTTTTTCCGTGGCCAGTCATATATAGAATTATTGGCTCATTTAATTATATATGCTACAATGCCCTGAAAGTGTTTTAGGGTAATGATGTAAGCCAGAGGTAACCCACCCAGACACAGGGAGAGCATACAAACTGCACACAGAAACATTTTGTGTGGCTTGTTGTTGAGATGGCTGACCACTCTGTTGGTGCTGGTTGATGGACCAAAAGAGCAACAGTGACGTTTGAGTGGAGCCAAAGGTGAAGCTCGCAAACAAACATGGCAACGCTGACAGACGGAAAAGACAGGCGGAAAGATGTGTATGCTTTTCTCTCCAGTGGGTCTGGGAGTTTGATTTTTCATCTTCAGAGAGACGAATATTTCAATATCTCATAGTATTTAAAGCACCACTTTAAATCGCACATGTAGTACCCACCTCCGAGATGTTGGGTATCCCTTCGACCTGGACCTCGGTGGAGCTGCTGACCTCTGGGGAAGACACATCCAGGATCTCCACCCCCAGAGAAAGGAGGAGCCTGGCCCTGAAGGAGGCACCCTCCCCCAGCCCCTCGTTCAGCTCCTGGTACTCGTCCATCAGGGAGAAAGTGCGAGTGGAGCCGTACATGTTCACCCAGGCCGGGCCCAGTGTAGGGAGGAAACCTGAGGGAACAAAGATGTTTTTAGAATAAAAGTATAACATATGTAGATCATGGTTTATATTGTGTTCACTGTGAAATGCAGTATTGTTCTAAAGCAGCTTAATGTATTAACTGATTTACATTTGATTATGAGATGTATTATTGTTTGGCCGTTTTGTGACCCCAACCCCAGATGGAAATTAGCTTTGGGCTATAATCTGTTGTTGTAACCATTCATGTTGTGTCATGTCTGTACATGAACATACACTGTCCCAACCAAATAAAAATAAATAAATAAATGGCATTTTACTGGACAATTATGGAATTATAAGTGGTTAAATGTGTTTAAAGTCATACTTAAGCATGCGTAATCAGCATTTCTTCAGTTGAGGCATTATAAATCACATATTACCTCTGGTGTACCCCAGGGCTCAGTACTTGGGTCAAGTTTATTTCACATATTGCACATAAATAATTTATCCTATCTCTCAAGAAAACGTGTACTGTTATCAGATAATACAACCATCTTATGTTCAAGGAGAGGTCTGCATAAGCTGACAGTTGAGGTAACTACAGAACTTGAACAATGGTTCAACAAAGACCATAACACAATCTGTCTATCTAATCTTAGATTTATGTCGAGTGAATAAAATATTACCTTTGTCTCCATCATTGGAGATCTTCCTCAGGTCCAGGAAGTGTGTCCCAATGGCAACATCGTTCACTTTGTCTGAGTCTCGTATTTGGAGTTTTATTCTTTTGCACAAAGGAGGAAACATCTCAGTGAAGACGAGCTGCTCATTCCAGATGGGCTCGTAACAGCTCTTCTGCACTGACGTCTTCCCCTGTGGACACGTAATACAGTTTATTCACATTACTGAAAAATATAAAAGTCAAAATTTGTAAGTCACAACTGTGAGAAACCTTTTATGTGTTTGAATCCCACGAGTACTGTATTTTAAATTAGATGCTTAATATGCTTTGTCTGATTGTTTATTGTTTTATTACCTGTTTTATTACTGATTTTACCTTCTGTACAGCGTCTTTGAGTGTCTTGAAAAACACTTTATAAATAAAATGTATTATTATTATTATTATTATTATTAGATCCTTTCCCAAACTTTGCACACATAACAGTCACACATAACCAAGTGTCTTGCCCAAGGTTAAGGTTAGGATAAGGCACACTTTATTTTCCCCATAAGACAGGGTTGGGATCAATCCACACACCTCCTGGGTAAAAGTGTACTCTCTACACCAGGGGTGCCCAACCAGTCGATCGCGATCTACTAGTCGATCGCAGGCCGAGTGTCAGTCAATCGCGTATGGCTACATTCAGACTGCAGGGCTTAATGCTCAATTCCGACAAAATTTTTTGTGAAATCCAATTTTTTTGCGAGGTTGTTCACATTTCCAATTAAATGCAACTTGTATGTGATCTCCAGTGTGAACTTTAAACGCCCCAAAAGTGTCCCGCATGTGCCTTGGAGGACATGACGAGGTCACGTGCAGCGAGCGTGCTCAGTGTTTACGGAAGTAGTCTAAAGTTGCTGTCGTACCGGAGCCAAAACATGCACAGCTTATTTGTTTTAAGGAGGAGACGGAAAAGGAGAAGGACGAGGTTTTTGGCCACGGCATTTTGTGGGGCAGTAGCAGCAACATCCGTAGAAAGGAACGTGTTGATGCAGAGTCGCAGCCAAGAGTGGTGGGATTGCTACGTCCTTCGCCGCTTCACTGGCACGGAGTTCATATAGTATTTTCGCGTGACAAGAAGAACGTTTGTGTACGTTGTACCACTCTCGCTGGGGGAAACACGCCCAGGTCGGATGAACGCGACCTGGCCGTTCAGACTGAAGTCGCATGCCAAAAGATCGGGTATGTATCGGTTTTAGGATCTTGGGCTACGTTCACACTGCAGCCTGAAGTGACCCAAATCCGATTTTTTTCACCCTTATGGGATTTTAAAAATAATCTCACTCCAAAAGCCTTTTCACATTGTTCTTGGGTGACTTTATTCCACTCCTGGTGCAAGAACTGAAGTAGCTCAGCTTTGTGTTTGTGTTGGAATTCAAAAAACAGACGCTGGAATGGAATGGCTGTAATACATGTAGAGATGCTGATTTCAGAAAAAAATGCAGTGGTCTCTTATTTTTTTCTAGAGCTGTGTATGTCAGTGCTCTGTCTGGAATGTTCCATAGACATTAAACAGCTCTACCTTACATTTATGCAATCACAGGTGGTTTTATAGCCCCCCAGACCCCCCTTCCCCCTCTTGGTAGATCTCGGTACACCATCAACCTCAAAAGTAAATCTCAGTTTAAAAAAAAAGGTTGAGCACTAGAGTTATAACTTTTTGAACTTAAAAGTCTTGCATCATGATTGGATGAACGTTTTGGTATAATTGAAGAAACTAAACTCCATTTTCAACACTCTTTTTAAAAAGTCCCCCCGAAACAAAAAAGTATTAAATACACATTACAGCCAATGATATGAAATGTGAAACCGTGCTAAGTTATCACAAGGGCCATTACAAGTCAATTTGACTGAAAATGGATCAATGATAAGTTGTACTGCCATCATAATATACTGGAGTTTCAGTTTGTATTCTTGCTTTCACTTTATAAGACATGTAAATTTGGGGAAATCTGTCTCGTTTAGTCGTGATATATTGTAGCCTACAGTTTTCCCAGAATCCTGGAGTTTCAGGTTCACTTTCACTGTATAAGACATGGAGACTGTAGAGTTGGGGAAATCTGTTTTGTTCAACTAGTGATAGATTAAGATTAAGTCTTTATTTGGTCTCACACACAGTGACACACAGTGACACACAGTGACACACGGGAGAAATTTGACTTCTGCATTTGACCCATCCTTTTCAGGAGCAGAGGGCAGCCATCTTTTGGCCCCCGGGGGGCAGTACCGTGAAGGGTCTTGCCCAAGGACCCTTTTATATTATCTTTACCCTGATTATGTGTTTTGTTCCTGTGTTATTAAAGATAAAATTGCTTATGTTTATTTTATGATTGAACAGATATATTATTCTGGTTGTTGGTAGGCTTACGAAAACTTTATTTTGAGTCCGGGGGGACTTTTTTCAAAAATATGACCAAATGAAGGTCAATTCCTTTCATTATTAGCAAAAGTTCATCAAAATATGATACAGGGTATAGAGGTTGTAAAAAAGTTATAACCCTATTGAGCACCCCTGCTCTACACCATCTGAGGCACGGCCTCAATAGTTGCAATGGTTTCACTAGTACTACATAGCCATTTAGTCCTACACACAGTACATAAGTACCTTATTAAGTGTTTTAATATATTTTGCATGTTATCTATGTATAACTTTGCAGTAGTCCTTCAGTGTGACTGACCTTTTGCCCTGCAAACTGCACTTGAACGTAAGGATCCACCAGGTCCTTGTTTTCTCCTATAAAAGCCTTCTTCACATTGGCCATGATGCTCTGGTTCATTCGGGGCAGACCTTCAGCTCTGTAGATCTTCAGGTAATATCGAGCCCACTGCCTCTCGGCTGGGACGCCCTCTGGGATCAACAGGTTTCTGAAAACAGACAAAACACTCTTTATTCTCCTGATGCAAAAAAGCTTTATCCATCCAAGTAATAAAGAAATTACAATTTGTATTTTAAGTGTTATTATATTATTATTCAAAGGGTCCAGGGGCCCGGGAAGGGAATGATGCAGATGCTGGTGCCGATGCCAATTGCGATGTCAGAGGGCCTCTATTCTCTAGGATCTTATGACTACTCACACTGTTATAGGGCATATGTGAAGAGAACTGAGAGAGAAGGGTCATATGAATTGGGTGGGGTGGGTGGGGGGGTGGGGGGGGGGGGGGAGAGAGGGACAGCAATCAGAGGGCCCCTGGGCTATGGGGCACGGCAGTCAGAGGGCCCCTGGGCTATGGGGTACGTCAGTCAGAGGGCCCCTGGACTATGGAGTTGGCAGTCAGAGGGCCCCTGGTCTGGCCCTGCTGTAGTGCCCCTCGTGAATACTCCTAAGGGAGCCCTAACGTTTACTAACTAGGGGGTTCAAGGAAGTAGGGGGGAATGCTTTCAGAGGCAAACTTTGCAAACTCCTGGCCCCGGGGCTCAGATCCCCCATAATCCGGCTCTGATTAAATGGCTAATATTTCTGGTGCCAAAAGGTGAGCATGAGCACGTACAGTAGCTTTCATGCAACGTCAATAAATAATATACAAAGCTTCAAATATACAGAGAATACAAATAATTGCCCGTGCAAATTACTCATGGCTCACATGACCCCCGGAACCCGCGAAACTGGAGGATTTAAACTCCCGGTGTGGATGTGTCCGGGTTTGCCAAAACGCAACATGGGAGGAGGGAGAAGGCGGCAGTAAGTAAATGATCGGGTTTAGCTTGATTTGGATGGGCAAAACTGGCGCTTCTAAGTGTGCACCCTGAGTCGCGGCAGAACACACTGGAGAGGTTTTGGGAATTAAGTTTAGTTTATGGTTGATAATGAAAAGGGTTCGGCACGCGGAGCGCAGCAGATAAGGAAACGTGCGTGTCTTCACGTGCTCTCCCCGGGGACAACGCTCCGTCACATTTTCATAAATAAACTTGCTGTTCAAAGGCCCTGCATGCCAAATTTAAAATACGCTTGCATTGACTTGCTATATATATATATATAATGTGTTTCTTATCGTAATTTTAAATTATTCAAATTACAATGATTAATATGATTCAGTTTGTCTTATTTTTTGTGGTCTTTGTAATCCCTTTTTTTCTCTCAGTGTAGGATACATTTCAGTGTTCGTATTTCCTACCCCTCTATGTCGTCCTCGTCTGATTCGTTGGCCTTATGTGGAGTTTTGATGGTGTCTCCTTTGGCGACCACAGCGATGTCACATTTCACGTAACCTTTACAGCCTGCAGTGATGTCATCAGGGTCCGACAGCAGCGCCCATTTATGGTAGAACTGGTGCTCTGCAGAAAACGTAACATGGTACATTCTCACCTGTACAACTATTTTCTTTTGATTGATTTGAGTCATTTCTCAAAGATAGTTCGATAAATTAAAAAAAATAGAAAATCACTGGTTCCACATGTGAGAGTAACTCACAGTTCAGTGTTAAAGGTGCACTATGTAACTTTTCTTGAAGTTGCATGTCTCTCCATGGAGATGAAATGTTTCACAGTATGGCATATCCTGCATATGCCATACTGTGTTTTTATTTTATTTCATGTGTTTATTGCTTTTGGCCTCCTTCATCGAGCACTTGGACAAGGCTGTTGCTGGAACAAACAACCCCCCCGATGAACATGGCAGGGAGACGCTCTTGCATTCCTTCCCCCACTCGAACCTACACCTGTGGATGTTGACTCTGTCTGGGACCTGATCAGGGGTGTCTCCATGGCAGCAGAGATTGTGATGCCAGGCAGAGTGACTCTCCAGGCACTTCCCACACCTTCGTTGTTGTATTGTGTTTTTGTATTGGTTTTTGTATTGTGTTTTGCCTGTAACTCCACCCCCCCACTCCCTCCCCTGTTGCAAGTCGAGTCTTCATGTTGTTCAGTATTTGATTATGTGCTTATGTCGCAGAGGTGTTGTTTTTTTTTTTGTTTTATTTTGTCCGAATCCCACGCTGCTCCCCGCAGGAGCATGGTCTGGGGGTTGTTTCTTATTTTTTCTCCTCATGTTATACTGTTGTGTTTTAGGCTGCAGTACCCCCTTTGGTGGATCAATAAAGTATCTATCTATCCATCTATCTATTGCTTACATAATCATGTGCATAGATTCTTAGTATTCTTAGAGATAGTTCAATTTTATACTGTGGGACATTACAGGCAAAGTAATAAGAGCTCCATGGAGATCTATTAGTGATGTTATGAACCAATTGTGACTCACCAGGCTGAGAGTAAATTGTGCCGACATCTAATTTGAAAGTCCCAACCAGCGTCCCACTACGCAGCAGGTTTTTGGAGTGTATCACCTGAAATAATAAAGAGAAATCATTAGAGGCATTATATATTTTTAAAACCCAAATTGTGTTTTTGATTCATTTGCACAAAGAGAATTACTTACAGATAACTTGATAATTTTGTCAAACATAACTTCTGGAGAGACATGGAAGTCAAATACAAAATACTGAAAAGAAAAAGAGATTACAGTTAATACATTTTAAGACTGCAGATTTGGTTATATATGTTTTCCATTGTGAATATGATTTGCACACAGGGTTTTGTAGAATCTTAAAGGAGAATTAAAGTTTTTTACAATCTGAGCCTTATTTCGGTAATAAAAGCACTTTTCAAATCATAGAAGCTCGATGTCTTAGTCTACGATTTCGTTTGAGTCAAAAGTGGCCTGTAATCCGAGATTTATCCATACTTTCGAGTAGATGAGGACGCCAGTGCGCATGTGCGGAGTCACAGCTTATTTCACTCTCAGCTCCCGGGACCCAAACATGAAACGCAAAGTTGAAAACTATGGCTAAATCTCGGATTACAGGCCACTTTTGACTCAAACGAAAGTGTAGACTAAGACATCAAGCTTCTATGATTTGCAAAGTGCTAAAGTTTGTGTTATTTGGAGACCGCACGGGGCATATTACATGCTCAGGGAATATATTATATGCCCCGAGTTACGGCTAGAACTCGCGCTAGGCTATGGCTAATCTAAAACATCTCTGGAAGTGCTCCATATGACACCAACGTGATATGGGTGAGTAAAACAACTTGTTTTATTACCGAAATAAGGCTCAGATTGTAAAAAACGTTAATTCTCCTTTAATAAAAAATCTGAAGTGCCAAGATCATGATTGGAAATCAAATTCAAGCTCCTTTAACCACTGATAAACTAAATCAGACGCAGTACAAAAAACATGAAAAGGTTCTCCACTAAAACAAATTCCCGCAGAGTTAGCCTAATATAAAACCAATGGAGATTTTAAAGGGATATGCCACCCCCAGGTCAAACTTGGGCATCTCCCCACAGTCCAGAGACTAAAATAAGTGATGGAAAGCGTTTTCCTGGTGACGCAGCCATTGTCCAGGTCTGTCAGCACTGACCGCCGCGGTATCTGCAGCTACTCCGCGTTAGACTGTCTAACGTCTAACGTCGCCAGAGAAAGATTTCGGCCAAAAGGAATTAATTTGCCAATTTTCCCAATTACTTTCTGTGTAGTGCGTATTCATCCATCCATCCATCCATCCATCCATTTTCTTCCGCTTATCCGGGGCCGGGTCGCGGGGGCAACAGTCTAAGCAGGGACCTCCAGACTTCCTTCACCCCGGACACTTCCTCCAGCTCCTCCGGGGGGACCCCAAGGCGTTCCCAGGCCAGCCAGGAGACATAGTCCCTCCAGCGGGTCCTGGGTCTTCCCCGGGGCCTCCTCCCGGTGGGACATGCCCGGAACACCTCCCGAGGGAGGCGTCCAGGAGGCATCCGGAACAGATGCCCGAGCCACCTCAGCTGGCTCCTCTCCACGTGGAGAAGCAATCGAGTGCAAATAAATGTGCAAATCAACACGGAGAGCTTGACTTGGTCATTTTGGGTGGGAACTATTTTTCAGTGTGGAAAAACTCAGCCAAAGCACACACCACGCTAACAGGGGAATCCCTGTTACGCACCAGGAAGGGAGTTCCCCTGTTACGCAGCGTGGTGTGTGCTTCGGCTGTTTTTTTCCACACTGAAAAATAGTTCCCACCCAAAATGACCAAGTCAAGCTCTCCGTGTTGATTTGCACATTTATTTGCACTTGATATGAATGCGCACTACACAGAAAGT
This sequence comes from Paratrypauchen microcephalus, assembly GCA_036785185.1. Lineage (NCBI taxonomy): Eukaryota > Metazoa > Chordata > Actinopteri > Gobiiformes > Gobiidae > Paratrypauchen > Paratrypauchen microcephalus. The sequence continues at coordinate 1,396,674 of JAVJIX010000108.1, forward strand.
AATTGGGAAAAGCATCGAGCAAATTAATTCCTTTTGGCCGAAATCTTTCTCTGGCGACGTTAGACTCCAGTCTAACGCGGAGTAGCTGCAGATACCGCGGCGGTCAGTGCTGACAGACCTGGACAATGGCTGGGTCACCAGAAAAACGCTTTCCACCACTTATTTTAGTCTCTGGACTGTGGGGAGATGCCCAAGTTTGACCTGGGGGTGGCATATCCCTTTAAGATGCTAAATACTAATAACTAATATATAAGTTATTTGAAAAGTATTCTGACACCACAGAGTGATTAACCTGACCGGCCTGCTTCTGCCCTCACCTCGTTGTAATAGGGGCAGTTGGTGGACTCTTTCATGGAGGTGTATTTCTTGTCTTCTCCGATCTCGACACAAACCATCGGATCCATGTTCAGACCAACCAGCTGCCGCGCCTCGATCACCGTCACACTCACCTGGAGAAAGGGGGGAATTATGTGTCTTACAGTCTAGAATGAAGTTACACTGCTAAAACACATTTCAATTCTTCTATTATTGTTTACAGAAAATGTGCCTGTTGTTCTTACTTGGTAATCCACTGGTCGTCCAGAGCTGGGCTCCATCTTTATGTCCGGTTTGGATCTAAATGAATGAAAGTAAAGTGTGAATGCCCAGATGTCTTGCTCTTCTTTTATCCAGGCTTTGGGCAGACACAAGAGTTGTCCAGTTTCCTGCATCAGCCCAAAGATAAATCTTTATCTATTTAAATCTGGGGTACATGATTTTCACACCCCAGAATGAGGAAGTAGGTTTTTTAATTTGTCTTTAGCTCTCACAGACTCTTTGGCACATTATGATTATCTTTGGGCATTCATTTTTCTGCCTCGGCTTTAAAGGAGAATTAACGTTTTTTACAATCTGAGCCTTATTTCGGCAATAAAACAAGTTGTTTTACTCACCCATAGCACTTTGGTGTCATATGGAGCACTTCCAGAGATGTTTTAGATTAGCGATTAGCGATTAGCGATTAGCATTCTCGGGGCATAGAGCATGTAATATATGCACCGAGCGGTCTCCAAATAACACAAACTTTAGCACTTTTCAAATCATAGAAGCTCAATGTCTTAGTCTACAGTTTCGTTTGAGTCAAAAGTGGCCTGTAATCCGAGATTTATCCATAGTTTCGAGTAGATGAGGCCAGTGCGCATGTGCGGAGTCACAGTTTATTTCGCTCTCAGCTCTCGGGACCCAAACATGAAACGCAAAGCTGTAAATTATGGATAAATCTCGGATTACAGGCCACTTTTGACTCAAATGAAAGTGTAGACTAAAGCCCTATTCGGACGGGATTAGTTTTACGGGGTGACATGGGGTAAAGTAATAATTACCAGGGAATTTAGTCCTGTCTGAACGCGCCATGTCCGTAAACATAACGGAGAATGTCTGTGAAATTTACAGCGAGTTTTACCTTCTGTAAAACGGTCCGGAGGAATTACCATAGGTAATATTAATCCCGTGCGAATGCGACCCTCGGTAAAGATGTATGTAATATTTCGTCACATCCGTTTAAAGAAATAATTTACCGCAATTTTCAAACACGGAGGAGCTTGAAGCGCTTTATTTTTCTGGCAAGCGAAATGATCTACCGGTACTCTCAAACAAACGCACACATCGACCAATGAAAAAGCCCAAGAGGTATAAATCGGTCGTCAGAGGCATGGAACTTCTGCTTGTTTTAGGTCATGTTTGCTCTATTAGTCCTGATTATGGGCAATAATTTGCATAGTTCGCTAATATTACACATAAATATCACGAATCACGACTTCTCTATCTTCAGCTGATGCTTTATGCCCTGCCCCACCAAAATCCGGCGACGAATACGAGACGGCAGAGCGTAAAACTCCTCCCATGTCAAATAAATATTACGGACATTTCTTGTCCTGTGTGAATGGGTCATTTATATTACAGAGGTCCTGTGATAAATCCACATTACTCTACATCCCCCTGTAAAACTAATCCCGTCCGAATAGGGCTAAAGACATTGAGCTTCTATGATTTAAAAAGTGCTATTTGTGTTATTTGCAGACCGCTCGGGGCATATATTACATGCTCTATGCCCCAAGAACGCTAATCGCTAATCTAAAACATCTCTGGAAGTGCTCCACATGACACCAAAGTGCTATGGGTGAGTAAAACAACTTGTTTTATTACCGAAATAAGGCTCAGATTGTAAAAAACATTAATTCTCCTTTAAAATAACTTATTTCAGATGGAAATGTGAAACTGGGGTGGAACGCCCAAGCACAGCCAATCACAGCGCTGCTTTTGATTCTTACTTAAAAATACTTTAGTATTACGCAGACAGCACACAGCTCTCTCATTTAGACTGTGCCGCCTTTACAGTCTATTCTCTGGCAAAACACAAAGGAAGGAACACAAGGAAGGGCACCTGGCTTAATACTTCACTATCTGAATGGTTAAATATGTGGAAGTCCCAATAAAGAGAAAAAGAGATATCATATAAAAATATAATAAAAAACGTATCTCACCTCTTGTTGGAGACATTGGTGGTTACCGCGGTGACGGAGGCCAGAGAGATGGTGTCTGGGTCTGGACCTCCTCCCATGAACGAGCCCAGTCTGTCCAGGTTCTCTGTCTCCAAGACGGCCGGCTCATCTGTGGAAAAAAAAGAAAAGAAATTTCATTCAGACACATTTTGGTGAATGTTCTGAAGTGTGATTTTTATATTAGTTTGTCAGTTCATATTCAATAGTCATAGTCAGTTCTTTTGGACGTATTTAAAATGTGAAATTTGAACAAAATCATTATTAACACAAACAAATTACAATTGCAATGCTTGTCAGAAAAGTCACAGTTTACAGAATTTTCCCAAATTGTTCAGCACTACCATGTACTACCATAAGAATCTGTGCTAAACAACGTCTCAAGCATGTCTAAAGCAGAGAACAAGGCAGGACTAAACCCCCAGTCAAACACGTCCCTGACTTATATTTTGACTTCTTTTTACCAGGAAAAAGCAGCCTAAGAGTTTGTACACATTTAGGTTAGCAACACGTCAGTATAGGTATAATTTATAGTATGGTACAGGCAGTCTTTTGTCCCAGAATATTATTACATCATGACATTACATAAAGGCAGTCAAATGAGCATAAATCTCACCAAAAACATCAGCATTTAGTGCAGAGCTGACCCCCTTAAAACCTCCTCAACTGTCACATTTCTGTCATTTTGGATGACATATAAATGAGAAGATTTTTTTGTCTTGAAAGTAAATGATCTTCTATAATTTAATTAAGTTAGAAGAGTGTAACGTCAGCGCTGTGTAGTGTTTTTCGGTGTCACTGATACCTCCTCCTTTGTCCTCCTTGTGCCCGCGGTGCTTATTTCGCTTCATGCTTCAGGAGCTCCTTTCAGCTCTGGAAAACACAACACATTCAAATTATTACTTTAAAGGGAAAAGTAACGTTTTTTTTTACAATCTGAGCCTTCTTTCGGCAATAAAACAAGTAGTTTTACTCACCCATAGCAGTTTGGTGTCATTTTGAGCAGTTTCGTAGAAGTTATGTTAGTGTATCCGTTAACTTGAGTGGTCGGGGCATTACTTTGCGGTCTCCAAATAACACAAACTTTAGCACTTTTCAAATCATAGAAGCCCGATGTCTTAGCCTACGATTTCGTGTGGTCAAAAGTGGCCTGTAGTCCGAGATTTAGCCATAGTTTCGAGTAGATGAGGAGGCCAGTGCGCATGTGCGGACTGTGCTCTCAGCTCCCGGGACCCAAACATGAAACGCAAAGCTGTAAACTATGGATAAATCTCAGATTACAGGCCACTTTTGATTCAAATGCAAACGTAGACTAAGATATCGGGCTTCTATGATTTGAAAAGTGCTAAAGTTTGTGTTATTTGGAGCCCGCACGGGGCATATTACATGCTTGGGGAATATATTATATGCCCCGAGCTATGGCTAGAAGTTGCGCTAGGCTAACCGCTAATCTAAAACATCTCTGGAAGTGCTCCATATGACACCAAAGTGCTATGGGTGAGTAAAACAACTTGTTTTATTACCGAAAGAAGGCTCAGATTGTAAAAAAAACTTTACTTTTCCTTTAAATACAACTAAGCACATGTATTACATCAACTGAAGCTTTTACAACAAACAAGGAGCTAATCAAAATTTAGCAAAGGATCAAACTTATGTCAAGGGACCAGATTTTCAAAATAAAAAACTGGGACGTCCCCAGTTTTTTGGTGGTTGGTAATAATAAAATTGTCAAACAAGTGCGTAATTAAGGAAAATTGTTATGCACACAGCACTAATGTGAGTCAGTATAGTCACATTTTTTGTGTTTTGGTCATTTTTAAGGAGCTTTTCTGTATTTTACATAAACAAATGACAGTTTATGCTTCTCTTTACTGTTAGTAAGGATCAGATTGATCAAAAATAGGGACATCTGGGACATTTCTTGTATGAAACTCAAAACTGGGACTGTCCCAGGTAAATAGGGACGTCTGGTCACATTAGGCTTATGGCATCATTTTATTATTGATCTTTTGATTTAATATTCCTGCAAAAAAAAAAAAAAAAAAAGTCTACAAGTCTATATATATGTGTGTTAATCTGCAAATTTTGTGTGGTTGGAAAAAACTTTTTTTTGCCAGACCCATAGGTGACATCTTATTGTCTTGTCGTCACACTTTGCTGTCACTTTGGTTCTAACTGCTAATATTAAACAAACTTTTAGATCTTAGATTATAAGCAGCCTGTGCTTTTTTATTTCTGTAAAAAGTCATAAAAAGTCATTGGATAAATCAGGGATCCCGATATCTGCTCTGCAAGATCGTAGTCATAAGGTCCAACATTTGTGGATTTGCTATTAAAAAAACATACAATTTATGATATTTTACAGAGTGGAGATGCAGTAATAGGAGTTCATTCTAAAAGTGGGTCATGTGTCTTATTCTTAAAGGAAAAGTAAAGTTTTTTACAATTTGAGCCTTATTTCGGTAATAAAACAAGTTGTTTTACTCACCCATATCACTTTGGTGTCATATGGAGCATTTCCGGAGATGTTTTAGATTAGCGTTAGGCTAACGCCGTTAGCCTAACGCGACTTATAGCCATAGCTCGGGGCATTCCCCGAGCATGTAATATGCCCCGTGTGGGCTCCAAATAACACAAACTTTAGCACTTTTCAAATCATAGAAGCTCGATGTCTTTAGTCTACGATTTCGTTTGAATCAAAAGTGGCCTGTAATCCGAGATTTATCCATAGTTTACAGCTATGCGTTCCATGTTTGGGTCCCGGGAGCTGAGAGCACGCATGCGCACTGGGGTCCTCATCTACTTGAAACTATGGCTAAATCTTGGATTACAGGCCACTTTTGACCAAACGAAATCATAGACTAAAGACATCGAGCTTCTATGATTTGAAAAGTGCTAAAGTTTGTGTTATTTGGAGCCCGCACGGAGCATATTACATGCTCGGGGAATGCCCCGAGCTATGGCTATAAGTCGCGCTAGACTAACGGCGTTAGCCTAACGCTAATCTAAAACATCTCCGGAAGTGCTCCATATGACACCAAAGTGATATGGGTGAGTAAAACAACTTGTTTTATTACCAAAATAAGGCTCAGATTGTAAAAAAAACGTTACTTTTCCTTTAACCTTCACCTTAGTTATGCCACATTGAGATGAGGAGATATTAGGACACATTTACTGTAAGTCTAATCAACATCCATTAACATTACAACATCCTTACAGAAAACCTATTTAAACACTTCAGATACATTTAAAGGGATATGCCACCCCCAGGTCAAATTTGGGCATCTCCCCACAGTCCAGAGACTAAAATAAGTGGTGGAAAGCGTTTTCTTGCTCACCCAGCCATTGTCCGAGTCTGTCGCCACTGACCGCCGCGGTATCTGGTGCTCCTCCGCCTTAGACTGGAGTCTGACGTCGCCAGAGAAAGATTTCGGCCAAAAGGAATTAATTTGCTCGATGCGTTTCCCAATTACTTTGTGTGTAGTGTGCATTCATATCGAGCGCAAATAAATGTGCCAATCAACACGGAGAGCTTGCCTTGGTCATTTTGGATGGGAACTATTTTCCAGTGCGGAAGAATACAGCCGTATCACGCAGCACGCTGCCAGGGGAATCCCAGTTACGCACCGGGAAGGGAGTTCCCCTGTTGCACAACGTGGTGCACAACGTGATACGGCTGTATTCTTCCGCACTGGAAAATAGTTCCCCCCCAAAATGACCAATTCAAGCTCTCCGTGTTGATTTGCACATTTATTTGCACTCGATATGAATGCGAACTACACATAAAGTAATTGGGAAACGCATCGAGCAAATTAATTCCTTTTGGCCGAAATCTTTCTCTAGCGACGTTAGACTCCAGTCTAAGGCGGAGTAGCTGCAGATACCGCGGCGGTCAGTGGCGACAGACTTGGACAATGGCTGGGTGAGCAGGAAACCGCTTTCCATCACTTATTTTAGTCTCTGGACTGTGGGGAGATGCCCAAATTTGACCTGGGGGTGGCATATCCCTTTAAGGTGCAGTATGTAATGTTTCTGGAGTGTGCATTCACCAACTATTTGTCTATGTGGATATGTTATTGTGTTGGCGTACACATTTTTGTTTTGTTTTTTATCGTAAAAAAACCATGGAACAGGCAATGGAACAGTCTTGGCAAAGCAATTACATCTCCATGGAGACGAGCAGACTGCAGACCCTCCACCCCAAAAGTTCTATATCCTCCTGGGAAAAAAGTGTATCTAAATTATTATTATTATTATTATTATTATTATTCTATTTGGAGGTAAATGAACACCTGAGCATTTACATTTTACAATTTTATTTTTATTCATATTTTTGTAACATGTCCCCTGTAATGGACTGTAACAGTGTTAAATCCATGTCAAAGTTAACAGAACGTAAACCTAATAAAAACATTTTTTCGGTCGGTTTTTAGACTCCTTTTTAATTTATTATTTATTTATTTATGTATTTTTATTTTACTTTTTTTTTAAATGTATTATTTATTTATTTACTTATTTATGTATTTTATTTATATATTTGTTTTATTTTTTATGTATTTTATTTATATATTTTACATTTTTATCCATTATTATTACTTTTTTTTTTTTTTTTTAAATCATAGTGCAGCCACAAACTAGAGTCTATCTCAAAACTTAAAAGATGTCCAGTATAAAGGACACAGATGAATGGGCGGGTCTCAGGAGGATATTACACAAAATTGATTCTTGTGAGTTGTTGTTATATTTTCCATGTTAGAACGATGTTACCGCAGCAAAAACACACCTGGAGTTGTGCTTTGTTTCATTCACACATGTTTGTCATTGTAAACCCTTTACTATTAGTCTGTGTACATCTCCAAAGCTCCAAATGTTCCACCTTGTGATGTCATGAAGTGCTCCTTCTACCTTTAGTTCAGTAGAGAATGGCAATTCCAGCTCTGAGATGATCCTAATGATTCTAACGTGTGGAGTGTTTTCTGTTTGAGAGAAGAATTCAGCCTAAATGTGCAGGGAAACTACATTATAACATCGATCAGAAAATAGTGCAATACCTGGGCCCTTTAATGCACCAACGCTTTATCTCTTTAGATTTTATCTAAGCAGAACGAACCTCAAACTACTGCCATCCCTCAGTAAATACAATACAACATTCATGACATACACTTACCTATTCTAAAGCTTTCAGTCAGTTTAAAGGAAAAGTAACGTTTTTTTTACAATCTGAGCCTTATTTCGGTAATAAAACAAGTTGTTTTACTCACCCATAGCACTTTGGTGTCATATGGAGCACTTCCAGAGATGTTTTAGATTAGTTAGCTAGCGCGACTTCTAGCCATAGCTCGGGGCATATAACATATTATTTGTCTAGAAAATTGTTATTAGAACACCATTGTATCCTTTTATTAACATTATAAACAAAAAAAAGAAAAAAACTTACAACAAAGACTGCACTGAGGACTCAAATATTAATGTGTTTTTAATACAGCTTTGCGCACATTTGTTTACGTTTTACAGAAATGAAACTTAAAACCACCTCATTTGCATAAGCTAAAAGCACTGAAAAAAAACGCTCTCTCCTTGTGCCACTGATGCGTCAGCTTCTGTCGGACTAAAGGACACGACTCAGTGGAATATACGTGTTTTTTCTGTGACAGAGGATGTTCTGTTAATGGTGAGACTGTGCGTAAATCGTATGTGAGAACGCCACTGCCAACTACTGTTGTTGATGTGCAATTACACTTAGTTCTAGTACAGTACAGCAAAAAAACATGTTTCCCAGGGTCATACGCGCCCCCTGGCATCACGCCACGCCCCCAGGGGGGCCCGCCCCACTATTTGAGAAGCACTGGCCTAGCGCGACTTCTAGCCATAGCTCGGGGCATATAATATATTCCCCAAGCATGTAATATGCCCCGTGCGGGCTCCAAATAACACGAACTTTAGCACTTTTCAAATCATAGAAGCTCGATGTCTTAGTCTACGATTTCGTTTGAAGCAAAAGTGGCCTGTAATCTGAGATTTATCCATAGTTTACAGCTTTGCGTTTCATGTTTGGGTCCCGGGAGCTGAGAGCACAGTCCGCACATGCGCACTGGCCTCCTCATCTACTCGAAACTATGGCTAAATCTCGGATTACAGGCCACTTTTGACCACACAAAATCGTAGGCTAAGACATCGGGCTTCTATGATATGAAAAGTGCTAAAGTTTGTGTTATTTGGAGACCGCAAATAAGTGCCCCGAGAACTCACATGATGGAGATCGCAAATCTAAAACATCTCCGGAAGTGCTCCATATGACACCAAAGTGCTATGGGTGAGTAAAACAACTTGTTTTATGACCGAAATAAGGCTCAGATTGTAAAAAACATTACTTTTCCTTTAACAAACATTCCTTTCAGTGGCGTCTGAGCGCTGCACCAGGCCACACCCGGGGCCTATCCAAACAGGCCTCTCAATAATTTAACCACTGTGACCTTCATTCATCAATTAACACGGATAAGTTTCAGCTCCTTTGTGAAAAATAATACACTCTAATAATTATTCTGAGCGCACTAAAGATAAAGGCACTCATTTATCATGGACAATTCTGCACGTACTGAAGGAAAGTTAAGATATCCAAAAATAATTCAAATAAAAAAAGATATAAGATGGAGATGACGTATTGTTTTGTATTGACAAACGCAGAAGGTAGTCGTTTAGTAAAAGTACTGCTTCAAATGTGTTTATTGAGAAGCCTGTATGAATTTGTACATTGACAGAAGAACAAAACAAAAAAAGTAGCAAAACAAGACAAAGGCCGAATACTAAAACAATACAGTAACTTAAAAATACTCATCTGCCCTGTTTAGTAAAAGTAATGCTACTACAATATAATCAAAATAATAGTCAACAATAGTATTTCAGTTAATCTAAGGGTTCAATAGCTTTTCTCCTACACTCAATGTACAAATAAGTGCACGTATAGGCGCTTTACATCCATGCTACTACTACTACTACTACTACTCCTACAAACAAAAATATACTCCTATACTCAAAGTACAAATAAGCAAATGTATCTAGGCAGTTTACAGCCCGGCATGTTCAAAGCACTGCTATTTTGAAATCCATTATCCATCAAAAATATGTAATTGAAGCTATAAAAACTGTCAAACGCACGAGTCATCCACATTCTCAAAGCCAATTACTGTCTCAATTGACATCTTTCACATGACAAAGACCTGATATTGACAGCAGTACATCATACTCGGCCTTTTATGCCAACCGTGCCACATGTGTGTACAGGCTGCCGTCACGTCACGATTCACGACACTGTAGAATCTCTATAGTTTAAACTGAGCTGGAGACAGGTGAGAATTGTCAGGCGGAGCTTCTCAGATGCAGATGTGTTGCCCTGGATTATGGTTCACACATCTGTAATTTCTGGGCCTATCCACATGAAACAAAAACTGGCACAAAGTTCACCGTCTTCTCTGTCAGAATAAATAAACAGCAGCTTCGCAAAGTGGTGCCATCGCTCAAACCCGAAAGACGTCACGGTTGTCAGTTGAAAGAACTTAAAACCAAGATTAATATGACAAGTTTGTGGGGCTAAACCCAAAGAAATAATGAGAAGGTTCAACATTTGGTGATTTCTTTCAAAAACAGTGAATCTCCCAGAGAACGATATAAGACCCTGCCCGCCATTTGAAACGATGACATCACTGAATTCTAGAACGTGAGTGTAATCTATACAATATCAACAATCTACTGATCATCATAATAAACTGTACTCACCACAACAGAACCAGGGCCCTCGTTCTCTCCTTGTTTCGGTCCTTTTGGATTTCTCGGTGAGTTTTGGTCCCTCTTTTACACTGACATATTTCCTTCACTGTTGTGACTTAAAGTTCAGAGGAGCACTGGGTCCGAAAAGCGCAGGTCTGGTCTGGGACAGGAGATGGACTCAAGTGAAGTGACACCAGTATCAATAAAGAATGAGCTGAACCTGAGACTGGTAACTATAACTAGGCCTCGCTGAGGGACAGCGCTGTGAACAAAGAAACGCAGAAGGCTCATGAGCAAAGGAGAGAAATGTCAAAGTTAATAAAATGACATTGTTTAAGATGTGCATAGTTTTGTAAATCAACAGTAATACAAGAGCTTTATAATGTTCCACAGTATGGCATTAAATGTTTCTAGTGGATGTTGCCACCAGGCCTAGTTTCAGGTCAGAACTATGGAAAGCTTCAACTTCAGCACTTTTTTAGGTCCCTGTGGCCATTCTTCACAAGAATGCATCTTTTCCCCAAAGTATTTTAAGCAGTAAAAACAGCAAGTAAATGATGCTTAATGCCCTCCTGTGGAACATTCCAGGCGTATCAGTTAGATCTCCAGGGAGATAAACAGGTTGCCAGGTAACAGGTTTTCTGGAGAGGGCTCCAGAAAAGTTACATAGTGCACCAGGAGGCCCTGCCCCCTTCTCCAGGGGAGATGTTATGGCTTTTTCTGGAATGTTCCACATTATTAAACGTGTCCACGTGGAGATAAACAGGTTTTTAATCAATAAAAACGCCTTATTGAATGTAGAAAAAATAGTCACATCACCATTGTGAAAGTAGTTTTTAGTTTGTCCAAGAAAGAGAGAGACTTTATTGATCCAAAAGGGAAATTCAAGTTTTGCTGCAGCAAAGGTGCAAGAGACCAGCTGATGTTTGTTTACCATCAGTAATGCTTGAAAATGTAACTGTATGATTTCAAAAGTGAACACAGTATGATCTTTGAGTGTTCAAGCCCCTTGTCTATGCGTCCAAATGAAGAGGTCTATACATGAAGATCAGTAGACTCTGATTAGACGGCTTATTTTAGATCAAATACTTACAGTACATTCTCTTACATCCATTAAAGGAAAAGTAATGTTTTTTACAATTTGTGCCTTATTTCGGTAATAAAACTAGTTGTTTTATTCACCCATATCACTTTGGTGTCATATGGAGCATTTCCGGAGATGTTTTAGATTAGCGTTAGGCTAATGCCGTTAGCCTAGCGCGACTTATAGCCATAGCTCAGGGCATTCCCCGAGCATGTAATATGCCCCATGCGGGCTCCAAATAACACAAACTTTAGCTCTTTTCAAATCATAGAAGCTCGATGTCTTTACTCTACGATTTCGTTTGAATCAAAAGTGGCCTGTAATCCGAGATTTAGCCATAGTTTACAGCTATGCGTTCCATGTTTGGGTCCCGGGAGCTGAGAGCACACTCCGCGCATGCGCACTGGCGTCCTCATCTACTCAAAACTATGGCTAAATTTCGGATTACAGGCCACTTTTGACCAAACAAAATCGTAGAGTAAAGACATCGAGCTTCTATGATTTGAAAAGTGCTAAAGTTTGTGTTATTTGGAGCCCGCACGGGGCATATTACATGCTCGGGGAATGCCCCGAGCTATGGCTATAAGTCGCGCTAGGCTAACGGCGTTAGCCTAACGCTAATCTAAAACATCTCCGGAAATGCTCCATATGACACCAAAGTGATATGGGTGAGTAAAACAACTTGTTTTATTACCGAAATAAGGCTCAAATTGTAAAAAACGTTACTTTTCCTTTAAGACAGGCAGGTGGTGGACCCTCCACAACAAAAGTTGCATAAAGCACTTTCAGACATGTAAATATTGTGATGGTTCAGTCTCTCAGCAGGACGGTGTTTAAACATGATACAGTGACGGTTTGATAGAGGAGTCACAGAGACTCTAACAAAATGTCTGAAGGAGCTGAAAATGGCTCCTGATGAATCTTTAATCAGGAGCTGTGGGCTGGGGCTCCTTCTGTTTCAGATTAAACTATTAAGCACAATACAGTCAGCTTTACTGCAGGTTACTCATATTTTACACCTCCGCAATTATGCAAATGTGGTCACCCAAACCCATTTTAAGATTGGGGGTTTAATCCCTGTTACTGACACGACACTGCGGCATACTGCTGGTGTGGCCTGAGGTGAGCTTATTAAGATGCCAAGCAAGTTAACTGTGTGTTGTTGTTTTTTTTTAATTTTTAGGCTTTCTCAAAATCTAAGACATAGAAAATAATAGAAAGAATAAGAAACCCACCTCCAGGCCAAATATGAGTCAGGTTTGTGGAGATGCAAGCCCACTCAGAGTCGTTCAGTGCAGGTTTTTTCGTGTATTTTCTTTTTAGCACATTGATTTCTGTTGGACCCCCAAAATATCTTCTAATCATTGCTATCAGGACCCAAAACATATCTTTATATATATACTTTTAATATATTTTTTATTATATATATAGTTTTCCTCACTTGTGTCAGCCTGAACCTTTGTTGCTTGTTGCGGTACACTTCTCCTCATGAATTAACCATGGGGGAGCCTACAGCAGAGGGTAAAATGTCCTCTCTCCAATGGAACAATGCTGTGAATAATGAATGAAGCTGAGCCGGCGTTACCGTGGCACCTGATTAGACCCGATCAGCCTCTACAGGCAGAAACAGCAGAAGAAGAACAGAGGGAGAGACAGAGGGACAGAACAGGACCAGAGCTGTGAGCTGTGGGTGCAAAACACGGTCACTATGTCAAATTTTAAAGATTGAATTTGACGAAAGTGAATAAAAATAGGTTGGCGGTGTGATTCTGCTCCCACAGATGAATTACCGGACCAGCCAGAAGCACACGGGTAACGGTTTGTAAAGACAAACCTTTACAAAGACGAGTGGATCTGGAGCGGTGTCGTGTCTCTCTGATTTCAGAGGGAGTGATTGACAGGTGGATTAACCAGTCAAACACAAACATGGTGGCTCACACATAAAAAAGGGAGAAAAATCTACATGAAGTGCAGATTTTTACAGCCACTAAATTATAACTTATTCCAGACCGAATAAGTTGTATGGGTCATTCCAGGATTGGAGGACATTTTACGTCCCACCCATCAAATATTAAATAATCCACATACAAAATACTAAAACATACAGTTTCTGAGTGAATTTACTTGTCCTGAGACCAAATCTAAAAAAAAACTAAGAGAAAAGAATGCTTGAAAATAGTTTTTATAATACCAAATAAGTCTGGAGTACCCCCCAAAATGCCATTTTCCTCTTGTCCCACCCCTCTAATGACCAAACTGAATCTCAAATAAAACAGTTAAAATTAAAATTCTTGTTTTTTCTATAATTTGTTTCATTGCCATCTCTTGTAACTGTGGAACATTTGTTTTAATAGACATAATATTTCAAATAATAATTATTATTCATGGAACATGTGTCCCACAACCTGCACCAACCCTGTTACCAGAACATTTTTAGCCTGGTAGAAGAAGAAGAAAACAGAACCACATGATCCCCTGGACTTGACATCATCAAACAGTTTTCCAAAAGAACGGGCAGAGCAAAGGTTTATCTTCTCTTCTATTTTTCATATTTTTATAACATAGTTAACCTTGATTGAATGTCTCACTCTGCCTCATGCAACCCTGTTATGCAAATGATCAGAATAAGACAATTATTATTATTATTTTCCTTTACGTATTTGCATAAATAAGTTTTTCCTCTTGATTAGTAATAACAGCTAAACAGCTTCTACTCCTGAGATAAAGTGAACATTAGTGCGATTTTGCAACCCTGTTACTGTGATTAGAGGAAATAAATAAATAAACCATATAATAAAAATTTTACCATTGACCGTCAGCTGAGCTAATCAAGCATTTAATAGTTTATTACCGATTATTGATGAATATGTAGCAGAAAATCAGAAAAGTGAAGGTTTATTTTTCAAGAATTTTAAAGCCAAAATGTCCTCCAATTCTGGAATGACCCATATATTTTGTTCTGAATGTTATGACGGAGGATTTTCATACTCTATGGCACAGGCGTCAAACTCATTTTAGTCCGCGGGCCATATCCAACCTACTGTGAACCCAAAGGGGCCGGATCAGAAAACTCATGGCAAATATACCCCAAAAAAGTCCAAATATTTGTGCAGAGAAATGCAAATCTATTACAGAAGTCTTTTTATTTGATGAACTCTTTCTTTTAAAAAATATTACAACCTGAAACTGTAAGAAAAATGCAATTTCAACCCGAGCGTACAGGTTTCCCATTCACCTCCTGAACAAATAGGAGTTAGTCCATTTTTCTTGGAAAATCCTGCACTCCTGCACCACTTTTCTCATTTTTGACATTTTGCTGATGAGGGCGTCACGTCGACAGTCAAAACGATGGTCCTTTAAGAGCGTTTGGAAAGAGGCGAGTCTTCATTTGTGCTGCTCTGGTGGGAGGGGCCACGCACAGCAGCTGGAGACACTGCTGTGCTAAACTGTGCAGAAAACAGGCGCTGAAAATTACCAATATTTTAATAGAAAATTAAAATAAAATTAAAACATTTTAATAGAAAATCAGCCGAGGGCCAGATTAAAGGTGTTGGAGGGCCGGATCTGGCCCCCAGGCCGCATGTTTGACACCCCTGCTCTATGGTCTCCAGTCCCTTCTGGATTTGAACAGAATGTGGACGGGACGAGCTGCTGCTGTTGTTGTGTCCTTGGGGAAGACACCTTCAGTGTCTGTGTACACTGGTGTGTCTGAACGGGTGAGCAGATCCTCGATGTAAAGAGTGTTACAAAGGTGCAAAAACGCTATTATTCTGAAGATTTAGTTTTGTAGCATTAATTACCATGGCAACTGTGCTCATTTTCATCACTCTAAAACCCACAAATATGGAGCGCCCTTCAAAACTTAAAGGAAAAGTAACTTTTTTTTACAATTTGAGCCTTATTTCGGTAATAAAACAAGTTGTTTTACTCACCCATAGCACTTTGGTGTCATATGGAGCACTTCCGGAGATGTTTTAGATTAGCGTTAGCCTAGCGCAACTTCTAGCTATAGCTCAGGGCATATAATATATTCCCCAAGCATGTAATATGCCCCGTGCGGGCTCCAAATAGCACAAACTTTAGCACTTTTCAAATCATAGAAGCCCGATATCTTAGTCTACGATTTCATTTGAGTCAAAAGTGGCCTGTAATCCGAGATTTATCGCAACAGAAAAGTAAAGTTTACAGCGGTGTTTGCGTTTCATGTTTGGGTCCCGGGAGCTGAGAGCACAGTCCGCGCATGCGCACTGGCGTCCTCATCTACTCGAAACTATGGATAAATGTCGGATTACAGGCCACTTTTGACCACACGAAATCGTAGACTAAGACATCGAGCTTCTATGATTTGAAAAGTGCTAAAGTTTGTGTTATTTGGAGACCGCAAAGTAATGCCCTGAGAACTCAAGTTAACTAATACGGGATCATTAGTAGAACAGAACGGCTCAACATAAGTTCTGTGATACTGCTCAAAATGACACCAAACTGCTATGGGTGAGTAAAACTACTTGTTTTATTGCCGAAAGAAGGCTCAGATTGTAAAAAACGTTACTTTTCCTTTAAGCTCATGTGAATAAAAGTGAAATGAAATACCAAAAATAAAATGCACATTACGGTAAATCTACACCTACCAGCATTCCAAATTTAAAATGAAAATGTGTTGATTGTTTTTATTCATTTATTTAGATATTGTTACTATTACACTGCAAAAAGCAACATCTACAGTAGGTAAGTTAAAATGCCTTACATTAAGAACATTTTATTTTATTTGATTAGATTCAACTTGAGTAAAGATCAAAGTAAAATGATCTACCAATGGAATGAGTGTGTTTTTCTTAATTCACACAAAAATCGCTTGTTTCTTATTTTAAGTGCAAAGTGTTGTTGTTTTTCTTGTCTTTAACTACAAAAAGTCTTGTTCCATTTGGAGATCATTTTACTTGTCAAGTGAAATTTACTGAAATTGTGATATTATATATTCAATTAAATATATAATAGTATATATTTAATTATATATTCAAGTAATCTTAAAGGGACAGTGTGTAAGATTTTTACCCGTTAATTACTGAAATTGAAGATACCCATTCAAAAATACATTGTTTTCCAAGCCTTTTCACTTCCATCATGAAATCAAAGTATTCTTTTGGACTTAGATATAGTCACATAAAAGGGGGATCTTCCCCATGCAGAGGCAGCCATTTTGAATACGAGAGCCGCAGAAGGACATTTGGGCTCCGCCTTCGCCTTCGGCAAGGCTTGTGGTTTTGGGTAAACAACACAAGCATGCTGCCGGATCAGACGTCGTAATGGATCTAACACGTGTTTTGGACTAAATTGTTTTACTGGATTTTATTCGCTGGATCCTTACGGACAAATTGAGAGCAAATTTATGGTGAAATACAGAGTTTGACCTGTGCAAAGCATTCTAAGGTAAGCTAACCTCGTTTTGTGCTTTTCCGTATAAAAGCCCCATGTGCTCGGGGAATGATTATTGTGCAGGGAAATGAATTGCATAGTCAAAAAGAGGAGACTGTAAGGTTTCATTTGATGTGTAGAGTGTCATGGTACATGATCGGGAATGTGTGTTTTCATGAGAAAAGAAAAAAAAAAAAAATGGGACCGCGTTTTATTTATACAGTAGCGGCGCGCGGCTCGTGCGCGGGTACGAGAGCTGTCCGCGTTACGGCGCGCCCGGGTGACCCTCAAGGTCTGCCGTAGCTAAAACAGAAAGTGCAATAGCACCATCCACCTATGCGCCACGAATCCTACACACTGGGGCTTTAACTTGGCTCGATATTAGTTTTTGCAGTGTAGTGATGCTATTTTGGTAAAAAAAAAAAAAAAAAAACACTAAATTTATTCAAATGCCAGTCAAAATGTGTCCATCCTTCAGTGTTTCAGATCAACACGAGCAGCAGAGGACCACAGTGCGTCCAGGACATAGACTGGACATGTAAACTCCGACTAAACCCTGTACACAGCAGATGTATGGAAGGTCTGCTATTGTCAAAGGGATATGGACTAACATTCAAAGAAACAATGGACAAGAGGATGGACACACTGGCTTTAATCCAGGTCAGGCAAAAGGTCAGAAGCTGTAAGGAAACGTCAGGTTTGTAGGTGAAACAATATTAGTTTACTGAAGTTTACAATAACATTATAGCTCCATAAATGATGAATTACTGCTCTATTATTATTATTATTATTATTATTATTATTATTATTATTATTATTATGCTTCAATGTTGCTGCCAAAAAAAATTTCTAAATAAAGTAAATAAATAATAAATAAGTATGTATCTATGTATCTAGCAAACATAATAATTTGATCAAAATGCAATAATATAACAACTTTTCTGATAAAGGGTCTGCCGCCTGCATGTCGCCATAGAAATGATTGTTATCTCACATTTATTCAATTATAGGTGTCTTTATTGCAAAAAAAAAAACCTCTCCACAGATCTGATCTGACTTGCTTGATCATGCCATCTGTCTCTCTCCATGGAGTTAGATAAGTTTAATGTCACACTGTGGAACATTTCAAGCAAAGCAATAACATCTCCATGGAGACAAATAGAAAGCACCTCTGGAGACATGTTTGATCACATTTTCAGGATCAGTGCGTCTACTTATTTCACTTGTGTTTGTTAAATTTGTGTCTTTCAGTTTGAGTGTGCAGACTGACAGCAGCCAGTGTCCGTGAGGAGACAATTTAACACACGAAACAGAGAGAGGGACAAGGAAGTGATGTAAACTCTGTAATCAGGAGAATTCAACTTAAAGGTGCATTGTGTAACTCTATACTATGCCACTTTTTTTCTTTAAGATAAGATCAGACTTTATTGATCTCACACAGGAGAAATTTACTTGCCACAGTAGCTCCAGGCAGAGACAGTTTGAACAAGAAAGGAAAAGTGCATCCAGGCAGAATAGAATAAAATAAGTAATAATAAAATAAGTAATAATAATAGAACAGTAACTAGGAAAGTATGGAAAAAAGATATTGCACGTCTGGCCTATATATTAGAGTTATACAGTCTGATGGTGGTGGGGATGAAGGATCTGCGGTAGCGTTCCTTCTTGCACTGGGGGTGCCTCAGTCGGCTGCTGAAGGAGCTGCTCAGCTCCTCTACAGTCCGGGGCAGAGGGTGAGAGGTGTTTGTCCAGCACCCTCCTCTCAGCCACCTCCTCTACAGAGTCCAGAGGACAGCCCAGGACAGAGCTGGCCCTCCTGACCAGCTTATTGAGTCTCTTCCTGTCCCGCTCTGTGCTGCTCGGGGCCCAGCAGACGACAGTGTAGAGGAGAGCAGAGGCCACCACAGAGTCATAAAAAGTCTTGAGCAGAGGCCTGCACACTCCAAAGGACCTCAGTCTCCTCAGGAGGTGGAGGCGACTTTGGCCCTTCTTGTACAGGGCGTCGGTGTTGTGGGACCAGTCCAGTTTATTGTTGAGGTGAACACCGAGGTACTTGAAACTGTCCACAGTCTCTATGTCCTGCCCCTGGATGTTCACCGGTGAGTGAGGTAGTGGTCTCCTCCTGAAGTCGATCACCAGTTCCTTTGTCTTACTGGTGTTAAGGCTCAGGTGGTTGCGCCCACACCAGTCCACAAAGTCACTGATGACCGAGCGGTACTCCAGCTCGTTCCCCTCAGACACACAGCCCACAATGGCCTTCAGAGAACTTCTGGAGATGGTAGCTGTCCGTGTTGTATGTGAAGTCCGAGGTGTAGATGGTGAAGAGGAAGGGTGAGAGGACAGTTCCCTGGGGGGCCCCAGTGCTGCAGACTACCACCTCTGACTCACAGCCGCGCAGTCGCACGTACTGTGGACGGTCAGTGAGGTAGTCAATGGTTCAGGCAGCAAGATGTCCATCAACTCCCGCACCCTCCAGCTTCCCCCGCAGCAGCGCCGGCCTGATGGTGTTGAAGGCGCTGGAGAAGTCAAAGAACATGACTCTCACAGCACTCCCGGCGGTCTCTAGGTGGGTGAGCGCCCGCTGCAGCAAGTAGATGACGGGAGATGTTATTGCTTTGCGTCAGCCTTTGTTTTATTAGAGGTGATTTTATTGTTCCAGATGTACTTTTAACATGCATTCTTGTCTTCATGGAGATAGTTCATTTTAATACTGTACTGTGAAACATTCAACCCTGAGCAGTTAAGTACATCTACATACAGTAGAGACTAATATTAATAAAGCCATAAATTCACAAAGCAGCCACATTGTTTGAACTTGGAATGAACATTACACTCCAAAAACGTCCCTTTTGTTAAGTGAGAGAATCCTGTTGTGGCTTAATTTTGTGGGAGGTGATGAGGTAATGCTCCTCAGTCTGTGCCAGTGACGTCATATTAAATTAAAGGAGCCATTTTATGACCCTGAAATGAAAAATGCATGAATCAAGGTCAAGATCGATCAGATCTGATTAACTTTAGGCCAGTGAATCTCAAACCTGTATTACCTGTAAGAAAAATCACTCTTTTACCAATAACATCCATTTTAATGTTGTAACGCTAAAGATATAGGATTACATTTACATTTATATAATTATATATTCCATTGTTATTCAACCAGTTACTGTGTTTTTCTTTTTTCTGTATGACCCAACTGGTTAAATAAAAGTATACACCAAGAGCAATGTTTAATGTTTTTCTGATTGTTTATTGTTTTGTTACTTGTTTTATTACTGATTTTACCTCTTGTACAGCGTCTTTGAGTGTCTTGAAAAGCGCTTTATAAATAAAATGTATTATTATTATTATTATTATTAATAGTGAGTATCTGTTGTTCATTTAGATTAGATTAGATTAGATTAAGCCTTTATTGGTCTCACACACAATGACACACAGTGACATTTGATGATTTATTTGCATTGGGGTGTAATTCTAATATTATTATAACTTTACAGTGTAACAGAGTGGGTGATAGAGAAAAAAGTACAAATATTATAATTAGATGTGACTTTTGGTGTCAGACTTTTGACAAAGTGCTGGAGGCATCGGACACCAGTGCAACTCTACACCTCAATAACTCCTATCTCCTATGTCCTACATCCTATCTCCTTTGTTCTTGTTTATTCATTGAGGTAAATCCCAGGCAGTTATACATTAAAATAACTAGTTTCATCATAAATTCAATTAAACAATATAATACTCATAATTATAATTGTAGAGAAAATAGAGGACACCTGAATGAAAGACGTTTTTCCAGTTAAATGACATATCGTTAAAGGTGCACTATGCAACTTTTCTAGTGGAAGGTCTGCCGCCTGTTTGTCTCCATGGAGATGTTTTGATCTCCATGGAGACAAAGCAGGGGATGCAAGTCAGATCTGTGAAGAGAAACAGTAAGGAGGCATTTTAGAGCATTTAAAATAGTCGTAATTGAAACCAAACATGATGGATGAGGTTCATGTCAGAGTGGAATGTTTCAGGCACAGCAAGAACAAGTGGTGGACCATCCACTAAAAACAAAACAAAACATAGTGCGCCTTTTTATTCTTCTATAAAATAATCACTGTGTGTGTGTGTGTGTGTGTGTGTGTTGGTTGTTGGGCTGTTTAGTTGTGTTGTTGTGCATGTGTGTGTGCATGTGTGTGCTGTTGTGCATCAGTGTGTGTGTGTGTGTGTGTGCGCGCATGTATCAGTGTGTGTGTGTGTGCATGTGTGTGTGTGTTGTTGTGCATCAGTGTGTGTGTGTGTGTGTGTGTTGTTGTGCTGTTTAGTTGTGTTGTTGTGCATGTGTGTGTGTGTTGTTGTGCATCAGTGTGTCTTTCTGTGTGTGTTGTTGTGCATCAGTGTGTGTGTGTGTGTTGTTGTGCATCAGTGTGTGTGTGTGTGTGTGTGTTGTTGTGCATCAGTGTGTGTGTGTGTGTGTGTGTTGTTGTGCATCAGTGTGTGTGTGTGTGTTGTTGTGCATCAGTGTGTGTGTGTGTTGTTGTGCATCAGTTTCTGTGTGTGTTGTTGTGCATCAGTGTGTGTGTGTGTTGTGCATCAGTGTGTGTGTGTTGTTGTGCATCAGTGTGTGTGTGTGTGTGTGTGCGTGTGTTGGTTGTTGGGCTGTTTAGTTGTGTTGTTGTGCATCAGTGTGTGTGTGTGTGTGTGTGTGTTGTTGTGCATCAGTGTGTGTGTGTGTGTGTGTTGTTGTGCATCAGTGTGTGTGTGCATGCGTGTGTTGGTTGTTGTGCTGTTTAGTTGTGTTGTTGTGCATGTGTTGTTGTGCATCAGTGTGTGTGTGTGTGTGTGTGTGTGTGTTGTGCATCTGTGTGTGTGTGTGCGCATGTATCAGTGTGTGTGCATGTGTGTGTGTGTGTGTGTGTGTTGTTGTGCATCAGTGTGTGTGTGTGTGTGTTGTTGTGCATCAGTGTGTGTGTGTGTTGTTGTGCATCAGTGTGTGTGTGTGTGTGTGTTGTTGTGCATCAGTGTGTGTGTGTGTGTGTGTGTGTCTGTGTGTTGTTGTGCATCAGTGTGTGTGTGTGTGTTGTTGTGCATCAGTGTGTGTGTGTGTGTGTGTGTGTGTTGTTGTGCATCAGTGTGTGTGTGTGTGTGTGTTGTTGTGCATCAGTGTGTGTGTGTGACACAGGTGTATCATGTCTCCGTGAGTCACACAGGCTCCAGGACATGAGGGGAGGGGCTAAGAGGAGCGAGGAAGAAGAAGAGGAGAGAGAGAAAGGAGGAGAGGAGGAGAAGAAAGTAGTTAGTAAAGAATATCCTTTATTTGTTTCGCTGCCACTGATGTTTTAGTAATATTCACTAACACTTTTGCTGCAAAGAGATGCCACAGTCAGCACAGAAATGTGGACAGTCCTGATCTAAACCTGGACTAAATGTTTGTCAGTGCAACATGTAAAAAAACAATATGACAGAACAAAATGTGACACTCAAGGCCCAGTGACTATTTAAAACAGATCAGAACTAAACCAGGACTAAACCAGGTCTAAAACACAGACTGTATATACAGTGCCGTGAAAAAGTATTTGCCCCCTTCCTGATTTCTGTGTTTTTTGCA
Organism: Paratrypauchen microcephalus; assembly: GCA_036785185.1. Classification (NCBI taxonomy): domain Eukaryota; kingdom Metazoa; phylum Chordata; class Actinopteri; order Gobiiformes; family Gobiidae; genus Paratrypauchen; species Paratrypauchen microcephalus. The sequence goes on from JAVJIX010000108.1 coordinate 1,419,061, forward strand.
TATTTATCACTCAAAACATTGTCAGATCATCAAACCAATTTTAATATCACACAGAAACAACCCAAGGAAAGACAAAATTCAGTTTTTGAATGATGATTCCATTTATTAGTGCACAAAAAAAATCTAAACCTATCTGGCCCTATGTGAAAAAGTAATTGCCCCCTTAATCTAATAGCCAGTTGAGCCTCCTTTGACAGCAATAACTGTAACCAAACGTTTGCGATAATTGGTGATGAGTCTTTCACACCGCTGGGGAGGGATTTTGGCCCACTCTTCTATGCAGAATTGTTTCAATTCTGCCATATTGGAGGGTTTTCTTGTATGAACTGCCCGTTTAAGGTCACACCACAGCATCTCAATCGGATTTAAATCCGGACTTTGACTTGGCCACTCCAAAACCTTAATTTTGTTTTCTTTGAGCCATTCAGAGGTGGACTTGCTGGTGTGTTTTGGATCATTGTCCTGTTGCATGATCCAAGAGCGCTTGAGTTTGAGGGCACGAACTGATGGCCGGACATTCTCCTTCAGGATCTTCTGGTAAACAGCAGAATTCATTTTTCCGTCAATCACAGCAAGTTGTCCTGGTCCTGAGGCAGCAAAGCAGGCCCAGACCATCACACTGCCACCACCATGCTTTACTGTGGGCACCATGTTCTTTTTATCAAATGCTGTGCCATTTTTACGCCAGATGAAACGGGCTGCAGACCTTCCAAAAAGTTCAATTTTAGACTCATCGGTCCACAAAATGTTTCTCCAAAAGTCTTGAGGGTCATCAAGGTGCTTTTTGGCAAAGGTGAGACGAGCCTTTGTGTTCTTTTGTGAAAGCAGTGGTTTTCTCCTGGGAACTCTTCCATGGATGCCATTTTTGGCCAGTGTTTTTCTAATGGTGGAGTCATGAACACTGACCTTAACTGAGGCCAACGAGGCCTGTAGTTCTTTCGATGTGCGTCTAGGTTCTTTTGTGACTTCCTGAATGAGCCGTCGTCGCACTCTTGGAGTAATCTTAGTTGGTCGACCACTCCTGGGAAGGGTTGCAACTGTTCCCAGTTTCCTCCATTTTTGAATAATGGCTCTGACAGTGGTTCGCTGGAGCCCCAGAGCTTTGGGAATGGCTTTGTAACCTTTTCCTGAATTATAGACTTCTATCACTTTTTTTCTCATTTGTTCTTGAATTTCTTTGGATCGTGGCATGATGTGTTTGTTCTTGAGATGTTGTAGCCAACTTCACTTTGTTTGACAGGAACTATTTAAGTGATTTCTTGATTCAACACAGGTGGTGACAATCAGGTGTGGGTGTGGCATGTAGAACTGAACTAAGTTTTCTCAAAACTGTGGTTAGTCACAGTTAGTTTGTGATTTAACAAGGGGGGGCAATTACTTTTTCACATAGGGCCAGATAGGTTTAGATTTTTTTTGTGCACTAATAAATGGAATCATCATTCAAAAACTGAATTTTGTCTTTCCTTGGGTTGTTTCTGTGTGATATTAAAATTGGTTTGATGATCTGACAATGTTTTGAGTGATAAATATGCAAAAAACACAGAAATCAGGAAGGGGGCAAATACTTTTTCACGGCACTGTACATGGATACAGCTAACGCACTAGACCAGGGCTGGGCAAACTTTTTCACTCGTGGGCCACAAAGGGTTCTAAAATATGACAGAAGGGCCGGACCAGGAGGAGGTGGATTTAGTGTTTTGGTAATCCACTTCATAAGAGAAAAAATAACATGGGATATGTAGAAAACATGTGCTTTATTTCAATTTTAAAATGAACAAAAGCATTACAACAAAATGTCCATCTTTCAAGTTGTATTTAGATATTTATTAAAATGACTCTTAAAACACGGAAAATTTAATTAATAAAATACAGCTTTTTAAAATTACTAACAGTTACTATTTTAAAGCACTGAAAGTTCTGTTCTCCTTCAGGTTCTTTCGTTCACTGCTTGTTAGCATAGTTAGCATGTTTTGTGGCAAAGTGACGGCTGATATTATATTCTTTAAAAACCGCTACAGTCTCTTGGCATATCAGGCATACAGCAGTTGATAAAAATATTTACTTGTCCACTCCTTATTAAACACTCGACATTCTCTGTCCACTTTTCTTTTCTTAGCTCCGCTCGTCTTTACAGGAGGGCTGAGGGGTTAAGGAGTAAAGCACAAACGTGGAGCAAAAGGCCGCACCTCAACAAAGGTCAATGTATGTAGTGCGCCAGCTGTTGGAAAACGCCAGAACTGCAGGGAAATTAAAACATTAAAGCATTAACAAGGTTTATTAATACAATTTCTTCAAGTTTGTCAGGCCGGATTACGGAGCTTAAAGGAAAAGTAACGTTTTTTTTTTTACAATCTGAGCCTCATTTCGGTAATAAAACAAGTTGTTTTACTCACCCATAGCACTTTGGTGTCATATGGAGCACTTCCAGAGATGTTTTAGATTTGCGGTTAGCCTAGCGGGACTTCTAGCCATAGCTCGGGGCATATGATATATTCCCCAAGCATGTAATATGCCCTGTGCGGGCTCCAAATAACACAAACTTTAGCACTTTTCAAATCATAGAAGCTCGATGTCTTAGTCTACGATTTCGTTTGAAGCAAAAGTGGCCTGTAATCCGAGATTTATCCATAGTTTACAGCTTTGCGTTTCATGTTTGGGTCCTGGGAGCTGAGAGCACAGTCCGCACATGCGCACTGGCCTCCTCATCTACTCGAAACTATGGCTAAATCTCGGATTACAGGCCACTTTTGACCACACAAAATCGTAGACTAAGACATCGGGCTTCTATGATTTGAAAAGTGCTAAAGTTTGTGTTATTTGGAGACCGCAAATAAGTGCCCCGAGAACTCACATTATGGAGATCGTAAATCTAAAACATCTCCGGAAGTGCTCCATATGACACCAAATTGCTATGGGTGAGTAAAACAACTTGTTTTATTGCCGAAAGAAGGCTCAGATTGTAAAAAAACGTTACTTTTCCTTTAACGGGCCGCATATGGGCCCCGGGCCGTAGTTTGCCCGTGCCTGCACTAGCCGCTGTGTTCCAAGTAGAAAATTCACATGTGGCTATTCCAGCTCCTACTGCCTCTGGCTCCCATTGACTTGCACTGGAATAATATTTTCGTCCGTCTGTCTGTAACTGCTGCAACGAGCCGTGTCATTTTGGTCTTTAAATTTAATTTTTTTTTAATTAAAGTTTGTATGGAGGATTTTTTGTTTTTGTTTCAAATTGTCTATGATAGCATTATAGAGATGCAGCAGCCTTGTAATTATGATGACCAAAAAAAAAAAAGAATGAAAATCCATCAACTGTGGACGTGGTGAGGCCAGATAAACATTAACCAATAGATAACGAGGCTACCTCTTTATCTATTGGCTGTTAGGTTGTCAATCAAACTCTCTATGTTTCTAGTGTAACAGACCCGCCGGTGTGCTGGGATTACTTGGTTTACGTTCGCCTCTCACGCATTCCACAGACACAAGACGCCGTTTACTCAACCAACGCAGTGGTTATTAGCGGCTTTTTCTGACTGTAGCTTCCTCACACTTAGCACAAAGTTTGTTGTGATGTCAGACAAGAATCCACTACCAGTTCGCCGCAAAAGAAAGTCCATTTATGAGGTCGCTGAAAGAAGAAGAGAAGGGGAAAAGGAGCGAAGCCAAACTAAGGTGATTCGCAGACAATGGCGTGCACTGAAGCAGAGGGTCCAAAGACTGACGTGTTGGTTGCTAAATTACTTCTGAACAGGAAACTTCTGCTTATTATTTGAAACCGTACACTATAGTTACACCAGCAACAGCGATTCTGAATGCGCACCGGGAATAAACACGCAGCGTAAGGGTAAGGAGGAGGTGTTTCTCTTTAGGGAACTGTGGGGAGTGGGGGTGGTTTCACGCATGTGCAACATTTAAAAAAGGAAAATTACTGGAGTTCCATGGAAAATCCTCTACACAATCTTTAACCCGGTCTACATGATCCTGGTGTTTTTTTTGTTTTTTTTTCACCATTTTGTCTCACAAAAAAAAAAATCCAATTTATAATATAGAACCTGGCTCCAAATTCACTCCTTTAACCGTTAGCATCGCAAGCTTCATTTGAGTGGTGCTGTGGGTGTAGCACTGTGGGTGATGTCACACTCGTTTGGTCCACTTTTTTATAAAGGCTATGGTCTAAACAAGGTCTAAGTAAGGTGCAAACGAGGTGTAAACCAAGACTAGACTAGGTCTTAAAGGAGAATTAACGTTTTTTACAATCTGAGCCTTATTTTGGTAATAAAAGAAGTTGTTTTACTCACCCATAGCACTTTGGTGTCATATGGAGCACTTCCAGAGATGTTTTAGATTAGCGATAGCTGTAGCGCTAATATATGCCCCGAGCGGTCTCCAAATAACAAACTTTAGCACTTTTCAAATCATAGAAGCTCGATGTCTTAGTCTACACTTTTGTTCGAGTCAAAAGTGGTCTGTAATCCGAGATTTATCCATAATTTACAGCTTTGCGTTTCATGTTTGGGTCCTGGGAGCTGAGAGTGAAATAAACTGTGACTCCGCACATGCGCACTGTCCTCAGGGCTCTCAAGTCTCACGCATTGAGAGTGTGACACACGCAATTCGACGTGTTCACACGCTCACACGCCACACATGGCATTTCTCACGCAGATTTTTTTTTTTTTTTTTTTGTGCCCAGAAAATCGGTCTGTGTGGCTCAGTTTATGCAGGCACTGCGCGTTTTCAGCAAAAAAAAACTCCCCCGCTCCCCCCCGCCCCGCTCCCCGGAATAAAATCTCAGATATCAGGCACTGCGCCCTTCTCAGCCAATCAGAAAATAGATTGTTCTGTTGTTGGGCAGACTGTTGACAGTGCAGCGCGCACTCAGTGATAAGGACAGCGACTGAACAGGAGATGATAAAACAAACTGAGAACCATCAGGTAATAACTTCATTTATATAACTCTCATTAGTTGCTTGTAGTTTAAGTTTGCTCTTTAAACAAACATTTACAGCAGGGCTCTCAAGTCTCACGCATTGACACGGCATTTCACACGCAACTGAAGCGCCCCCCTTCCCCTCACGCTCCTCAGGAAAAATTGTTCACTCGCACCCCCCCGCTCCTCGGAAATTACGCAGTCTCACGCACGACCCTGCTCAAAACTTGAGAGCCCTGGTCCTCATCTACTCGAAACTAAGGATAAATCTCAGATTACAGGCCACTTTTGACTCAAACGAAAGCGTAGACTAAGACATTGAGCTTCTATGATGTGAAAAGTGCTAAAGTTTGTGTTATTTGGAGACCGCTCGGGGCATATATAAGCGCTACGGCTATCGCTAATCTAAAACATCTCCGGAAGTGCTCCATATGACACCAAAGTGTTATGGGTGAGTAAAACAACTTGTTTTATTACTGAAATAAGGCTCAGATTGTAAAAAAACATTAATTCTCCTTTAACCATGTCTAAACCAGGTCTAAACCAGGTCTAGCCCGTGCCTCTCTCATTGGTCTGGGGGCAGCCCTGTGGTGTAGAGGTAGGACACAGTTCCTGCTTGGATCTGAAATGTCTGTCCCTGGATGTGATTGGCTGAGAGCTGCTGGTTTGTCTGGCTGATGGAGATGGCCTGTCCACTGTGGCTGCTGATGTGAATGCTCTGGCCTGGCTCCTCTGCTCCCGCCGCTAAACCCGGAACAGTGGGAAGAACCTGCAGCTGCTCTATTGCCTCTTTACTCAACGTGATCACGTGCATCTGCTCCGACTGATCCATGTTCTGATCACTTTGAGACACCACAGCCAGATTTGGTAAGTTCTGAGTCAGCAGCGTTATACTCTGATCCTGCCCTTGCACAAAATTAAGGTTATCTGCGCTCACAACCAGCTGGATCTCCTCTGCTCCGGTGGAAAATGGCTGTAGTTCCAGTACGTTTTCAATGGCTTGGTCCTGAGTTGCAGATGTAGATGGGGGTTCTTTATTGTGAGTTTTGGCGTGGCTCTTCAGGTTGTCCAGACGAGTGAAAGATAAGTTACAAGAGGAACAGCTGAAAGGTTTTTTGCCCGAGTGAGAGGTCACGTGACGTCTGCGGGCGCTGGGGTCTGAGAAGGACTTCTGACAGATGTGACATTCGTATGGTTTTTCCCCTCTGAAAATACAATAACAAATAGAAATGGGCATTAGAAAACAAGGGCCAAAGCTCATGTGATTTATACAAAACTTATTTTATTATGTAATCTCTACGAGACCTCCTTTATTTTGTTGAACGAATGCTTAAACTGTCAGAAAAATGTTTTGCTTGTGAATAAATTGTCCCTAAAATTTGGAAGAATTTGATGACTAATAAGAAAGACTGGCAATATTCCCAAAACTTAAAGATGCATTGTGTAACTTTTCTGACAAAGTTCCAGGTCAGATCTGTGGAGAGGTGACCCCGCTCACAGTCAGAATGCCTGTTTTTCTATATTTCTGGTCTATAAAACCACCTGTAACTTAATAAATACAAGGTAGAGCTGTTTAATGTCACACTGTGGAACATTCCAGGTAGAGCAATGATATATCCATGAAAACAAGCGGGTGATGGACCCCCAACCAAAGAGTTACGCAATGTGCCTTTAAGGCTACGTTTATACGGCGACGATCAAAACAGAAGACGCAAAAGTGGCGCCGCGGTATCTGCAATTGCTCCTCCGCGTTAGACTGGAGTCTAACGTCGCCAGAGAAAGATTTCGGCCAAAAGGAATTAATTTGCTCGATGCTTTTCCCAATTACTTTCTGTGTAGTGCACATTCATATCGAGTGCAAATAAATGTGCAAATCAACGACTTGGTCATTTTGGGTGGGAACTATTTTTCAGTGCGGAAAAAGAAAGCCGAAGCACGCACCACGCTGCGCAACAGGGGAACTCCCTTCCTGGTGCGTAACTGGGATTCCCCTGGCAGTGTGCTGTGTGCTTCGGCTGTCATATCCCTTTAAGTATCAGAAAAATGTTTTGCTTGTGCATAAATTGTCCTTTGTGGATTAATGACAGATAGAATAACTATAAGAAAGATTGTGGATATTTACAAAACTTAAAATCTTGAAAATAATCAAGAATCAGATCATATTTTTGCATTCCATCAAAAATTATACAGATATATTGTTTAAAGCCCCAGTGTGTAGGATTCGTGGCGCATAGGTGGATGGTGCTATTGCACTTTCTGTTTTAGCTACGGCAGACCTCGAGGGTCACCCGGGCGCGCGCATGAGCCCGGTCCCGGGCGCGTTTTTTTTTTTGTTTTGTTTTGTTTTTCTTTTCTCATGAAAACACACATTCCCGATCATGTACCATGACACTCTACACATCAAATGAAACCTTACAGTCTCCTCTTTTTGACTATGCAATTCATTTCCCTGCAAAACAATCACTCCCCGAGCACATGGGGCTTTTATACGGAAACACTACAGCGGAGCGTATTAGAATGCTTTTCAAACTCTGTATTTCACCATAAACTTGCTCTCAATTTGTCCGTAAGGATCCAGCGAATAAAATCCAGTAAAACAATTTAGTCCAAAACACGTGTTAGATCCATTACGACGTGTGATCCGGCAGCATGCTTGTGTTGTTTACCCAAAACCACGAGTCTTGCCGAAGGCGAAGGCAGAGCCCAAATGTCCTTCTGCGGCTCTCGTATTCAAAATGGCTGCCTCTGCATGGGGAAGATCCCCCTTTTATGTGACTATATCTAAGTCCAAAAGAATACTTTGATTTCATGATGGAAGTGAAAAGGCTTGGAAAACAATGTATTTTTGAATGGGTATCTTCAATTTCAGTAATTAACGGGTAAAAATCTTACACACTGTCCCTTTAAGTAGCTTTTGAGCCTGAAATAAGTCTGCTCTGTATTATCAGTGTCTATTATTATTATTATTAGTCAGAGATTCAGGAGGTGCGCAGTTAGCATGATCTGTTCTGTTCTGGTCTGCTCTGAATGCATAAGGTACAGTAAGTGTGTGATGACAATGGACCACTGCCAGGGCTGCACTGGGGGGAAAAAACGCACTGGCATTTTTGGCTTAGACCGGCCCCTCATAATCAGCAGAGCAGAACAGATTAATTTATGTTTGTGTTCCTTGAAGCAAAGTATTTCACTATTGTTACGTCTTGCGCAACATTTAAAGGAAAAATCCCAGCTCCAAAAAAAACACCACCAAACTTGCAGTAACTACACATTCAATGGTTTATTTTAAATGCATCTTGCACACAAAAAATACTGTTCTCATTGAATCTACACAATTCACTTTGGCGAATTTCACCATAAGATGAGTGATTTTCATGCCTGTCCATCACCTAAAAGTCCCAGTATAATCCAAACATTACTACCTGTTGTGCCTGTGCTACACTTCCCTGGTCACTCTGTCCCTTGGGTTCCCTCGGGTTCCCTCGGGTCCCTCGGGTTCCCTGTCCACAGTGTCTGGTTGCTCCTCTCCCTGTCCACCTTCAGCCTGGGCTGCAGAGGACGCGAGGCTCCAGCCCCTCCAGAGAATGTCTGTTATTTTAGAACATTTTGCAGCGTCTACTGGGAGATTTTTTAAAATCTTTTAGCCCGTAACTTCTCCGCTAGGGCTGGGCATCGATCAAAATTTTCCGATGCCGATACCAATATCGATACCTTCATTTCGATACAGATTCCTGACCAGTACCTTTTTCGGTTCCTATTTTATATTAATTCTAGGAAAAAATTAAATTTCATTACACATTCTATTCCACATACTGGAGTTTATTTTCTGTTATTAAAGTTATTTTCAAAGTTGAAAAATGAACAAGAACAGAACTGCACACCATCACATTATCTCACACACTCACACACACGCGCGCGCACGCACACGCACGCGCACACGCACACGCACACGCGCACACACACACACACACACACACACACACACACACACACACACACACACATGCACACACACACACACACACACACACTCACACTCACACACACACACTCACACACGCGCACACGCACACACACACACACTCACACACACACACTCACACACACACACACACGCACTGCCTTTTCCTCCTCACATCAGGGACCTGGCCAGAGGCTGTAAAGGTTTTCATTTTCAAGTGTAACAATTTAGTTTTCTTTTTCATACATACACATTACATTGGATTTTATGTATTTTTTAAATGCCATTATTGTACTTGATTCTTTGATTTCTTTGTCAAGATTATTCCATAAATTAACTCCTTTCACAGCGAATGAAAGGAGTTAATTTATGGAATATCCTACAGTACCGTTAACATACATAGGTATACTTGCAACAACCTAGCTAGCTCCTACCTTAACAAACAGAGCAGATCAACGGAATTTGCGGAACAAACTTACCCGATGAAATATCAGACACAGCGCTGTGCTCAGTACTTTCCGAGTGTGGTGGTAAAACGTCCTGTAGCTCTTGTCAGATATGCTGCACCGCGCAGTATTAGAGTCGGTCTTGCGAAAGTATAACCACGCTTTTGACTTCGGCATTTTTGTAGGGTTTGACGACTCCGCAGCCAAGCTAATTGATTAGCTAACTTATTAGCACCCTACAAGTTAGGTGAATCTCACCTTGTCTGTGAACGAGGGGCGTGACCACGCTGTGTTTTTCATACACGTGGACGTTTGAGCCAATCTCAGGCGGCATTATCAGACCATAAGCACGCAGGCACGTATCTGAGCCACACGTGATTAACCTCTGGGTATCGAAACGTGGAACCGAAAGGCATATTTCAATACCCAGAAGAACCTAAGCATTTCGGTCGGTGCCATGGAGGAACCGACTTTCGATGCCCAGCCCTATTCTCCGCACCCCCTTTCTGCCGCTTCTCCATGTTTCCACCTCAGCACTGAAACTGGCGGGGATCCGTGCAGAGAAAGGGGCGGGACCGCTCTCGTAAGCTTCTATATCCTGATTGGTTTAGTCCACTGTCTATACTGAAGATGGACCAATGGGCTGCCTCCTCTAAATTGTGGTATAATTTAAAAAAAAAAGAACAGCATCGGCCCCTAGGACTGTCGGCCTACCAGGAAAATGCCCGGTATGCCCAATTACCAGTCCAGGCCCGACCACTGCAAACTGTTTAAAATTAACTAGTTGTTTTTCCAAGTTTAAAAAAATCTTTAGAATTAAACCCAAACAAAGGAGTGTAGTACATCCGTCCTTACTTGTGGATCCTGATGTGAGTCTGCAGAGTGGATTTGGTGGTGAAGCATTTCCCACAGATTTCACAGGTGAAGGGTTTCTCTCCTAAAATCAATGATGAAAATGGAGTTAGTTTTGTCTAAGTAAATCCATCTGAACTAGTAAAGAACGTCAAAACCAAATCAATATTATGAATTCAAATCATTTTAATGGTGAATTGTGTAACTTTTCTGGTGGCAGGTCCGTCAAATGCTTTTCTCCATGGAGATGTTATTGCTTTGTCTGGAATGTTTCACAGTATGGTATTAAACCTTTCTATCGTCATGGAGACCAAACCAGACCAAGTTACAGGTCAGATCAGTGGAGAGACGACCCCGCTCAGAGTCAGAATGTCTGGTTTTTTTATAGACATTTTTGAGCTATAAAACCAACTGTAACTGAATAAATGTAAATAAGATCTGTTTAATGTCCAGGCAGAGCAAGACGTATCCATAGAAACAAGCAACTGACGGACCTCCAACTGAAAAGTTACACATTGCACTAGGGATGTCAACAATTAATCGATTAACGATTAACTGTCGATTAGTTAGTTGAACAAAATGCATTAATTGTAATTAATCGCTAATCGCGGACACCGCACCCGCGTGGTCACGAAACAAGGCAACCGCGCTGCGCTCGACTCACAGCCGGCCGCAGGCACCAAAGGCACTGCTCAGCAGCCCCGGGTGTACGCGCGAGGCAAGATCGAACCGCGGCGCACAGGAATGCGCCGCAACGTGCCGCTGCTGGTCCCGCGCGGCTGGCCCGCGACCTGGGGCCCCGAGCTTCGCGCGGCTGGTCCGCAGCTCGGGCCCAGAGTCCCGTGCGGCCGGCCCGCGACCCGGGCCCCGAGCCCCGAGCCACAAACCAGCCACACGAAACCAGCAGCGGCACGCAGCGGCCCAATCCTGGTTCAGTACAGGTCCAGACCCGGTCGAGTCACGGTCCAGTCCAGGTCCAGTCCCGGTCCAGTCCAGGTCCAGACCTGGTCCAGACCTGGTTTAGTTCTGGTTTAGACCTGGTCCAGTCCACGTTTAGTCCTGGTCTAGTCTCTTAGCGAATCAGGACAGAACACAATGTTACACTATAAAAAATAAAAATAAAATTAAATTAAAAATTCCGCGAACCGCGACAGAGTGAGGGATTACTGCATTTTGTTATTCAGCATCAATACATTTGTCTGCTTTTTACTAAGGAATAATTAATTGAGGAATATACAATATAATAATACTAAGATATATTTTTGACTCAGTGTTATGTTACTATAGCTTATATTCTTAAAGGGATATGCCACCTCCAGGTCAAATTTGGGCATCTCCCCACAGTCCAGAGACTAAAATAAGTGGTGGAAAGCGTTTTCCTGCTCACCCAGCCATTGTCCGAGTCTGTCGCCACTGACCGCTGCGCGAGCTGCTGCTCCTCCGCGTTAGACTGGAGTCTAACGGCGCCAGAGAAAGATTTCGGCCAAAAGGAATTAATTTGCTCGATGCTTTTCCCAATTACTTTGTGTGTAGTGCGCATTCATATCGAGTGCAAATAAATGTGCAAATCAACACGGAGAGCTTGCCTTGGTCATTTTGGGTGGGAACTATTTTTCAGTGCGGAAAAATAAAGGCGAAGCACAAAGCACGCAGCGTAACGGGGGAACTCCCTTCCTGGTGCGTAAACAGGGATTCCCCTGTCCGCGTGGTGCGTGCTTCGTCTGTCTTTTTCCGCACTGAAAAATAGTTCCCACCCAAAATGACCAAGGCAAGTTCTCCGTGTTGATTTGCACATTTATTTGCACTCGATATGAATGCGCACTACACACAAAGTAATTGGGAAAAGCATCAAGCAAATTAATTCAATTTGGCCGAAATCTGTCTCTGGCGACGTTAGACTCCAGTCTAAGGCGGAGGAGCAGCAGCTCGAGCGGTGGTCAGTGCTGACAGACTCGGACAATGGCTGGGTGAGCAGGAAAACGCTTTCCACCACTTATTTTAGTCTCTGGACTGTGGGGAGATGCCCAAGTTTGACCTGGGGGTGGCATATCCCTTTAAAGACCCTATTGAAACACTAAAATTCAGGTGAAAAACGACGCTTATCAGTTAATTGTTAATCGATCGATAAGGTCAATCTATCAATTAATGAATTAATCGATAATTTGCATCCCTACATTGCACCTTTAAAGCTCCACTATGTAACATTTTCAGCTGGAATAGACAAAGACCATAATGAAATGTCTTTTGTTGTGCTCTCAAATTTAATCTGGCAAATTTTAGGGATATACGAGGATTTCTGACTATTGAGGCGTCACACATGTATTTAAATTCCATGATTCTCTCTCGGTTTCTATGTTGCATGACAAGCTGGTCGCAGGCGCAAAACAGCCTTAAAGCCCCTTGAGTCAATTTACAAAAACGCTCTAAAGATTCACGACAAAAAGTCTAGACAGTATCACCACTGTCATATTCTTTCTAAATATAATTTTTTTTTAAATTTTGATAACCAAATAATGTACGCAAACATCTGCCTAATTTTAAAAAATTATTCATGGTATTGCTGCCCCTCCTATGAGAAGGTTTGTTACGCTGACCTCTGAAAAAACAACTCGAGTCACTAGGGCGACCTCTAGAGGAGAGTGCAGCGCTCCAAAATGTAGGACTTCTTTTAGTAAAACTGCTTTCTCTTTTATTGCCATGAGTCAGTGGAATCGTTTGCCAAATGAGATTATAACATGTACAAGTTTTCAAACGTTTGCACATCAAACAAAGAAATGGCTAATATCAAAGCAAATTTGCACTCATTAGTGATGAATGTGTGTGTGAGGTTAGGACTGTTGAGTGTGTGTGTGGATGTAGAATGATGGAATTTTTTATTTTTTTTTTATGTTTTAGAAATGGCATAGTGATGGTTGTAATTTTATCTGATATGTATGCACATATGTGATTATTCTTATGCACTGGTCTATCACCCATTTACAATTTCTGTCATAGTATATTTCATTAACATCAACCTGTCCCGGGACTACAGGTGGAAATGAGCATTTTTGCTATAACTTGGCACCTGCATCTTTCTTTTGTTTATTTCAAAGGTCAATGAAATGTTGTGGACTGTCCCTGTGCAAATAAATAAACCATACCATACCATACCACTGGGGACTTTAACTAATTTATATTAATTTTACTGAGTGTTTTTGAACCTGTGTGAGTCCTGAGATGTTTCTTCAACTGAGCCGTGTCCAGAAACTTGTGGTGGCACTCAGCACATTCAGGTAAGGATTTATCTAAAAGAAATGGATAAAAACCTGTGTTAGACATGATTTCAGCTCATTATTTAGATGAAATATAAGGCGCTTTAGACCTGTGTGGACTCTGTAGTGACTTTTGAGCTGCCGTTTTTGAGTGAAGGTCCGATCACACTTATCACAGGTGAAAGACTTCTTATCTACAAAATAAAAGTACATTTTTTAACTACAAATGTAAAATACTACTCACTATACAGACATTATTCAGAAATGAACATAGACACTGAAAATGAGCATAAGCCTGAAATTCTAAAGAAATTTTATTTACACCGACAAATGACCACACCTGTATTATGTTACACCTTTTCGGTTTAGAGTTTGTAAAAAGAGCAGAAGAAGAGCTTTAAATACAATACAATACAATTAAAGGGCCCATATTCACTATTTTCTGATCTGTTATAATGTTGTTTTCTGTTTGTAGGTTAGTTTCATTCACACAGGTTTAACACACACAAGTTCTTCTCTCAGACAAAAAACACTCCAATCCCAACTTGTGATGTCATGTGGTAATACAGGAAGTGTGCCACTGTGTTATTTAAACTCCACACATCTTCACTAGAATCAATCAATCTTTATTTATATATCCCTTTACAACACCAATGGTGACCAAAGTGCTTTCCAATTAAAAACAGAAAATACAGTGGTACCTCGCCTTACGAAATTAATTCGTTCCAGAAGTGGTTTCGTAACGTGAAAAATTCGTAAGTTGAGTAGCTATTTCAATGGAAAAAGCCTGATTCGTTCCAAGGCCCCGATCCAAGGTTTTTTTTTATAGTGTAACTTTTTTTATAGTGTAACATTGTGTTCTGCGTCCTGATTGGTTTCTCAGACTGGATTTAAACTTTTCTCACATTTGTCTCTCGTTTAAACACTCAAACTTTCATAGATTTTCAACAAAATTATTAATAATGAAGTGTGGGGGGAAGGGGGAGGGGGGAGAAGACTGCGCTCTAACACGTGTGATAGCGCACATGACCCGGCGCGGGGCTGCCAGCAGGTCTAGACCTGGACTAAACCAGGACTAAACCAGGACTAAACCTGGACTAAACCTGGACTAAACCTGGACTAAACCAGGACTAAACCAGGACTAAACCAGGACTAAACCAGGACTAAACCAGGACTAAACCAGGACTAAACCAGGACGAGACCAGGACGAGACCAGGTGGATTAAAGCGCCGCGTGCGGGTCTATTTCCTGGTTTTGCTTCGAGTCACAGCTGAGGGGAGCAGCGAGGAGGACCGCACGCAGTCTGAGCGCATGAACGAGACCCGTGCTCGCCTCAGCCGTGACTCGAAATGAAACCAGGAAATAGACCCGCACGCGGCGCTTTAATTCACCTGGTCTAGTCCTGGTCTAGTCCTGGTCTAGTCCTGGTCTAGTCCTGGTCTAGTCCTGGTCTAGTCCAGGTTTAGTCCAGGTTTAGTCCAGGTTTAGTCCAGGTTTAGTCCAGGTTTAGTCCAGGTTTAGTCCAGGTTTAGTCCAGGTTTAGTCCAGGTTTAGTCCAGGTCTAGACCTGCTGGCAGCCCCGCGCCGGGTCATGCTGCGCTATCACACGTGTTAGAGCACAGTTTTCTCCCCCCTCCTCCTCCTTCCCCCCACACTTCATTATTAATAATTTTGTTGAAAATCTATGAAAGTTTGAGTGTTTAAACGAGAGACAAATGTGAGAAAAGTTTAAATCCAGTCTGAGAAAAGCGTATAATGTGTGTGGCTGAGCGCGCATTATTTGAATTTTTGAGATTTCGCGTTTCGTAAATTGAATTTTCTTTCGTATCTAGAGACCAAAATTTACCGTGAAGGCGTTTCGTAACTTGGAATTTTCGTTTGTTGGGTCATTCGTAAGGTGAGGTACCACTGTACAACAATAGAAAAGACAGAACATTATACAGAATAAAACAATGTAACACAAAAAATAGTAAAGCACACAATGCAGAAAAATGACGTGCCACAAACTACTAAGTATTAAAAGCCATTTTAAATAAATGTGTTTTGAGCCTAGATTTAAAAGGTTAAAATCAGTGATGTTATGTAGCTCAAAGGGCAGATTGTTCCAGATTGTTCCACAGTCTGGGACCAACCACAGAGAAAGCTCCATCACCCCAGGGTTTGAGCCTGGCTCGGGGGACTTCCAAAACAAGTTGGTTATTTGACCTTAAAGTGCGATTTGATTTTGGGACAAATAAAAGCTCGGTCAAATAACAAGATGCTAAACCATTAAGAGCTTTAAAAACAAAAAGTAAAATTTTAAAATCAATTCTAAAAGAAACTGGAAGCCAATGAAGTGTAAAAAGGACTGGGGTGATGCGCTGACGTGGAGGTGTGTTGGTTAAAAAACGAGCTGCTGCGTTCTGCACAAGCTGAAGGCAACAGAGCAGTTTGGGAAACACCGACATAAAGTGCGTTGCAATAATCTATTCTAGAACTGATAAAAGCATGAGTGGTCCTTTCAAGGTCGGTGCGATTTAAAGGTCCCATGGCATGAAATTTTCACTTTCTGAGGTTTTTGAACGTTAATGTGAGCTCCCCTACCCTGTTTAGGCCCCCTCCATGGTTAAAAGTTGCGAAATGTCTAAACTGAGCATTTGCGATCCTTTTCTGCGTTACAAAAAAATCTGAGCTCAAACGGGCGATTTTGAACAAGGCACCTTATTGACGTCAGATCGAAAAGAGAAATGCAAATGCAGTTCCACCCCCGTCTGTCTGTACTCAGCGTCTCTGTAAATCACGCCCAGAGAGTTTGGACTGCGAATGCGCTAGGCAATGCGAAATGCGTTTTTTATTTGCCTGGAGGCACGTCCGAGTGTTTCTAGGCTCGGAAGTCCTTTATCTGAGCCTCTGGACCTTTGAACAGCAGTGGTTTAATTTTATTTTATGTGGAAATGTATTTATTTTTCAATGGAACGCTTCAAATCTCTCCCCCCGTGCAAAAACACGGAAATGGATCAGCTGAGAGCTCAGAGCCGAGAGCGGAGAGTTTCGCCACGCCCCCACCCTCTACTATAGGCCAGCTCTTTTCTCCTCATTTGCATTCAAGCAACAACGCCCAGAATAAAGTGTTTGAGAGAGATATTTATGATTCTTTCTCATCTTATCTCTGTTTCTCATGCACTGAGTGTTGATTTTGAAGAAGGATTCATTTACAGTATTAGGGAACCATTAAGGAGCCATATAAAAGCATCAAGAAGTACCATGTCATGGGATCTTTAAAAAAGGCTTGACTTTAGATAAAAGGCGTAACTGATAAAAACTGGCTCTCACAACACTGTCAATCTGCTTATCAAATTTGAAATTGTTGTCAAAAGTGACCCCAAGGTTCCTGACGGTCAACAGAATCATTAGGGTCATTTCAGCCTTAGAATTGCCAAGCTGTACTGAACAAAAGGTAAGAAGTAGCTGTTAATTTGAAAATTAAGACTTAATGACATCACAAGGTAGAACAGAGCATTTTGAGCTTTGGACATGTAGACAGACTAATAAAAGGATTACTCAGGCATGTGTGAATGAAACAAAACACAACTCCAGGTGAGTTTTGATGTACCCACATTATAGCATTGCTTAAATAGTCAATTTTGTGTAATACAAGACCTTCAAATAACACAAACTTTAGCACTTTTCAAATCATAGAAGCTCAATGTCTTAGTCTACGCTTTCGTTTGAGTCAAAAGTGGCCTGTAATCTGAGATTTAGCCATAATTTACAGCTTTGCGTTTCATGTTTGGGTCCCGAGAGCTGAGAGCGAAATAAACTGACTCCGCACATGCGCACTGGCGTCCTCATCTACTCGAAACTATGTATAAATCTCGGATTACAGGCCACTTTTGACTCAAACTAAAGTGTAGACTAAGACATTGAGCTTCTATGATTTGAAAAGTGCTAAAGTTTGTGTTATTTGGAGACCGCAAACATGTGCCCCGAGAACTCACATTACGGAGATCGCTAATCTAAAACATCTCTGGAAATGCTCCATATTATATATATTTTATATATATCTATATATATATATTTTTCCTGGCAGCACGGTGGCTGAGTGGCTAGCACTCCTGCTTCACAGCGAGAAGGTTCGGGTTGCCCGGGCCTTTCTGTGTGGAGACTGCATGTTCTCCCCGTGTCTGGGTGGGTTTCCTCCGGGCACTCCGGTTTCCCCCACCAACCTAAACATGCGCCATAGGTAAAATCCTTAGGGCCTGACCAAGCCTAAATAACAAAACAAAATCATGGGGATGGTCCCCGGGTCAAATATAGAAACAACTTCTCCTGTGCGAGATCAATAAATAAAGGTCAATCTTCTAATCCTTGATCACTGTAAGGCGCTTTGTGTTACAATTTTGTATGAAAAGCACCTTGTAAATATTGTTTGATTGATATGACACCAAAGTGCTATGGGTGAGTAAAACAACTTGTTTTATTACCGGAATAAGGCTCAGATTGTAAAAAAAACGTTAATTCTCCTATAAATTATGACCTAAAAATAATTACTTTTGGCCAAATCAACCACCTGCAACCCTGACATGAGTTTTTACCTTCATGTAGCTTCATATGATCCTGCAGGGAGTTCTTGGTGCACAGAGCTTTGTCACAAACTGAACAAACGAACGGTCTCTCCCCCGTGTGCGCTCTCTGGTGCACGATCAGGCTGTGTTTCTGAGTGAAGCTGTGGCCACACACTGAACACCTGAAAGGCTTCTCTCCTAACACACAGGAGACAGCTATTCAAATTCTCACACAAATACTGAATTAAACTCTATTCTGTGTACTACCCAGGCCTGGACTGGTAATCGGGCATACCGGGCATTTTCCCGGTGGGGCGACAGTTCTAGGGGCTGCTGCCGTTCTTTTTTTTTTTTTTCTTAGAGACAGGCCCACAATTTAGGACTGAACCAGGACTAAACCAGGACTAAACTAGGACTAAACTAGGACTAAACCAGGACTAAACTAGGACTAAACCAGGACTAAACTAGGACTAAACCAAGACTAATAAGGTCTAAACCAGGACTAATCAGGTCTAAATCAGGACTAATCAGGTCTAAACCAGGACTAAATCAGGATTTGAACCAGAACTAAATCAGGACTAAACCAGGACTAAACCAGGACTAAATCAGGATTTGAACCAGGACTAAATCAGGATTTGAACCAGGACTAAATCAGGTCTGAACCAGGACTAATCAGGTCTGAACCAGGACTAATCAGGTCTAAACCAGGACTAAATCA
Source organism: Paratrypauchen microcephalus (assembly GCA_036785185.1). Lineage (NCBI taxonomy): Eukaryota > Metazoa > Chordata > Actinopteri > Gobiiformes > Gobiidae > Paratrypauchen > Paratrypauchen microcephalus. The sequence continues at coordinate 1,437,754 of JAVJIX010000108.1, forward strand.
GGCTTGAACCAGAACTAAATCAGGACTAAATCAGGTCTGAACCAGGACTAAACCAGGACTAAATCAGGATTGAACCAGGACTAAACCAGGACTAAATAAAGTCTGAACCAGGACTAAATCAGTGTTGAACCAGGACTAAACCAGGACTAAATCAGGTCTGACCCAGGACTAAATCAGGGTTGAACCAGGACTAAACCAGGACTAAATCAGGTCTGAACCAGGACTAAACCAGGATTGAACCAGGACTAATTATGAGGGGCCGGTCAAGCCAAAAATGCCAGGGCCGTTTTTGTGTCCCAGTCCAGCCCTGGTACTACCTGTGTGCGTCCTCTGGTGAATCTTCATAAACTGGTGATTCTTGAACACTTTTTCACACTGATCACATCTGGCTTCTGTGTTTGGATACTTCCTCTTTCTTCCTCTCTTCACCTCAAAAAACAAAAACAAAAACACAACTTTATTGATCAAAGTGGAGGAATTCTTTAAGCTGTTGCATGCGCCTCCTGGTGGTTTAAAAGTAACATCACAACGGAAACTGGGATGCCATTTCCTGTCACATACAAGGATGGAGGATAGTATACATCATTTACATTTTAGGATTATTGCAAACTGGTTTTAGTTGTAGCATCTGATGACCCAAAGCATGGAGTTCATTCTGCTTTCTGATTGGGTAACTGGCTTGAGAACCAAAAAACAAATGTAAACACACTTTTTCCTAAGGTTGCTGTAAATAAATCAACATGCTAATTGTCATCTGTAATTTCAAGACCAATGAAAATCCTTGACACTGATTTGAATACCACAATGACGAATTATGAACATAAAATAATTGTAGTATTATTAGTAGGGGTGGGTATTGGCAAAGAAGTCACGATTCATATGCCACGATGCGATACTATCACGATGCATCACGATACTTGAATTATTGCGATACATTGCAATATATTCGACATACTTCAGTGAAAATGTAGCAAAAAAAAAAAAAAGAGGATAACTTAAATATCAGTGGCTGTGTATCTGGGTAGTGTCTTCAACTGATACACAACTCTGAGCAACTCAATTCAGAACTGAATTTATTGAATAACAAAAACAAATAAACCAAACCAACAACAAAAAAAGTGCATAGGATTTTTTCTAAAACAAAAAATGATGTTCAAACATTTGCCATTTTGGAGGTAGCTACCATCATAAACAATACCCTTTCACAAAGAAAAAAGTGCATAGGATTTATAAAAAAATTATTAAATATTAAATTATTAATTAATAATAATAATCGATTTGATGGTAGCCCCCATGGCATAAGATGCATCAAGGCCTGTTGTGACGTGAGCCGTCCTCCTGTGGACCCACCACCTGCGGGAGGATTCATGGGGGCTGGTGCATTGTGTTCTAGGCAGCAGAACACTGCTTGGACTGCTGCCCCTGCGACCCAGAAAATGGAAAAAGCGGAAGATGAATGAAAGAATAATCGATTTTTGGCATCAAGAATCGATGCAGTATATTGTGAAAGTTAGTATCGCGATGCATTGTCATGACGATTATTTTGCACACCCCTAATTATTACATTACCATCCATGCACTCTATATACGAGGTCTAATACAGATCAAAACCTTTCTATAATTCTTCAAGAACGATCCAGTTTATTTTAGTATCAATATTTGTTCACATTTTGATACTGCTTTTCTTATCACATTATATCTGAGTATTAATACTTTTCATAACCCTCCTGAGAACACAAAGGTCCAATTATACACAAAATTGAGTTCAAGCCATATTATAATGCAGTTCTCTTCCAACAACACACGTTTGAGCATCCCTGCATTAGTCCGTCTCCATCTCCATCCATTTTCTTCTGCTTATCCAGGTTCGGGTCGTAGGGGCAACAGCCTGAACAGATCTGCCGCCCAGATCTCTCTGCACCGGCCCCTATGGATCCTCCTGCGGGTGATGGGTCCACGGGATGACGGCCCCACGTCGCTCCTTCGGGCTGTGTGTCGATACCCGATGTGGGCGGAAGTACCTGATGTGGGCTCTGTGTTCGCGCATGTGCAGTTTGTGTGTTGTTGTACGGGTTTCACCACAGTGCCCGATTCGTTCCTTGCAGTTGGTTTACGGCTGTCTGCACATGACCTCAGGGTGGCTGTCTCGTGTGATTTATCTATATTTTTTTATCTATCTTTTTGCATCTTTATCTATCTTTTTTTATACATTTTATTATTTTTATTTTTATTATTTTTATTATTTTTATTATTATTATTTTCTATTTGGAGGCAACTTAACACCTTAGCATTTGCATTTTGTTAATTTTATTTTTATTCCTCGTTGTAACATGTCCTCTGTAATGGACGTCGGGGACATTTTGGTGTTAAATCCACGTGAAGTTAACAACCTCACAAAAACATTTTTTTTAAGGTTCTACAGTTGCCTCAAAAAGTTCTTAGACTCACTTTTAATTTCTTATTTATTTATTTTTTATACATTATGTATTTTCTAATACATATAATACATTAATTTATTTATTTGAGTATTTATTTACATACTTATTTTTATTTTTGATGTATAATTTATTTATTTATTACATTTTTATCTTTATCTATCTATCTATCTATCATGCCGAAAATTGCCTTCGTTGTCAAAATACGTGTCTGTCGTAAATAAAATAAATAATAAAAAAAAAAAAAGCCCGAATCGGGCAGGAAAACCCTCCTTCTTCCTGATAGGTCATGATACGTCATTGTGCGCATGTGCAGAACACACAGAGCCCACATCGGGCACCCACACGGTGACCGGCCGGGACCCGTGGGGGAAGGCCCGGCCACCAGACGCTCACTGTCGAGCACCCACCCCAAGCCTGGGGCCCCGGTGACGCCAGTCGTGACAGGCGACATAACTGGCCTTGCTGGGTTTCTCATCATAGGGGCTTCTAAACCGCTCTGACCCGTCCCCCAGGACCTGTTTGCCATGACCACATAGCTCCCGGGATCATTCGGGCACTCAAACAAGGTGGCGGTTCAAGGAGGGGTCTCCATCTCCAAAGCTCCAAATGTTCTGTTCCACCTTGTGAGGTTTTAAAATTATCCAAATAATTCTAGTGAAGGTGTATAGAGTTTAAAGTTTAACAATGATTTAAGGAAAAATCCTACATACAAGAAAAAAGGATATTTATAAGGGATTATAATTAAAACAGAAATAGACAAAAAAAACTAAATTACCTTCTCATGTTTCTTTGTTTCTTCTTGTCCCAGAGTGTAGAATTTGTATTTTACAGGCAGTTTTATCTGACGTTTGCTTTGCTGCTCACTTGAATCACCACAGCTTTGTCCAGTTTCAATTGAAAATCCTCCATCGCACTTCTCCTCCTCAAAGCTCTCTTCTGGCTTTTCGTTCATCTCATTTAGCTGGACATTTTTTCTTGGTCTTCCTCTTTTACGAGTCGGCAATTTTACAGTAATTTGTCCATTTTGACTTTTGCTCACAACTTCTGCCAGCTTGTCAGTCAGACCTTTAATTTCTAATCTTGTAGCTGCTGCCAACAGTTGCTCTGTGTGCTTTTCTTCAATAGAAATGTGGCCGGTGTAAATAAAATCTATCACAAATGAGAACATATCGGCAGCCATATCGTCCATTTCGAGTGTAGTACAGCTGGTTTGTGGTGGTGAGGTAAACAGATGGTAGAAATAGTCACTTGTTGCAGCTAGAATAGTTTTATGGGCTTTGAAATGTCTGTCCTCCACCCGTATATCCACATCACACAGGAGACCATTGGTTTGGAGATGTTCAAATTTCTTCAAAATATTTTGTTTGTGATTTTCTGAATGAAGAGGAAGCATCTTGTCTTTAAAGTTGGATTCTGGAAATGGAAAATTAAAAAAAAGAAATTATACAGGAAGCTATACTGAATGTAAGAATAAGAGTAAAACAAAGCAAGAATTGAAAATGAACTACTACTATTACTACTACTACATTACCATATATTAATGTAAAGGTGCACTGTGTCACTTTTTGGTGAGGGTGAGCCACCTGCTTGTCTCCATAGAAATAATAATAATAATACTACATTTTATTTATAAAGCGCTTTTCAAGACACTCAAAGACGCTGTACAGGAGGTAAAATCAGTACTAAAACAAGTAATAAAACAATACAATAAACAATCAGAAAAACATTAACAAACATTAAATGCTGATGCTTAAAGGAGAATTAATGTTTTTTTTACAATCTGAGCCTTATTTCAGTAATAAAACAAGTTGTTTTACTCACCCATAGCACTTTGGTGTCATATGGAGCACTTCCAGAGATGTTTTAGATTAGCGATTAGCGTTCTTGGGGCATAGAGCATGTAATATATGCCCCGTGCAGTCTCCAGATAACACAAACTTTAGCACTTTTCAAATCATAGAAGCTCAATGTCTTTTGTTTGAGTCAAAAGTGGCCTGTAATCCGAGATTTAGCCATAGTTTCGAGTAGATGAGGACACCAGTGCGCATGTGCAGAGTCACAGTTTATTTCGCTCTCAGCTCCCGGGACCCAAACATGAAACGCAAAGCTGTAAATTATGGATAAATCTCGGATTAGAGGCCACTTTTGACTCAAACGAAGGCGTAGAGTAAGACATCGAGCTTCTATGATTTGAAAAGTGCTAAAGTTTGTGTTATTTGGAGACCACTCGGGGCATATTACATGCTCTATGCCCCGAGAACGCTAATCTAAGGCCTAGTCCCCACGACAACGTTCCTGTTTTTTTTTTTTTACCCGGGGTGAAAAAAAGTGTCGTCCACACACGTGTTGGATTAGAAAACATTCGTGTCAAGATGAGCACGGAGCGCTGAGTGAAAACGATGTAGTACATATGTCACACCGATAAGTGGCGCTGTAAACCGGAAAGAGCCAGAGCCACCGGAAACGCAAGACTACAAAGAGCACATGCGCAGAAAGTCCTTTCTCTTTCATAAACAAGCAAACACGTGTACTTTAGGGACCGTCAACAAAAGCGAATTTATTTTGTCCCCCTGCTCCACCAACATTGCAGTGACTCACTCCGGTAATGTGAAAATGCTGACAGTCCCTAACATAGACAGACGCCACAGAACGAAGATTTGCGCTGAGTGAGCAGAGTTTTTGCCTATAAATTGATAGTTAGTATTACTTGCTATCATTTTATTAGATAGACATTAACAAGTAGAACTCTCGTTAACCTTGCTCGTTACGCTGGATTACAAAACACAACAGTATCAGCAGAACGTCGACTGGGAGTTATGCAACATTATGTTGGCTTTTCGGCGTGAATATACTACTGGGGACACGGCCGAAGGGAAAGGTTTTTCTCACGATCCCCATACCATCACCAAAGTGCAGCTAACAACAAAACTGTAGGCAGTAAGGAACAAATACAAACATGCCTTTGACTCTGGGCATCGCACTGTTTGTAAAAGATACAGTTTCATTTAATAAAAAAAGACAAAAAAAATGTTGCTTTTTTTCTTTATTTACAGCACACAACACACTCAAATTGGTATGGGCTCCTCATTGTCCACTATCTGCCTTTTCATTGACGGGATTTTTCCAGTTTTAAAATACGTGTTTAGCTTTGAATTGGCAAACACTCGTGTATCGTGCGTACTGCGCACCTTCTGGTCACTGATTACGGCAGCACGACGTCATCATTTTCTCCCCTGCCGCGCTTTTTTGCCGCCCACATGCCAACGCGACGGGGGGCGTTCTCCAACTTCTCCACTCTGGAACCCGTTTTTGAAAAACTCCGTTCTCGCCCCCAAAAACGCCGGCGCCGTCTGGACGGCAGGCCCAAACGCACACAAACTTCTCCGTTTCCTCCAAAAAACGTTGTCGTGGGGACAGGGCCTAAAACATCTCTGGAAGTGCTTCATATGACACTAAAGTGCTATGGGTGAGTAAAACAACTTGTTTTATTACTGAAATAAGGCTCAGATTGTAAAAAACGTTAATTCTCCTTTAAATTGTATAGACATTATTTGTAAATAAATACATTAATTGCGGAAAAATAAATGTATTTATCCCGTATTTATTCCTTTACATACTTTCAAATTGGTCAAAAATACCTTGAACAATATACAGGCTCCAATCTCCACAGATCTGATCTACAACTTGGCCAGCGTCAATTTCTAGTCACCCTCGAGATAAATCAGTTTAATGCCATACTGTGGGACATTTTTAAATCTTCAGGACGAGCAGGTGGTGGACTCTCTGCCAGAAAAGTTAGGCTACTACATAGTTCACCTTAAAATCCCCATCACTTTCGTTCATTTGTCATTCATTGGTACATTTATTAAACTAAAATCTAGACACTAAACTCATTTAACATGTTTTGTATAAGTAGCCGTAATAGTTTTTCCCTTTTTAATGAATCTACCAATTAATTTTTGATAAAATCTTTTTTAAAAAGTTTACAAAATAAAAGGTCTTTGCAGCTAAAAGCCTTGTGCCTGCCTCTGTTGTGTTAGCAGTAGCACGCGGGCTAACAACGCATTTCCTTCCAGTGGAACGCTTTAACCCGCGGATATTTTTGCACTTTTATCGTTTTATTGTAGCATGAAATAAAAGGATCAAACTCCGCGTTCGAATCAAAGGTTTGCGGCTCGCATTTTCGTGGAACATTTCAGAGTAGCGAGCTTTTAGGACCTTACCGTGTCTCCGCACATTCAAGAGCGACAGCCGTGTTCTCGCGAGATCCGACGGGATTTCCTCCAGCTGATCTGGAGCCAGTTCTGCGAGTGCGTAGTGCGTTTAAATACTGTACTGTATCTCCAAGTCGCACTTTCTCAATTCAAGACGACTTTTAAGCGTGGATTTTAAACAGATTCATCCGAACACGGGTAATCTCCGAGTAAAAACGTGATATTTTCAAGTGAACTGTAATAATTATAGCGGAGAAGGCTTTTGTTCACTCTGACAGTTTCTAACCTGCGTATTTTAGGCCTTTTTGCACGTAATATTTCGTGGTAGACAGATTAACGTGAATGTTTAAGTCTAACTAGGTTATTTATTATTCTTTTCTTAATATTTTCCCCATATTTTTGCCTTATTTCAGTGCACTTTAGACGTTAAGACTAACTGACAGTTGTATAGGTATTTATTTTGTATTAATGCATTGAGGGTTAAATCCAAGGATAGTATACAGTCTATATTATAATTCATTGTATTTTATTTTTTGTTTGATTTTTGGTATAACATTTTAGCCACATATATTTGCTGTATATCCTCCTGGGACCTGAAGAAAAATTATTATTATTATTATTTTAATTTTCTATTTGGAGGTAAATGAACACCTTAGCATTTACATTTCGTTAATTTTATTTGTTTAATTTTATTTTTATTCATAATGTTGTAATGTGTCCTCTGTAATGGACGTCGGGGACATTTAGGTTGTTAACTTCACGTGTGGATTTAACACCAAACAAAAACTTTTTTTTTTGATGACCAACATCTCTGACAAACTTCTACCGTCGCCTCAAAAAGTTCTTAGACTCCCTTTTAATTTCTTATTTATTTTTTATATATTATGTTTTTTTTTTTGAGTATTTATTTGTGTATTTATTTATTTATGTATTTTTTTATTTGAATATTTATTTACGTATTTATTTATTTTTATTTTTTATGTATTATTTATTTATGTATGTATTTCTTTATATATAAAATTTATTTTTTTTATTTGAGTATTTTTACATATTTATTTTTATTTTTTATGTATTTTTTTTTTTTAAATATATTATGGTTGTTGGTTTTTTTTTGAGTATTTATTTACTTAGTTATTTATTTTAATTTTTTATGTATTATTTATTTATTTTTTATTTTTATTTTTTATCATAGCGCAGCCACAAACTAGAGCATCAAAACAATGAAAAGATGGACCGGTTAACTCGATGTCCACTATGAAGGACACAAATGAATGGGCCGCTCTCAGGAGGATATGGCATATGTCCCCAAATAGCACTCAATAGTTTACATCAAATCACTTTTTAATTTTAACAATTTAATTACACTGGTGCATAAACATTTTTCCCATCCCATGTCAACCATAAAAAATAACTTCTCCTTTGCAGGTCTCTTCTACAGCTACAGTACAGTGGTACCTCACCTTACGAAATTAATTTGTTCCAGAAGTGGTTTCGTAACGTGAATTTTTCGTAAGTTGAGTAGCTATTTCAATGGAAAAGGCCTGATTCGTTCCAAGGCCCCGATCCAAGTTGTTGTTTTTTTTTATAGTTTAACTTTTTTTATAGTGTAACATTGTGTTCTGCGTAGAGACTGTAGACCCAGGACTAAACGTGGACTATACCAGGTCTAGACCAAGGTCTAAACCTGGACTAAACCTGGACTAAACCTGGACTAAACCTGGACTAAACCTGGACTAAACCTGGACTAAACCTGGACTAAACCTGGACTAAACCTGGACTAGACCAGGTGGATTAAAGCGCTGCGTGCGGGTCTATTTCCTGGTTTCGTTTCGAGTCACAGCTGAGGCGAGCAGCGAGGGGGACCGCACGCAGTCTGAGCGCATGAACGAGACCCGTGCTCAAACCGTGCCTCCTCTAGACCTCCTCTAGACTTGGTCTAGACCTCCTCTAGACCACCACGGCTCTTGCATGCATTCGTTCATGCGCTCAGACTGCGTGCGGTCCCCCTCGCTGCTCGCCTCAGCTGTGACTCGAAACGAAACCAGGAAATAGACCCACACGCGGCGCTTTAATCCACCTGGTTTAGTCCTGGTCCAGTCCTGGTTTAGTCCAGTTTTAGTCCAGGTTTAGTCCTGGTTTAGTCCAGGTTTAGTCCAGGTTTAGTCCTGGTTTAGTCCAGGTCTAGACCTGCTGGCAGCCCTGCGCCGGGTCATGCTGCGCTATCACACGTGTCCGCGCGCAGTCTTCTCCCCCCTCCTCCTTCCCCCCACACTTCACTATTAATACATTTTGTTGAAAATCTATGAAAGTTTGAGTGTTTAAACGAGAGACAAATGTGAGAAAAATTTTAATCCAGTCTGAGAAAAGCGTATAATGTGTGTGGCTGAGTGCGCATTATTTGAATTTTTGAGATTTCGCGTTTTGTACCTAGAGACCAAAATTTACCGTGAAGGCGTTTCGTAACTTGAAATTTTCGTTTGTTGGGTCATTCGTAAGGTGAGGTACCACTGTATATAACTTTTTACACCAAAAATAAAAGCATGTTTTGTTTTTCTTTTCTTTTTTTAATTTTGATTGTGTTTAGTGCACTGAAAAACTGGATTGTTACTTTGAGTGGGCTTGCATCTTCACAAACCTTTTTTGGCCTGGAGAAGGGGCTGCTGCTTGTTTTCATGGAAATGTTCCTTTGGCTAGAAAATTCCGCAGTGTGGCATGGAGAATATTCTGAATTCTCGTATTTCCTTGGAATTTTGAAAGTTACACACTTTCTCTAAATCAAATCTGCCTTCCTGGTAGAGCCATATACAGAAACAGGTTTAAGGTGATAAACTCTGATAAACTTTTATAGTCTACAGTACAATTACACTATTATAGCCTCCACCTCACAGAGTGCCAATGTCCTGATTTGCTCTTTGTACTTTGGAATCATGTGGTTAAAATTCAACATTTAAGATTATATGTGCACTATGTAACGTTTTGGTTGCGGGTCTGTCACCTGGTTGTTGTTTTCAGATCAGAGGAGGATGGGTCGTGTGAAGGTGGCAGTGGTCGGAGCAGGAGTGATCGGGTTTACCTCTGCGCTTTGTATCGCAGAGTCTCTCCCAAATGTCACCGTGACAATCATCGCCGAAAAGTTTAGTCCAGACACAACCAGCGATGGAGCGGCTGGGATCCTGTTTGCTGCACATTTCCCAGGTAACAAAGACATAACTACAGAAGGGTTTTAAAGGCGCACTGTGTAACCTGTTCGCTGGAGGGTCCATCACCTGCTCCTTTCTATGGAGATGTGCCTAGAATGTTCCACGGTATGTCCATAAACCTTTAAATTGTTTAATGGCTTGCATTTTGTAAATCTGAACATGAGTGATTTTAGTATGAAAACACAATATTTTCCAGCCAATTTGAACAATTATGGCTGAGAAGAAGTTGTGACATATTAAGTCAAGAGTTTAATTTGTAAATTACCCAGAGAAAAACACTGATCCATCCTAAAAATGACACAAAACCCCTCATAACCTCGTACTGTTTTAAACTTGTTTGCGGGTGTGATCTGAAACTGGTTCACTGCTAATGCCAAGTATCGTGTTAATGGTTTACTGACACTGGGTGCAACAAATGGGTGAATAAATGAGTCACAAACTTAAAGGTCCCATGGCATGACATTTTCACTTTCTGAGGTTTTTGAACGTTAATGTGAGCTCCCCTACCCTGTTTAGGGCCCCCCTTCATGGTTAAAAGTTGTGAAATGTCTAAACTGAGCATTTGCGATCCTTTTCTGCGTTACAAAAAATCGGAGCTCAAACGGGCGATTTTGAACAAGGCACCTTATTGACGTCAGATCGAAAAAAGAAATGCAAATGCAGTTCCTCCCCCGTCTGTCTGAACTCAGTGTCTCTGTAAATCACGCCCAGAGAGTTTGGACTGCGAATGCGCTACGCAATGCGAAATGCGTTTTTTTTATTTGCCTGGAGGCACGTCCGAGTGTTTCTAGGCTCGGAAGTCCTTTATCTGAGCCTCTGGACCTTTGAACAGCAGTGGTTTAATTTTATTTTATGTGGAAATGTGTTTATTTTTCAATGGAACGCTTCAAATCCCCCCCCCCCGTGCAAAAACAAGGAAATGGATCAGAGAGCGCTCAAAGCAGAGAGCGGAGCGTTTGGCCACGCCCCCACCCTCTACTATTGGCCAGCTCTTTTCTCCTCATTTGCATTCAAGCAACAACGCCCATTATAGAGTGTTCAGAGTGAGGAAAAATTACTCTCTCTCAGCTTATCTCTCTTTCTCTCGAGTGTTGATTTTGAAGAAGGATTCATTTACAGTATTAGGGAACCATTAAGGAGCCATATAAAAGCATCAAGAAGTACCATGTCATGGGATCTTTAATGCCATTTTGTGGCAAAGGAATCGGCAAAACATTTCAAAAATGTTATGCAATGCACCTGTCAAACAATAAGTGTCTGCATTCTGCCACGTTGCCCCCGAATGCTGCGGTAGAGTCACACATCCTAAAGATGAGCCCAAACAGTGAATGTTTCTTATGTTGTTTTGGTTTTATTCTAATTGTGATTCAGAGATCCCAGTGGAGAGGCAGAGGCGCTGGTTTAAAGACAGTTTCCATCACCTTCTGGAGATCGCTCACTCGGCCGAGGCCCCACACGCTGGAGTCATGCTCAGCTCTGGGTACGTTTGTAATAATATATACAATGTATACTGTCATTAGAATACAGTATATACAATAAAAACTGTATGCTGTCAATCAGAAAACAGAATGCACTTCAGAGGAGCCCTGTCCTCTGCACTTAACACATCTTAGACAAGGAGCATGGTGCTTGAATAATGAATAATCTCTCATATTTGACCTATATCTCTGTGTTTTGCCAGGTGTCAGATCTTTAAGGACGTCCCCTCTGTGAAGAAGCCCTTCTGGTCAGACTTGGTGATCGGTTTCAGGGAGATGACTCTGTCGGAGCTGCAGAGGTTTCCAGAGCACAATTTTGGGCAGGTCTTCACCACACTCAAGTGTGAGTGCTCCAGATACCTGCCCTGGATACAGCACAGGTACAGGCTTATTTTAATGTTCATCTTTTAATCCATTCAGTTCCTGTGTTTTAAAGGACACATATGAGAGAGAGAGAAACACAACTGCAGTCATGCCTGCGATAACACCTCAACATGACTTAAAGCTCATAAAATATTTAAAAGTGGAAGCTTAAAACCATGAATTGGTTCACTACAGCTGATCTCAACAATAACCACTCTTTAGCCATGTCCCAATTCTCAGTGTGCACAGTTCGGAGTGTGGTTTTAAGAGCACTCCGGAGTGCACTCCGGACTGTGCATACTTGCACACTCCAGAGCTGCCGACATGCTGGGATAAATGAGTGCATGAAGTGTGCATGGATGCACAGTTGGTTCACGCCCTGATTTCCATGGAAACGGCTACGGTTTTCAGGGTGCATTTTACGTGTGCATGGGACAAAAAAGAAACAGCAGCAGTTGTCGCGCCGGAAGTGACATATGCATCCTTAAAACCACACTCCCAACTGTGCACACTGAGAATTGGGACACAGCTATTGTCAAGTCAAAAACCCCAGCCCCCTCTTCTCCTCCCCTCTTCACCTCTCCTCTTCACCTCTCCTCTTCACCTCCCCTCTCCACCTCCCCTCTTCACCTCTCCTCTTCACCTCCCCTCTTCACCTCCCCTGTCCACCTCCCCTCTTCACCTCCCCTCTCCACCTCCCCTCTCCACCTCTCCTCTTCACCTCCCCTCTTCACCTCTCCTCTCCTCTCCACCTCTCCTCTCCACCTCTCCTCTTCACCTCTCCTCTTCACCTCCCCTCTCCACCTCCCCTCTCCACCTCTCCTCTCCACCTCCCCTCTTCACCTCTCCTCTTCACCTCCCCTCTTCACCTCCCCTCTCCACCTCCCCTCTCCACCTCCCCTCTTCACCTCTCCTCTTCACCTCCCCTCTTCACCTCTCCTCTCCTCTCCTCTCCACCTCTCCTCTCCACCTCTCCTCTTCACCTCTCCTCTTCACCTCCCCTCTCCACCTCCCCTCTCCACCTCTCCTCTCCACCTCCCCTCTTCACCTCTCCTCTTCACCTCCCCTCTTCACCTCCCCTCTCCACCTCCCCTCTTCACCTCTCCTCTTCACCTCCCCTCTTCACCTCTCCTCTCCTCTCCTCTCCACCTCTCCTCTTCACCTCTCCTCTTCACCTCCCCTCTCCACCTCCCCTCTCCACCTCTCCTCTTCACCTCCCCTCTTCACCTCTCCTCTCCTCTCCTCTCCACCTCTCCTCTCCACCTCTCCTCTTCACCTCTCCTCTTCACCTCCCCTCTCCACCTCTCCTCTCCACCTCCCCTCTTCACCTCTCCTCTTCACCTCCCCTCTCCACCTCCCCTCTTCACCTCCCCTCTCCACCTCCCCTCTCCACCTCTCCTCTCCACCTCCCCTCTCCACCTCTCCTCTCCACCTCCCCTCTTCACCTCTCCTCTTCACCTCCCCTCTTCACCTCCCCTCTCCACCTCCCCTCTCCTCTCCTCTCCTCTCCACCTCTCCTCTCCACCTCCCCTCTTCACCTCTCCTCTTCACCTCTCCTTTTCACCTCCCCTCCTCCCCTCTCCTCTTCACCTCTCCTCTCCTCCCCTCCCCTCTCCTCTCCTCACCTCTCCTCTCCTTCCTCTTATTATCTTATTCCTACACTGGCCAGTAGATGGCACCATAAACACAGGTAAACCGGTGGTGTCGGTGAGTACATTCACCAGAGAAATTACTCTTTAAGTTTAGGTAAGACCCTAAGGACACAATAGTGTAAAAATAATTGGTCTTAATTAATTCAAGTGAATATTCTGTTTAATTTAAGTATAATTAATAGCATTAATAGCATTATTAGCATTAGGAATTTCCCCACTGTGGGACTAATAAAGGCATATCTTATGATCTTATAATGAGAAGCCTTAGTTAAATTGTCTGATTTATTTTATGAAATGTTCAAATATCAATAAATTGATAAATTCAGAAAATAGTTCATTTAAGTTCTGAAAATGTTAAAAGATGAAAATAATAATTTAATCTATTTGGCAATTGATTATTTAAATATAAACGATCAATATAGATATAAAATAGTATAAAATGCTACAACATCATTTAAAATTAGCCTAATTAAGTAAACATGTAAAAATGTATATTCATAAATATTACAATTAAAGATGATTCATTAATATGCAAATAGATTAAATGTAAAATGTAATTTCATTATTCCACATATTTGTTTACTTTAAAGGCTTTCGACCTACAATTACTACCTCTACTACTACTACTACTACTACTACTATCATTACTGCCGCTACTACTACTACTACTACTACTACTACTGCTACTACTGCTACTACTGCTACTACTACTACTATCATTACTGCTGCTGCTGCTACTACTACTACTACTAACTACTAACTACTAACTACCATTACTACCTCTACTACTACTACTACTACTACTACTACTACTAACTACTAACTACCATTACTACCTCTACTACTACTACTACTACTACTACTACTACTACTACTACTAACTACTACTGCAGAAGACCTGCATTCCTCAAATAAAGACTTGACTCTGCCCTGGTTCTGGAACTAAATTTCTCATTCATTTTCATAGACTAAAAACAAATATACAAGTTTAATAATATAAAAGTTTGAAAGCTCAGGGCTAATCATCTCTGTGATGATGACCTATAATATTATTTAAAATAAACATTACAAACAGCTCAGTTATTAAAGCATTTCACAGAATCTTGCATTTGAGCTTTTTGGGTTTAAAATGACCACGTTATGGACACTAGTGAGTATAGTGAGTATAGTGAGTATAGTGAGTAGGCCTATGTAGCTGGTTAACCTCCGCAGTGTCTTTGAACTCTTAATATTTTACATTTTATAAATGTCTATGGGAAAAAATTGACTTCAGGAACCAGAGCAGGGGATCACTGAGCTCTAATCTTAGTGAGATTTTATTGTAAAATTGTATTGTGTAATAATTGGTCATTTGTAGTGTGTGAGTGTGTATTGATTGATTATTGATTATATTGCTTACATTTTATGTTGTAATTCTCACCTGCTCAGGGATGACAGGTGGAAACGAGCTTCAGATATAATATATAATCTGGTATAATCTGGTGTAAAGCATCTTTAAAGGGACAGTGTGTAAGATTTTTACCCGTTAATTACTGAAATTGAAGATACCCATTCAAAAATACAGTGTTTTCCAAGCCTTTTCACTTCCATCATGAAATCAAAGTATTCTTTTGGACTTAGATATAGTCACATAAAAGGGGGATCTTCCCCATGCAGAGGCAGCCATTTTGAATACGAGAGCCGCAGAAGGACATTTGGGCTCATCCTTCGCCGAGGCTCCTGCTAACAGCTGCTCAGCCGCGCTGCATATGGGAGTGAAGGAGAGAAGGAGAGAAGGGGAAGGGGAGGGGGGAAGGGGGGAGCCTCGTGTAAACAAGCATGCTGCTGTATCACACTCGTGATGGATCTAACACGTATTTTGGACTAAATTGTTTTACTGGATTTTATTCGCTGGATCCTTACGGACAAATTGAGACCAAGTTTATGGTGAAATACAGAGTTTGACCTGTGCAAAGCATTCTAAGGTAAGCTAACAAACCTCGTTTTGTGCTTTTCTGTATAAAAGCCCCATGTGCTCGGGGAGTGATTGTTTTGCAGGGAAATGAATTGCATAGTCAAAAAGAGGAGACTGTAAGGTTTCATTTGATGTGTACAGTGTCATGGTACATGATCGGGAATGTGTGTTTTCATGCGAAAAGAAAAAAAAAAAGTGAACGGGGGACCGCGTTTTATGTATACAGCGGCGCGGGCACGCGCTACGGCGCGCCCGGGTGACCCTCGTGGTCTGCCATAGCCAAAAGAGGAAGTGGAATAGCTACTAACCACCTATGCGCCACAAATCCTACACACTGTCCCTTTAAAGGTCCCATGGCATGAAATTTTCACTTTCTGAGGTTTTTGAACGTTAATGTGAGCTCCCCTACCCTGTTTAGGCCCCCCCAGTGGCTAAAAGTTGTCTAAACTGAGCATTTGCGATCCTTTTCTGCGTTTGAAAAAAACACAGCTCAAAACGGGCGATTCTGAACAAGGCAACTATGTTACGTCACATCGAAAAAAGAAATGTAAATGCAGTTCCACCGCCGTCTGGATGTCTACCCACCGTCTCTGGAAATCACACCCAGAGAGTTTGGACCGCGAAGGAGCTACGCAATGCGAAATGCGTTTTTTTTATTTGCCTGGAGGCACGTGCGAGTGTTTCTAGGCTCGGAAGTCCTTTACCCGACCCTCTGGACCTGTGAAACAGCAGTGGTTTAATTTTATTTTCTGTGAAAATGTGTTTTTTTTCATTGAAATTCCTCTCCTTTCTTCCTCCGCGCTTAAAACGCAGAAGTGGGAGACAGCGCAGCGCTAAAACAAGGAACCAGCGGCGCATTTGGCCCCCCCACCCGCTCCTCTAACCTATCTGTGTCCTTCTGATTTGCATTCAAGCGACAAGGCCCAGAATGAGTCGTTCAGAGAGAGAGATTCTGACTCTGACTGTGTACATGTGTCTTTCTCATGCACTGAGTGTTGATTTTGAAGAAGGATTCATTTACAGTATTAGGGAACCATTAAGGAGCCATATAAAAGCATCAAGAAGTACCATGTCATGGGATCTTTAATGTTTTTGCACATTGTCCCTGTCAAATAAACTAATAAAAGAAAAAAGAAAAGCTCCATTGGACCTTACATTTCATTTCAGTTACCTACATTTGAGAACATGTTTTTTCAGATCTTCAGGTTATTACAGATTAATTTAAAGGCTTCCAAATACAATTTTGATTCAGTTAGGGTTAGAGTGATCAATTATGCATCATGATATAAAAATAGCTCATTTTCTCGTTCCAGGTTCCAAAAAGCTGGCGGTGTGGTCGAGCAGAGGTGTGTGTCCAGTCTGGAGGAACTGTGCGGTTTTGACCTGATCGTGAACTGCTCCGGACTCGGCTCCAGAGCGTTAGCCCACGACAGCGCTGTTTTTCCCGTCAGAGGACAGGTCCTTAAAGTATCTGCTCCCTGGATACAACACTTCATCCGAGACGGCGATGGGAAAACCTACATTTACCCAGGCATTGAAAGCGTCACAGTGGGTGGAACCCGACAGGAGCAGGACTGGAGGCTGGAGGTAGACGAACAGGATACTGTAGGGATTTTAGAAAGATGCAAAAAACTAGAACCATCGCTGGAAAATGCTAAAGTTCTGAGTAAATGGGTGGGGTTAAGGCCGAGCAGGAAGTCTCCAAGAGTAGAGAGGGAAGTGGTGGAAATGAAAGGTAAAAAGATGGGTGTAGTTCATAATTATGGACATGGGGGGTGGGGGGTGACGCTGGCCTGGGGCTGCGCTGTGGACACGCTCAGTTTGGTCAGACAGAGTTTACAAGAAATAACTCCAATGGCCAAACTGTGAGGGGAAACTTTTTAGGCGAGGCGCATGTTATGAGAATAACATGTAAGCCTCACTATACTGTATATTTTACTTACAATTAACCCTAGAGAACCCCCGGGGTCAAATTTGCCCACTGTTAATTGCTGCTCCCCAAAATTAACTAACATAAAAAAAAATGTCAAATTTAACCTCAAAAGCCCATAGTGCCACTTCTGACCCCTTCATAAAGACACCTAGTGGATGAAAATTGAACTGACAGGAGCCAGAGTGGAAGGGACAAGATGGCTGACCACATGCTGTTTTTTAGAGCTGAAAAACTACCCAAACAAAATCATCTTCTCAGCAAACCAGCGCTAGGTAAAAGTGTGTATTTGTTGTTAATTTCTTTAGTATGAGCCTGCAGAATGCCTAGACGTACTTTTTATGTTCTTTATGGATAAATTAGTGACTCTGAGCTAGTTCAAAAAACGATGGGCCAAAAATGACACTCCGGGTATATGGGTGAAAAAATTAGTGACTTCATAGATGGAGAATGGTGACAGTCCTGTATTTGGCTAAAGCCTTGAAATAAATTCATTTGTAGATTATAATGTAACTAAATATTACTAATTAAATATGACTAAATATTACCTAATATTTAGTCATATATCCACAGACACTTGGTATTGAATGAAATAAATCAATAGAATATAGACCCCTTTATATAGTAATGTATTTACATGCATGGCTATAGTTATTGTGATTCTTTGAAATGATATGCCTAAAGCCCAATGGGTCAGATTTGACCCAAATCCTAAATTAGGGAATAAAGGGTTAAAATGGAAAAAGTTGATATTTTGGTGATCAGTGAACCTATAGCAGTCATTCAATGCATAGTTCATAATTTTCCAAAGAAAAAAAGGGTTCTTGGGTTCTCTAGGGTTAAAGGAAAAAGAGATTTGATTTTAATGTCATTCTAAGAAAAGCAAAGAATAAACACGGGAATATTCAAATCAGGTAATGTCAACAAAAAAATCATTGCTGCTAACTGTAAGAGAATCATACTGTAGGCTTTTTATTTATGAATGTGAAATGTTGAATCATTTTGTCAACTGTACGGAAAAGGATTTAAATAATTTTTGTACTGTAGAACTTTTATAGAACTTGTATAAGATAATGTATTAATTGTTGCAGATTTTATATTTGAATCAATGTAATCTATTCCTGCATTACATGTTATGTCATGTACTAAAAATAATATTAATGCTTTTGAAATGTATTCTCTCACAAAACTATTAAAGCAACAAATAAAAAGTGAAATTTGTCCAGACTGAGGTGGTTTTGGAGAGTGAATATGGAACAGACATAGATCCATGGGTACAGAGTAGGCCTGGAGGAAGAGCAAAGAGATTTAGGTCAAGAGGAGCGGGTTTGATTTACTGTGATGCCCCCTAGTGGTCACAAAACAAAAAGAGACAATCTTTCAGCAATGGGCATTTATTAAGCTCACCCACAAAAGAAACACTGAACCTTGAATGTGAGAAACAGGCTTATGTTCAGTTGATGACCGTGGATACCTGCTACAGACCGACATGAAGACTGCAACTTTAATTATTAATGTCTATGGGGTTGTAATATTGGTCAGCCATAACATTATGACCAACATACATCAGGCTTAGACCTAGTTTAGTGGGTTAACCCTGCTTTGGTCCTGGCCAGGGTTAGTCCTGGTTTAGACCTCGTTTAGTCAGAGGTTTAGTCACAACATTATGACCAACTTAGATCAGGGTTAGACCTTCAGTTTTGGTTTAGTCCTGGTTTTGTGCAGATGATGTGGGGTGTCCATAGTCTATGTTGGTCAGGATCAATCAGAGGTGGTTTAATCCTGGTTTAGTAATGGCTTAATCTTGGCTTAGTCCTGGTTTCAGACCCATTTTAATTCTGGTTTAAAGGAGAATTAACGTTTTTTACAATCTGAGCCTTATTTCGGTATTAAAACAAGTTGTTTTACTCACCCATAGCACTTTGGTGTCATATGGAGCACTTCCAGAGATGTTTTGGATTAGCGATAGCCGCAGCGCTAATATATGCCCCGTGCGGTCTCCAAATAACACAAACTTTAGCACTTTTCAAATCATAGAAGCTCGATGTCTTAGTCTACGCTTTCGTTTGAGTCAAAAGTGGCCTGTAATCCGAGATTTATCCATAATTTACAGCTTTGCGTTTCATGTTTGGGTCCCGGGAGCTGAGAGTGAAATAAACTGTGACTCTGCACATGCGCACTGGCCTCATCTACTCGAAACTATGGCTAAATCTCAGATTACAGGCCACTTTTGACTCAAACCAAAGCGTAGACTAAGACATTGAGCTTCTATGATTTGAAAAGTGCTAAAGTTTGTTATTTGGAGACCGCTTGGGGCATATATTAGCGCTACGGCTATCGCTAATCTAAACATCTCTGGAAGTGCTCTAAATGACACCAAAGTGCTATGGGTGAGTAAAACTTGTTTTATTACCGAAAGAAGGCTCAGATTGTAAAAAAACGTTAATTCTCCTTTTAATACAGTTCTTGTGGGGTGTCCCTCGTCTACAGTAGTCAGTAGGTGGTTTTGTCCTGGTTTAGACGAGGTTTGAGGCCAGGTTTCAGTCCGTTTATGGTCTTATTGGTGTATGCCTTTTTGCAAGACTGAAATCATTATGAAAGCAAATTACTGTTGTGGTAGACACCTTTAAATGTAATTATTGCTTCTAATTGTGAAAATGGCCTGCCCACTTCTCTCTGTTCAACTCTTCCAGTGTTAGTGCATTTGAAATCAACTTCTTTCAACAATAACATTTTTAGTCTTTTCAAATGTGCAAGTGTGCACGGCGCAGCTTTCAGGCACATGATCAAATTCTGTGCAACATTACTTTAAAAATATACACAAATAAAACAGCAAATGACACGAGTACAATCTGAAGAACATTCAAACTTATGTACAAAATGCAACTGTGTGAACTCAAGTCAAACCAAATCGAGAGAGCTGTCAGCGTCACTGCTGGCTCAGAAAGAAAGGATTAGGTTGTTTAGTGGTTCTAAAGTCCTGGTTTAGTCCTGGTTTGGTCCTATTTTAATCCTGGTTTAATCCGGGTTTAGTCCTGTTTTATTCCTGATTTGGTCTTGGTTTAGTCCTGTATTTCAACTTGCGCTTCATAGGTCAATTTTTTATTTTTTTTAAACTTATTGCTATGGAAACGGTGTTATATTTTCACCACTCTGAAACATGTGGATATGACAGTCTGGTATAGTTTGTGGTTGGTTGTCATCTGGTTAATATCTGGTTTCTTCTTTAAATCCAATGACTAATAAATAATGCAATCATCAATAACACTGCAATTCTGAAAATGTACCTTTATGAGTTTAGAAAATGTAAATTTTTAAAAGGCAAAGGTAAGTAGAAGCACGTTTTAGTGGTACTCAAGACCTGGTTTAGTCCAGATAGTCGCTTTGTGTTACAATTTTGTATGAAAAGCGCCTTATAAATATTGTTTGATTGATAGTCTTGATTTTAATCTGTAATATAACTCGGCTTTACCTGGTCAAGTCTCTGTATAATCCTGGTTTAGTCCTGGTTTTATTTGTCGTCCTCATACTGCTGTGGTAGTCCAGGTTGTAACCATTTATAATTCAGTTTTGGTTTGGTTCAGATTGAGTCCTGGTTTAGTCCAGGTTCAGTCCTAGGCACGGTTCAATCCTGGTCTTTCCAGGTTTAGCTCCTAGATCAGTCCCGTTTCAGTCCTGGCTTAGTCCTGATGTAGTCCTGGTAAAGACCCGTTTCAGTCCTGTTTCAGTCCTGTTTCAGGCCTGGTCTCTTTTCAGGTTTAGCTCCAGTTTGGTCCTGGTTCAGTACTGATTTAGTCTTAAATAGAGACCTTATTGTTGCCTTATTGTTTCGAGGTGGTACTCGTTTCTGAAATGATCAATTTTAAAATAGATTTGAAAATAAAAATCACTACAACTTTTAAATAAAACATGCCTTCATATGAAAACAACACGACCCTTAGTTAAGCCTTTAAAGAGGGAGTATTACACTTGTATGGGGTATTAACTGCTAACACATAATTAGATGACCATGTTACCTTTTATTGTTTTGAAAATGTGTATATATATTCACCAAGAACAGTGCAACATGTTTTAGTTTCACTTTTGTTTTTAATGCTCCAAGCCCCACCTTTATAGTGCTATCACAAAACAATCAGCCAGTTTTTGTATATTATGGAGAATTGTCGTGTGGGAGCATGGCTGATGTAGGATTGTGGGCGGAGTCTTGTACAGAATTTGATCCAGGACAGATCATTACATATCCTGAAACATGTATGGATGACATCTAAAACCTCTTGAGACATGTTTTTGATGAAGGAACAATGGTAGAAACATGGTAAAAAGCCAAATAAAAAGTGATTTTGCATAATACCCCCTCTTTAGGTCAGTTTAACTTCTTATTTATCATGAACTGGTCCTTAGTTGTCTTTTTTCCCATCAATTCTCAAGTAGTAAAGCCACAAAAGCAACTGCAAAACCCCACAGAAAGAACAAAACCAACTCGCAAATGAGCCTTGTAAATGATTAAAATCTTGTTTCAAAGTTAAAATCTCTCAGTCTGTAGAGATGGTTGGGTTAGGTTAGGGTCCGGTGCCCTCCTGGTTCTGGTCCAGGTTTTCATTGCTCTCGTAGCAGCCTGAGTCTCTGGGTGAGTCCCCCATCAGTCCTCGTCTCTGCAGCAGAAGTTTGTCCTGGGGTGGACCTGAGGGACTGCCATGCTCTGGGTCACTGCTGCCTGTAATGCACGAGAGCAACAACAGGGGGAGCCGTTACAACATGCAATCCACAGCCCAAGGAGCTCAAAGTTGGGTGCGTTAACCAGACCCCCCAGGATTTCGCGGGCATTTTTTGTGATTGTTGCGGGCTAAAACGCCTGAATTTGCGTGAACTTTTCCAAAAAGTTGCGATGAAAGTTGCGGTGCTTTTAAGGTTTTTGTTGCGATTTTGTTGCGGGAGGAAGTGAAAGTTGCGATAAATAGTTGCGATTTTCTCTTTTTGTAATTAAAATTGAGTAATATTTTGAATACTGAGTTATTACTGACAAAGAATAATACAAGGACACAGAGATCACAGATATGGTCCTAAAACAACCTTACCAACATCGAAAATAAATGACTACTAGGAGGGGAACTGTTTCGCCCGGTCTTTTGCTGTTATTTTTGTGGGCAAATGGCGCCGCAGACATGTTTCTTTGCCATTAGAAGCCGTGTCCCAATTCCCAGAGTGCACAGTTCGGAGCGTGGTTTGAAGGGCATGTGCGTCATTTCTTTTTTGTCCCATGCGCAGTTAACACGCGTTCGCAGACCGCAGTCGTTTCCATGGAAATCGGGGCGTGGACCAAGCGCGTGAAAAAGCACGCTTCGCACACTCATATATCCCAGCATGCACCGCGCGCTACTTCTTCTACGGGAGAAAATGGAGTCGGCGGCTGCTTCCCGTAGTTGCGAGACCTGTCGCATTTCGCAGACGGCCATGCGGTCCGCGGAGTGCACTCAGGGCTGAGCAAGTGTGCACCGCCTTGACTGCAGTCTGAGCCCCCTTCAAACCACGCTCCGAACTGGGGACACGGCTGCAGTTTCGTTTCGTCACACAGAAGGCAGAAGGAAGTTGGTCGACGTGAGTTCAATACGTCGCCGATGATTGGTCAAAATTGGTAAAAAATTGCAGAAAAGTTGCGGTGATTGGTCAAAATTGCAACACCGCCCTGAATTCGCGGGGATTGGCTGAAGTTGCAAATTGCAACATTGCGAATTCCTGGAGGGTCTGATTAACATAGTCAGATAATGGAAAAAAATTACATAACCCAGACTAAACCAGGGACTAAACCAGGGACGGGTTTTGAGTGAGTCAGAATCATAGGGGCTGGGTGTGAAGTCTGTATGAATCAGAAGCAGGACAACCAGGTCTAACCCAGGACTAAACGAGGACTCACCGTCGTACTCCTGCAGTAGCTCCACAGCTGTCAGCAGCACTGCTCTGTGTTGACAGTCTCTGATGTTCAGTTCATCCAGGTCCTCCTCCTCCAGAAGTTTAAACGTGTCCAGATCCTCATATCCATTAAACAGGAAGGTGGGCAGGTGCTCCTAACACACACGCAGAGATTTACATAAGACATATTAGGAGATATTAGGCTTTTTATAGTTTACTGTACATGAAGCACGTTCATTTTTAAAGGTCCCCTGGCATGAAATTTTCACTTTCTGAGGTTTTTGAACGTTAATGTGAGCTCCCCTACCCTGTTTAGGGCCCCCCCCCATGGCTAAAAGTTGCGAAATGTGTAAACTGAGCATTTGCGATCCTTTTCCGCATTTGAAAAAAAGACAGCTCAAACGGGCGATTCTGAACAAGGGAACTTTCTGACGTCACACTCAAGAAAAAATGCAAATGCAGTTCCACCGCCCGTCTGTTTTTCTACCCACACTCTCTGTAACTCACGCCCAGAGTTTGGACCGCGAACGAGCAACGCAATGCGAGATGCGTTTTTTTATTTGCCTGGAGACACGTGAGAGTGTTTCCAGGCTCGGATGTCCTTTATCCGAGCCTCCGAACCTCTGAAACAGCAGTGGTTTAATTTTATTTTCTGTGGAAATGTGTTTATTTTTCAATGGAAATCGTCTCATCTCTTCCTCCGCGCAAAAACGCAGAAGTGGGGCCAGCGCACACTGCACCGCTAAAGAGGCCCACCCACTGCACTGGCCTGTCTCTGTCCTCCTCAATTGCATTCAAGCAACAACGCCCAGAATAAAGTGTTCCAGAGAGATATTTATGATTCTGACTGTGTTCATGAGGCTTTCTCATGCACTGAGTCTTGATTTTGAAGGATTCATTTACAGTATTAGGGAACCATTAAGGCGCCATATAAAAGCATCAAGAAGTACCATGTCATGGGATCTTTAAACATAATATGAAATGAAACATAAAGCCTAATAAAAAACAGCAATTATCTAGGTCAAGGTGCAGTGTTATAAATATACTCGTAGTTGTTGTACCTTGAGGTTGATCCGTTCCAGCAGTTCTTCCACAGATGTGGGTTTGGGTTGTGGCGCTCTCCTCCTCCTTCGTGTTTTCTTGGGTTTGGGCACCTCTTCGTTGATCACGTCGACATAAATGAACTTAAATGTGCCCACTTTCCCATTCAGCATGCCCATCCACATGCCCATCGGAGGCTTACTGATGACGTCGATCACATCTCCACTCTGTTGAAACAAATACACACTATATAATGCAGGGATGAAAGTGGCCAATCATGAAAAAAGCGGAAAGTCACGGCGCACCCCCCTCTGGAAAATTTAAAATTTCTGAAATTTGGATTTCTATATGCTATATGTTAGCAATAAAGTAAAACTGTCCATAAAAGTACAAAAAAACAACAACATTTTATTAACAGGTAGGCCTACGAGTAGTATATATTGGATTTGTTTTTGCTTTGCATTTCGTCTAATCAGAGCGCATTGAGGAGGAGCTTATGCACGCTAAAAGGCGCAGGTGAAAAAGCGAGGAGCGACGCGTTAAGTGAGGCACGGGCAGGTAGGATGAGGTATAGGATGTTTTATAAAGTTTAACCTGTGTACACGAGAGCTGCGCGCGCTCGCTCGGTCGGTCCGTGGCTCCAGACACGGGCTCGCGCGGCCCGCAGTTTAATACGAAGTTTAATACGAGACATGTACTTGTGTTCTGAATACGGGACGATTCTGTTTTTCAAGGGACGATTGGCGACCCTAAACACAACTATACATATATATACACCCAAAATCTTTCTCAACGAATTTGCACAGATGTAAAAAAAAAATAAAATAAAATAAAAAAATACCCTGCGGCTGAAAAAAAGCGGAGATCCGCTAAAAACCGGAACTCTTTCATCCCTGATAATGGTCTCATTAAGTTATTTTTTCTAAACTAAACCAGGACTAAACCAGACCCCTGTACCTTGAGTTTGAGTGAGTCGGAGTCGTAGGGGCTAGGGGTGAAGTCTGTATGAACCAGCGCTCGTCCACAGAAGGGTCCTTTGTACGGGGGCTCCTCTTCCTCTCCGTCTTCACTCTTCACACTCTCTCTGTTACTGTGGGACGAGTCTGTGGTGCCCACGGTCTGCCCGCCTAAAAATACACAAAACACAGATACATAAGGACTAAACAGCACGATTCTGATTTCTTAGGGTTGGCTGATGTGTCTCATATTAATCATTCTCTTTTCCTTTTCTCAAAAACAATAAAAATGGCAGTAAGTATTTATTTCATGAACATAAACAATGCAGACATTTCAACATTTTTAGGAAACGTAATGGTGGAGGGTCTGTCAAATGCTTTTCTCCATGGAGATGTTATTGCTTTGTCTGGAATGTTTCCAAGAATGGCATTAAACCTTTCTGTCTTCATGGAGACCAAACCAGTTATAAGTCAGATCTGTG
The DNA here is from genome assembly GCA_036785185.1 of Paratrypauchen microcephalus. Classification (NCBI taxonomy): domain Eukaryota; kingdom Metazoa; phylum Chordata; class Actinopteri; order Gobiiformes; family Gobiidae; genus Paratrypauchen; species Paratrypauchen microcephalus. The sequence continues at coordinate 1,463,369 of JAVJIX010000108.1, forward strand.
GAGAGGCGACCCTGCTCAGTCAGAATGTCTGTTTTTCTATGTATTTTTGAGCTATAAAACCACCTGTAAGTGAATAAATGTAAAGTAGAGTTGTTTAATGTCATACTCCTTTCTGTCACTCCTAGCTGTCATGAGGAGCAGACACACTTTTCTCTTCCTCCTTCATCTTTGCTCTGTGTGATGTTTTATTTCTCTCGTCTTTTTTTCTCCTGTTGGAACAGATTTTTCAAATCCTAAATTATGAATTGGATAAAGCTGGTCCCTACGCTTTTTTTCACGAAGGAGCGCCGGTCTGGAGAGCCGGTGTACTGTCAGAGTGAGACGCTTTGTCAGTTTAAGACGCCTCCTCGAGATGAGCGCTACTGCGCAAGTGCGCATGATGTGATGGTTTAGAAACAGCTGCGCTACAGCTGGGATGTGAAAGCCGTACGCTTTCATGCGCTACTGCTTAAGAAAGAAAGAAAGCTATGCCTTTATTAGTCCCACAGTGGGGAAATTCCATTTCTGCATTTAACCCATCCTGTTATTAGGAGCAGTGAGCAGCACATTACTGCGCCCGGGGACCATCTCCATGATCTTCTTGCTTTGGTTTGGTCAGGACCGAAGCTGGAGGATTTACCTATGGTGCATGTTTTGGGTTAAGTAAGTAACATTTTAACAGTCTATTGGTTTTATTGTATGTTGTAACCAATTAAGCATGTAACGAACGAGATGTGAATGTTAGATTTGTGGCAGAATACCTACGTCAGATAACTGAGACGCTTTGTCACTTTCAGACGCCTCCTCGACTCCTCGAGATGAGGACATAAAGGACTTAAAAGACATTTGCAGGCGTGGTTAAGAAGAAGAAAAGAATTAAGTCTTGAGCAGTGAATCATAGCGAAGACAAATGACAAACAAAATAATTAAAACAGACAGGTTATTAAGAGCAGCTTGCAATTAATAACAGTAAAAGATTATGTTAAAAAAGCACAAGAAAATAACTATAACTAAATACTAACCTGTCTGTTTTAATTATTTTGAATGAAAACTATAACTATGCAGTCAAATTAAATCCAAACTATTATCATCTGACGTATGTATTCTGCCACAAATCTAACATTCACATCTCGTTCTTTACATGCTTAATTGGTTAAAACATACAATAAAACCAATACTGTTAAAATGTTACTTACTTAAGCAGTAGCGCATGAAAGCGTACGGCTTTCACATCCCAGCTGTAGCTCAGCTGTTTCTAAACCATTACATCATGCGCGCTTGCGCAGTAGCGCTCATCTCAAGGAGGCGTCTTAAACTGACAAAGCGTCTCACTCTGACAGCACACTGGTCAGCCCTACAGGAACGCGCTGCCTGATACACGAAGGATGCGCCGTGTGCCTGGCACCGCTGTTACTGGAGGTCATGGAGCGATTACTATTGGAATTTTGATGGCAGGACATCTGGGTTGGCCTGGGGGATGTTTTCTGACCCATCACTAATTGGAGCCGAGCGGATAAAAGAGCCCCGATCCGCCAGTCAGTGCGGGGAACTGCGAACTCGGGAGGGCAACATCAGAAGGAAAAACACAGATGAACGTTTCATCCATCTGTGGGATCCACCTGGTGCCGGATAACATCGCGGATAAATGTATGTGGAACTGTGTGGAACTGTGGGGTCAGCGGCTCAGTCCGTATTCATTATCATACGTGCGGGGGGAGGATTGCGAGTCGCACAGACCTGCAGGAAGTGGGGACCTGACAGAAAACAGGGTTCTGGCAAATTGTCTGTTCGCCTGGGTTCTAAAATGTATCGATTATGTTCAATTCCCCTTTTGTAATCAATTCTCCTGGAAAAATGTGATTCAACTGGACTCTTTGTTTTGACTGCATCTTCTGCACAAACACGTCCAAGGCCGACAGCTGCCGCTTATCTCACAGACTCAACAAAACATTGCCACACACTATTGGACTCACACTCACATGTATTAATACTGCCCTGTCTATTTTTAGGATGTCTGCTTCTTCTTCAGTTTTCAAATCAATTTCATTGATTTCTGATCTCTTCCCTTGCCCCACACCCTTCCCTCTTGTCACCAAAGAAAAAGACACCGTATGTTACCTGTCCAAATGTTTTCTGTCATTACATGTTGTGTATAATTGTCATTGATTTTATTCCATCTTTTCTATTCTGCATCTCCCAGTCGGCGGCGGGCAGCCCCTCCCCTAGCCACTCTATACTGTCCTGCCTGGTTAGTGGGGAAACTAAATTTCTAATTCACTCTATGTACATGTACATATGGTTGTTTTTCGACAATAAAGCAAACTATGACCTATGACCTACTCTGGAACATTCCAGGCAGAGCAGTGACATATCCATAGAAACAAGCTGGTGACAAACCCCCAACCAAAAAGTTACAGTGTATATTTAATTGTGATTTTTCAAAAAAGTATTGCAATTTGATTTTTTGTTGTTGTTTGCTGAGGCCATCCTAATATCAAAAGGACTGTGTGAACTCAAATTGCGATTTTGATGACAAATTTTCCAGTTCGACTGCTAACCTGGGAAATCCCAGGCTGCTTTGCACGATCGTTCTGATCTAAAAGACAGCCTGGCAACGAGCCTAAGCGAAGGCTCCTGATTCTGGGAGCCAATCAGAGAGCGGGGAGGGGTGGAAAGACGGTGACGCGTACTACGCGTCAAATGTTAACTTCAGTTGTCAGTTTGAACTGACAACTGACATGATTGGCTATGGGCTATGTATACGCCAAATGATAGACATTCGTAACGCCCAATAAACGGCCGTTGGCGATCGTAAACCACACCTCCACTACGAGATATTCAGTAGGTGCTCCCAGACCATATATCACTGTGATATGGTCAGGTGTAAACCAGGCAATTAGACTGCTAGAAACTGACTAAAATAAATAGTGTTTTTCATATTTTTCTGTAAGAATCAGATACAATGCCTTTAATAAAAATCTGCCCCTGCCCTCTTCCTTTAAACTTTGTGTTGTACTCACTCATGGAGCTGTGCCCGCTGAGAGAGCTCCTCAGACTCTCCACAGACCCCCCGGGCTTCAGACGAGGTTTGTCCAGAGAATCAGAGTCTGTGTGGGGGGAATGAGGGGAGCTGGGCCCTCGCTCTGGACTACCCTGCACACAAACGAAAACACAAACACATTTATTATCACGCAGGTTATCCAGAGCATTTGTACAATCTGTTTAGTCTGGCTAAATCTGGGCTAAAAATATCTGAACTGCAAATGGGATTAAATTTGTGATGCATTTGTTTAATGTTTTATCTACGGTATACCCTTTTTTCTGCCTGGATCTCAGCCAGATTATGTTTGGAAATGAGAAATAGTTCACAAGCATTTTAGCTGGTTAAATAAAAGAATATCAAGTTAAATAAAATAAAGAAAAATCATGATTCACTTCACAATCATTTAAATAAATACATTCAGATGAAGGATTCAAAGAGTGATTTTAAATGGATCCGTACGTGTTCCGACAGGGACGAGGTGTATCTTCTGGAGATGTGTTTCCTCATCGTGTCTCTCACTGATTTAACTTTTTTCCCCAAAGAAATCCGAGTCGTTGGAGAAGACTTCAGACCCTCCTTCATAGAGCTCTCCTCTGGTTTGGTCTGAAAATTTAGACCAGTTTTCCAAGATTAAAACTTTTTAAACCAATCCATGTAATTATTTGACTGTGATATACATACTGTATATTATACCAACTAAAACCATTCATTTAACTTGACACTAAAATCATAATTCTTACAGTGGTTTCTCCGTCAGAGCCGACTGTGTGGAGAGAGCGGTTTGTCAGGTCAAATCCTCCAAAACTGCAGGCCCTCTGGAGAGAAAAAAATAATAAATAACATTAAAAATGTTTAAATGTTAAACAAAAATTTAAGACTTAGTCTAAAGGCCACCACTTACTACAGGATTTTTCAGTCTTAAAGGTACAGTGTGTAGGATTCGTGGCGCATAGGTGGTGTAGGTACCATGCACTTCCTCTTTTGGCTACGGCAGACCTCGAGGGTCACCCGGGCGCGCCATAACGCGGACAGCTTGCGTACCCGCGCGCACCCGGCGCTGTGCGAGCTCTCGCCGACACTACTTCTACTGTATAAATAAAACGCGGTCCCGTTCACTGTTTTTTTTTTCTTTTCGCATGAGAGCACACATTCCCGATTGTGTACCATGACAATCTACACATCAAATGAAACCTTACAGTCTCCTCTTTTTGACTATGCAATTCATTTCCCTGCAAAACAATCACTCCCCGAGCACATGGGGCTTTTATACAGAAAAGCACAAAACGAGGTTTTTTACAATCTGAGCCTTATTCCGGTAATAAAACAAGTTGTTTTACTCACCCATAGCACTTTGGTGTCATATGGAGCACTTCCAGAGATGTTTTAGATTAGCGATAGCCGTAACGTGAGTTCGCATATAATATATGCCCTGAGCGGTCTCCAAATAACACAAACTTTAGCACTTTTCAAATCATAGAAGCTCAATGTCTTCGTCTACACTTTCGTTTGAGTCAAAAGTGGCCTGTAATCCGAGATTTATCCATAATTTACAGCTTTGCGTTTCATGTTTGGGTCCCGGGAGCTGAGAGTGAAATAAACTGTGACTCCGCACATGCGCAATGTCCTCCTCATCTACTCGAAACTATGACTAAATCTCGGATTACAGGCCACTTTTGACTCAAACGAAAGTGTAGACTAAGACATCGAGCTTCTATGATTTGAAAAGTGCTAAAGTTTGTGTTATTTGGAGAGCGCTTGGGGCATATATTATATGCAAACTCGCGCTACGGCTATCGCTAATCTAAAACATCTCCGGAAGTGTTCCATATGACACCAAAGTGCTATGGGTGAGTAAAACAACTTGTTTTATTACTGAAATAAGGCTCCGATTGTAAAAAACTTTAATTCTCCTTTAAATTTTACAGCCCTAACAGTGTGAACCACTGACCTCCGGGTTGCCTTAAATTTGATCGAACACCGTTTCACTCACCCCGTGTAAACTGCCCGTACTGAGTGACCTCTGCATCAGTGCTCCATCTGTGACTGACCGGGCCAACTTTGACTCCACCCCTTTCTCCGCAGAACACGCCTCCTTCTTGGGCCCGCCCCTCTCGTGCCTCTGCTCCACGGCGCCCCCCGGCTGGTGCACGGGGCTGCGGCCGGGGTCGAGGCAGGCGCAGGTGTTGAGGCTGCCTGAAGAGGGCGTTGTTGTGATCGAGTCTGTGTCTCTGTCTGAAGAGGTGAGCTGGTCCTGGAGCAGAGAGGACAGGTGCTCCGCAGGACACAGGGAGGACGGGGGCTTCTTATGGACGCTCGAATATGAAGGACTGCCACAGGGGGAGCTGTCAGGGGCCTGGGGGTCTGAACACAGGGAATATGGAAGAAAGTGGGTCATTTAAAAAGGTTTTTTTTTTTTTTTGGTTAAAAAGTTATTCTTAAAAGTGCATTGTGTCATGTTTCTGCTGGAGGGTCCGTCAGATGCTTTTCTCTATATAGATGCTATTTCTTTGTCTAGAATGCTTCACAGTATGGTGTTAAAGGAGAATTAACATTTTTTACAATCTGAGCCTTATTTCGGTAATAAAACAAGTTGTTTTACTCACCCATAGCACTTTGGTGTCATATGGAGCACTTCCAGAGATGTTTTAGATTAGCGATAGCCTAGCGCGAGTTCTAGCTGTAGCTCGGGGCATGTAATATATGCCCCGTGCGGTCTCCAAAACACACAAACTTTAGCACTTTTCAAATCATAGAAGCTCGATGTCTTTAGTCTACGATTTCGTTTGAGTCAAAAGTGGCCTGTAATCCGAGATTTATCCATAGTTTCGAGTAGATGAGGAGGCCAGTGCGCATGTGCGGAGTCACAGTTTATTTCGCTCTCAGCTCCCGGGACCCAAACATGAAACGCAAAGCTGTAAATTATGGATAAATCTCGGATTACAGGCCACTTTTGACTCAAACGAAAGTGTAGACTAAGACATTGAGCTTCTATGATTTGAAAAGTGCTAAAGTTTGTGTTATTTGGAGACTGCACGGGACATATATTATATGCTCGGGGTAGGCGCTAGGCTATCGCTAATCTAAAACATCTCTGGAAGTGCTCCATATGACACCAAAGTGCTATGGGTGAGTAAAACAACTTGTTTTATTACCGAAAGAAGGCTCAGATTGTAAAAAACGTTAATTCTCCTTTAAAAATTTCCATCTTCATGGAGACCAAACCAGACCAAGTTACAGCTCAGATCTGTGGAGAGGCGACCTCGCTCAGTCAGAACGCCTCTTTTTCTAGCGATTTTTGAGCACTAAAACCACCTGTAATTGAATAAATGTAAAGTAGAGCTGTTTAAAGGGATATGCCACCCCCAGGTCAAATTTGGGCATCTCCCCACAGTCCAGAGACTAAAATAAGTGGTGGAAAGCGTTTTTCTGGTGACGCAGCCATTGTCCGAGTCTGTCGCCACTGACCGCCGTGGTATCTGCAGCTCCTCCGCCTTAGACTGGAGTCTAACGTCGCCAGAGAAAGATTTCGGCCAAAAGGAATTAATTTGCTCGATGCGTTTCCCAATTACTTTGTGTGTAGTGCGCATTCATATCGAGTGCAAATAAATGTGCAAATCAACACGGAGAGCTTGCCTTGGTCATTTTGGGTGGGAACTATTTTCCAGTGCGTAAGAATACAGCCGAATCACGCAGCACGCTGCCAGGGGAATCCCAGTTACGCACCGGGAAGGGAGTTCCCCTGTTGCACAACGTGGTGCGTGATTCGACTGTATTCTTCCGCACTGGAAAATAGTTCCCACCCAAAATGACCAAGTCAAGCTCTCCGTGTTGATTTGCACATTTATTTGCACTCGATATGAATGCGCACTACACACAAAGTAATTGGGAAACGCATCGAGCAAATTAATTCCTTTTGGCCGAAATCTTTCTCTGGCGACGTTAGACTCCAGTCTAAGGCGGAGTAGCAGCAGATACCGTGGCGGTCAGTGGCGACAGACTCGGACAATGGCTGGGTGAGCAGGAAAACGCTTTCCACCACTTATTTTAGTCTCTGGACTGTGGGGAGATGCCCAAATTTGACCTGGGGGTGGCATATCCCTTTAATGTCACACTGTGGAACATTCCAGGCAGAGCAATGACACATCCATACAAAGAAACCGGTGACGGACTCCCAGCCAAAAAGTTACATAATGCACCTTTTAATATATACACAAAAGAGACTTTTACGAGTTGTTAATCATGCTGTAATGGTGTTCTGTCACTGTCGTACTTGGAGTTTGATTTTGGGTCTTATTGACACTTTGTAGCTGATGTCATCAACATTCCCTGGGGGTGTGATGCCAACTGTAGGCACACTCGAGCTGATTTTTACTGTTAAACAAGCCCCTCTTAAATAACATTACAGTCACAGTGTAGCTAGCATTTGCCAAGTGTTTTTTCAGTTAGTCACTCTCACCTTTTTGTTGATTATCAAACTCCTAAACAGGACCATGAACAACGGACTGCTCATAGGCTCCTGAAAATGTGCTCTTTAAATCCATTTTGTATTTTGTCTTCAGATGATCTTAAAACTTATATTGGTGGAGTTTGTGCATCGTGTCACCATAACGGCTGAACATTCCACCACAGACATGTATGTAGAACACTCCCAGTGTGACGTCACTGCAAAGTATCAGTTTGCAAGGTTGAAAAATGTAATGAAGCAATTTCTCTGCAACAGAAACACATTAATGAAAATGTGCTGCTGCTTTTGAGGAAATGCCACTGTGAGCAGGTGGGAACCATCAGTTTGGCCGTTTTTAACTGGAAGTCAGTTAACTCATTTGCATTAGTGTTACCACGATTTTAGAACAATGGATACAATAGACAAATGTAAAATATCAATCAATCAAACAATATTTATAAAGCGCTTTTCATACAAAATGTAACACAAAGCGCCTTACAGTGGTCAAGGATTAGAAGATTGACTTTTATTGATCTCACACAGGAGAAGCTGTTTCTGTATTTGACCCGGGACCATCCCCAAGATTTTGTCATTTAGTCTTGGTCAGGCCCTCAGCTGGAGGATTTTACCTATGGCGCATGTTTTGGGCTGGTGGGGGAAACCGGAGGAAACCCACCCAGACAAACTCCACACAGAAAGGCCTGGGCGACCCGAACCTTCTTGCTGTGAAGCATGAGTGCTAGCCACTCAGCCACCGTGCTGCCAACAGAAGAAGAAAAAAAATGTGGACACCGGCACATCCCCTGCGCAATTTGATGGAAATAAAAACTATACTTCAGGACATTCTCCATGGAGATAGACAAGTTTTATTCCATACTGTAGAAAGCAACAGCATCTCCATGGAAACATGAAGACGCCCTCCTCCAGGCCAAATGAGAGTCAGGTTTGTGGAGATGCAAGGATGCTCAGAGTAAGGACAGATGTTTTTCAGTGCAATAAACGCAACCACAAAAAAAAAAAAAAAACATACAGTGGCTTTTAAATAAGAATTATTGCTTTTTTAACAGGGTAGTTTGACAAAATGAATCTTATGGGCCTTGTACCTTCTCCTCCATGTCTCCTGCTCTCCTCGTATCTGATGAGCTTCTTCTTGACTTTCCGAGTGGAGTGGACCAGTTTGTGCAGACCCCTGAAGGAAACCGAGTCCTCCTCATAATCAGACAGGTCACAGGGCTGCAAGCAGAAAAAGTGAAATATTAAGACTACAAAAACCTGGAAGAATAAATAATGTACTCCAAAAAATACTAATAATAATAATAGTAATAATACTCAAAAAAAACAACAACAACAACAACATACAAATACAAATGACCAACACTGCAAAATTAAAACCCAATAAACAGTAACTGAAAGTATTATGTGTAGGGATGGGGCACGAAAACGAAACAAGATGAGATTTTGCGACATCAAAGTCTGATAACGAGCCGAGAGAGCGCACTCGCGGCACAGCTCAGGACGCGCGGTGTCCGCAGCACCAGAAGAGCACACAAGCTCACGCGGCCCCGCACACATGTACAAGTTTAATACGAGACATGTACTTTTGTTTCTGAATACGGGACGATTACATTTTTCAACAGACGGTTGGCAACCCTAAACTTTACTTATTTGATTTAATATTTTTGTTACTCACCAAAATGAACCCCAACATATTTAGATATCTTTTATATTTGTGGCATCTTATATATTTTTGCATAAGTACTGCTGATATATCTTGTACCATCCCTAATTCTGTCCTAGTTAAATGTTCTGATGGTCTGGTACCTGCTTGTTTCCATGGAGATGTTATTGCTTCGCCTTGGACATTCCACAGTAAGGAATTAAAACATGTAACTCTCTAAAATGACTTGAAAAGCATACAGTCTTATCCCAGGGAAAACAACATCTCCATGGAGACAAGCAGGTGACAATCTATACAGCTGAAAAGTTACACAGTGCATCTTTAACTACTTAAACTGACTTATAAATAAATAAAAGTCTTGCAATATCTATTTGTGATTTTTTTTACTTCAGTATAATGATGCTGGTAACCATGGGAATTGGAAATATTTAGGAGAAGTATAGCAAAGTAAAGTAAAATTTAATTTAATTTTAAAAATATAGTAATTCAGGATGTATCCCATTTCTAAATGAGGACAGAAATGCACAATCACAAGAAAGAACCACAGCGTCACAGTCCAGTGTGTACAATCCAAACAGGTTAAACATCAACATACTGTATGTTATTATTACATCACACAATCTGCAGGGTTGAACTTCCGTCTTTCCTGGACTTAAATGGCAAAACGTTGAGTTTAACTCAAAGCTAACAGCTCCAGTTCCTTTATGAGGTTTTAATGAGTTCTCTTTTTAAACCAACTTCCACTTTTACTGTAACCTCCACTAGAGATTAAAGGAAAAGTAACGTTATTTTACAATCTGAGTCTTCTTTCGGTAATAAAACAAGTCGTTTGACTCACCCATAGCACGTTGGTGTCATTTGGAGCTGTTTGGTAAAAGTTATGTTGTAGCGTATCCGTTAGCGTGAGTACTCGGGGCATTACTTTGCGGTCTCCAAATAACACAAACTTTAGCACTTTTCAAATCATAGAAGCCCGATGTCTTAATCTACGATTTCGTTTGAAGCAAAAGTGGCCTGTAATCCGAGATTTATCCATAATTTTCAGCTTTGCGTTTCATGTTTGGGTCCCGGGAGCTGAGAGCACAGTCCGCGCATGCGCACTGGCGTCCTCATCAACTCGAAACTATGGCTAAATCTCGGATTACAGGCCACTTTTGCTTCAAACGAAATCGTAGATTAAGACATCGGGCTTCTATGATTTGAAAAGTGCTAAAGTTTGTGTTATTTGGACTACTCACGCTAACGGATACGCTACAACATAACTTTTACCAAACAGCTCCAAATGACACCAACGTGCTATGGGTGAGTCAAACGACTTGTTTTATTACCGAAAGAAGGCTCAGATTGTAAAATAACGTTACTTTTCCTTTAAGACTTTATTGATTTCACACACAGTGACACAGGAGAAATTTTACTTCTGAATTTGACCCTTTCATCTTTCCAGCGCCTGGGGGGCAGTACCGTGAAGGCTCTTGCCCAAGGACCCACAGTGGCTTGGTCATTGCCGGGGGTGATTTGAACCCAAGTCCCCTGGATGAAAGTCAAATGACTTACCAGTTGAGCTAGCCAGCCAGTCCCAGCTTATCAGCACTAATATAATCAAATATAATTAAATATGACATCTGCTGTGAGGAAGGAACCAGACACTTTCAGACCCCAAGGATTTTTGCAGCTGTGATTAACAAACTAAACCTGGACTAAATCAGGATTAACCCAGAACTAAATAAGGACTAATCCAGGGACTACAATAGGGACTAAACCAGAGAACATGTAATAAAATAATAAATAAATAAATAAATTAATTAATTAATTTAGCATTTAGCATACCCATTCAACCCCTAACGAGGTGTTTTCACACCTCTGGCCCTGAACAGTCGTTAGGGGTTGAATGGATATGCTAAACTAGACGCCAGAGAAATTGGAAAAACAAAAGACAGAACCTCAAAAACAAATAGTTGAGATAGTTGCAGAATAATTTCAGTATAGTTAGCTCCTCCCTGCAGCTAGATATAAGCAGTGTCTAACCAGCACTCGAACCAGAACTGACGAAGCAGCGCGGATCAATCAATCAATCAATCAAACAATATTTATAAGGCGCTTTTCATACAAAATTGTAACACAAAGCGCCTTACAGTGGTCAAGGATTAGAAGATTGACCTTTATTGATCTCGCACAGGAGAAGTTGTTTCTATATTTGACCCGGGGACCATCCCCATAATTTTGTTTTGTTATTTAGACTTGGTCAGGCCCTAAGCTGGAGGATTTTACCTATGGCGCATGTTTAGGTTGATGGGGAAACCGGAGTGCCCGGAGGAAACCCACCCAGACACGGGGAGAACATGCAGTCTCCACAGAGAAAGGCCCGGGCGACCCGAACCTTCTTTCTGTGAAGCATGAGTGCTAGCCACTCAGCCACCATTGTTGTTTCTAACAACAACGTCCATGTTGTTCACCGCTCAACACACACTGTAGCCGTGTCCCAATTCGAGGGTTATTGATCCGTGTGCATAATTTGCAGTGTGCATGTTGTTAGCATTAGTGTTAGCAGCGTGTCTGGGCGCTGTGAGCGGCTCCGTGGACTTTTCCAGCTTTCGAAGCCGCCGAAAAAGCAGCGGAGACTGCAGCCCTCAAATTGGGACACAGCTTACGCTTCCACCGCTCTCACACCATTGCAAAACAGTTCCGCCACTCTGTGTTCCCCACGTTTTGTACGCACACACTCACCGGTATTGCGGTAAATGAAAAATTCATATCATAAAAAAAAATCCCACCGGTATTCGGTATGAACCAGTATACCGCCCAGCCCTAAGCTACCGCAGGGCTCTCAAGTCTCACACTTTGAGAGTGTGACACACACAATTCAACGTGTTCACACGCTCACACGCCACACATGGTATTTCTCATGCTGAAATTTTGTTAAGCAATTCAAAACTGTAGCCACTGTTCACAGCGCTTCTGTGCCCAGAAAATTGGTTAGTTAATGCAGGCACCTCGCGTTTTCAGCGAAAAAAAGTCACTCGCGCACCCCGCTCCCCCAATATAAATCTCACTCTTACCAAACTTCAAAACTTGAGAGCCCTGAGCTACTGTACCTGAAACAATTTCCCTTGTGGATCATTAAAGTTTGTCTAAGTCTAAGTCTATGACATCACAAGGAGGAACAGAGTGTTTCCAGTTTGAGAGAAGAACTCAGCCTAAATCTGCAGTTGTTTTTTTTGTTTTAAACATTTGTAAGTGAAACAAAACACAACTCCAGGTCTGTTTGTGATGAGGAAACATCAGAACATAGATCAGAAAATAGTGGAATGTGGGCCCTTTAAAGTTGGGAAAATGCATTTGACCCATTGTTCAATCCACTGGGTGACCTGTCAGGAGCAGTGAACTTTTTAAAATGTTTAAATCCTCAAAATGTCAAAAGGTTTTGTAAAAGTTTGCTTGAGGAGAGAAACAGAAACAGAAACTGTCACCTGCTTGTCTCCATGGAAATGTTACTGCTTTGTCTACATCAGGGGTCGGCAACCTTTACCACTCAAAGAGCCATTTGGACCCGTTTCACACAGTAAAGAAAACACTGGGAGCCACAAAACCCTTTTGAAATTTAAAATGAAATAACACTGCATATAACGGCTTTTTTTTTTTTACCTTTGTGACATAGAATTACATTTTGAATATGAACAAACTAAAATAAAATAAATTTTAATTAAATACAGTGGTCCCTCGCTATATTGCAGATCACTTTTCGCGGCCTCGCTGTTTCGCTGATTTTTTATAGTGTATCAACACGTATTGTGTTCTGCATCCTGATTGGCTAAAGGACTGTAGACCTTTGTCTTTGTCAGTCATTCTCCTCCGTGTCTCCTGTACAGAATGTGTTCAGTTTGCCAAATTTATTTAAATGTTCGATCACGAGCAGTGTGACTCTGAAGACTGAGCGGTCTGGCATTTGAGCACATGCCAGAAGGGCCGAGGCCGTGCTCTATTACGGATTTGACCGCGTGCACACTTCTCCGGGTGGTCAATGCCCAACAAAACCTGCAACAGCGCAGCGGCGCCAGGCGCCTCGGTCAGAGGAACTGTGAAATACACGCATATTTATACACGCAATATAAAACTGACTACTTCACGGATTTTGCCTATCGTGGGTTATTTCTACAACGTAACCCCCATGATAAACGAGGGACCACTGTACTGAGCCGCATCAGAGTGATCAAAGAGCCGCATGCGGCTCCGGAGCCGCGGGTTGCCGACCCCTGGTCTAGAATGTTCCACAGTATAGATTAAACCAGATAAGCAGGTTAGCGCACTGTGCTACATTACTGGTCAGATCTGTGGAGAGTTGCCTCTATTCACAGAAGGAATGATTGTATTTTTGAGCAACAGAAACACCTGTAATGAATAAATGCTGGATGCACTAGATGGATATGTTTGATGTCATACCATGGAACATTCCGGGCAAAGCAATAACATTTCCATGGAGACAGGCACATGGCGGACCCTTCACCAGAAAAGTTGCACAGTGCACCTAGAAGATTATTTTTAAAGCTATTAATTCATGTGCGGATTACGTTTTGTACTACACACTTTAAACAGTAACTACAGTTTTATTTCCTGCCGAGCATGCAGTCCAGGAAGACCAAATCTGTATTATTTTATTTCATTTCTTTATTTTTGTGAACAAATACAATAAACTTAGGCTTTCACGTTGCCTTGGAAGTTAAATGTGTGTATGAGTGTCATTTTCACACAGGTGGAGACAGTCTGACCAAAGCCTTTTTATAAACCCCATTCAAAACCACAGTGATGACTTTTCGGCATCTGCTTCTCATTTACTGCACGGCAACAACCTCAAACCTCCCTCCTTATTTTACACATGGACAAATAAAAGCTTGTGGTCTGGGCCTCAGAGTTTTGAATGTGTTTAAGTTAGAACAGCAAGACAAATATAAGCAGTTTATCTGTACACCAAAACACAGGAAGAGAAAGTTCAATATGTGCTTTAAAAAACAAAACAAAAAAAACAAAGAATAAGACACAACAGGGATGTTGTGTAAAACTATATACTATAAACTTCAAGATTTTAAAAGGTGCACTGTGTAACTTTTGTTCTGCCTGAAATGTTCCACAGTAATAATAAACAGCTCTACTTTACTTTTCTGTTTCATTTGAACAAATCTTAAATAAAAAAATGAACAACTATTTTATTAAAAACGATTCAGGCTTAGGAACTATTTGAGCCTCTACCTGATTTTCCCCCACGTATTTGAGTAAAATGTGTCTTGCCCTCAGTGACGGACTGGGACAAAAAAACGGCCCTGGCATTTTGCACCTACAAGCGACCCCGTACCCGTAAACCGTGGAACATGAAGCATTTATACATTAAGCATTTATGGACACGCGCAATACCATACATTACGCTCTGATTAACCCATCAATCGTGACTTTAGTCCACAACCACAACATGTCAGCACAGAACCGCGCAGAATAAAATACCAAAACAGTGGGCTACACACACAAAGCACATCAGGTAACAGCAAGTATCCGACCGTCCATCTATCCCCTCTTGTACTTTGACTAACTTGACCACACGACCACAATCTTCACCGTTCTATTTCTCATGAAAGTGATTAAATGTTGTGTTGTACTAACTTCCTCCAAAAGTTTTACTATTGTCTTCATATAAAGTGTTTTCACTTCATATGTGAGCGCTACAATTCTTTTGTATTCTTTCTCTTCAGCAACTAGTGCCGTGATTGGTCAATTCTTGGTAGCAACTCGGACAGACGTTGGTCATATCGTGGTAGCGCGAGCTCGACTCGCGGCCGGCCGTGGGAAATTTCCCATAGGGCAGTGCTTTACTTCAGCTGTCACAAACAAATACAAAATACAGATATATTTGTTTTATTTCAAACTGTGCACATTTTTAACATCGTAGGAAGAAATATCCCGGCAAAATAAAATAATGTAAAACCTTAAACACATCATCACGGTGTCACCGTCACTGTCATATACATGTAGTTGTAAGTGTATAAATACTGAACAGGTCCTTTCAATTACAGCAATAGGGCGGAATTTTTAAGACGATGGAGGCACGTAACGACCGAATACCTAGCGGGTGGGCCGAGGCAATGTGGTTTCAGGGCCGCGGTGGCCATTGTTGGGGCTGCAGCCCTTCTGACATGTGCCCAAATGCCAGACCGCCCAGTCCACCACTTCTTGCCCCAGTACACATATATCCACAAGCACCACTTGAGGTCAAAATAAGTCCAAAGTGAATTAGAATGCTCGGACAGTAATAATCAGGTACACCACCTTTAATAATACAGTCTGCTACACAACACAAGGCATGTGTCAAAGTCTAGTCCGAAATCTGTAATATAAAAAGAACAATGATTGATTAATGAAATACTGAATGCCTTCTTCAGCTCTAAAGAAGCAGCTTGGATGAGCTGCCACACGTATTCCACCAAATAAACTTTTTCAGTAAACTGTCCAGTTGACAAATTGAATTTCTCCTTTTGCCATGGATTCTACCTGGACGACTGAGGGATTCTACACACAATTAGTCACATGTTTGTCCAGTTATTTATACAAATTAGTGATTAAATTTAATTATACAAACTAGAAGCATTGCAGTTATTGGAGACTACCACAGACGTCATCTAAGTTACACTAACATTTAAACAGATCAATAAATCCTAGAGCCTGATGATCCATGTTGGAAACTTTAACTAATTTGAAACCGAAACTCAATCTCTTTAAACAACATGAAAAATGTGTGAAAGCCACTGTTCCCTGCTTCAGGGGGACAATGGACCACATGGGACCATGGACCAGACCAAAGACAACAGGCCAGTCCAGGCTTGGTCCAGGGCTGGGACCAGGCTTAGACCAAAGAATAGACCTCCGCTTACAGGGATTTAGAGAGGCCAGGGTCTGACAGAGGACTGAACTGCAGCTGACCAATGCTAGTCTGTATATTTGTTTAGGTTTTAGTAAAGCATCATACTGTTGTAACAAAAAAATCCCTCGATACAATAGATTCACATATTGATATTTATTGCGACATTTTGTAGAAGCTTAAAAAATTGTTAATATGCTACTTTTTCCTTTTAACCTCGGAAATCATTTGGTTAAAATATGAAGAATTAAGACTTAAAAGTGCTGAAAGGGATAGTGTTTTTTTTTAAATGTTAATCTGTCTGGGTTTCCTTCTAAAAGTTCTGTGTGTTGACACCGGTTTACCTCTGACAGTCTCAGCTGATCCCGGTTCGGCTCGCTTTCTGGAGCCCACGTAAGTAGGTCCGGTAACTTCCCTGGAACATGAAATAAAGCTTGTTTTTCTTCTCAAAACAAAACATTTGTTAGAAAGGTGATATATTTGCGTCCCAAACAGTTGTCCACGAAACATCCAGCAGCATAGTTTGCGGTCGCGTATTGTGTCTGTCGATTCGTATCACTGCGCGCACATTAGCTGTATTAGCCTGTTAACCTTAAGTGGAAGTGTACGGCGGATGCGGTCCGCCGTAAGGGGAAGTTTGCAAGTGAACAGGCTGATAGAGTTAACATGGGCGTAGTGATACGAGTGGAGAGACAATACCCGAATGCGAAATACACTGCTGGATGTTTCGTGGACAACTGTTTGGGATGCAAATATATCACCTTTCTAACAAATGTTTTGTTTTGAGAAGAAAAACAAGCTTTATTTCATGTTCCAGGGAAGTTACCGGACCTACTTACATGGGCTCCAGAAAGCGAGCTGAACCGGGATCAGCTGAGACTGTCAGAGGTAAGCCGGTGTCAACACACAGAACTTTTAGAAGGAAACCCATACAGATTAACATTTTTTTTTAAAAAGTACTATATAAAAAAAAAAAAGACTAGGAAACAACAAATATTTGTGGACAGCTATCGGGACAGATGTCCTCGCCTTAGCATGTCCAGGCTGCACACGTTTAGCACCGTGGGGACAAGGGACAACAGGTACGACCACAGTTCCACACACAAATCCCCCTTCTACAATGTCCATATCACACCCGTCATGTAGAGGACGGGCTGTTTGTTGAAACTGATATAAAGTTTTAGACAGGCTCGGTTGTCTGATTGTAAAAATCAGTACGAGCCTATAGCGTAGCTCTGTTGCTTGAACATTAAGATTAGCCTATATATACACACCGTAATTTCCGGACTATAAACCGCTACTTTTTTCCTACTTTGAACCCTGTGTCTTATGTGTTGTGTGTATGCATGTATTATGGACGGATTATTAGTTTATGAACACAGCGGATGTGTGTGCAGCCTGAGGAGGAAGAGTCTGTGCGTTAACATGAAGTTGCAGCGTTAGCGAGCTCTGCTGTCTGCACTAAAACAGTTTATGGCCATGTGATAAAATAAGTTCTGACTAAATGGAGGGGAGGGTATCATCATAATATCGTTATCATTAAAATCCTACAAATACAGATTTTTTTTTGTTTTACCCATATCATTATTTTTACCCCTACCCCCAGTGTAAGAAGGAGCGCTACCGCAGATCCTTCATCCCCACCGCCATCAGACTGTAGAACTCTACTGTAAGATTAAGATAAGATAAGATTAGCCTTTACTGTCTCCCTTGGGAGAAATTTGTCCTCTGCATTTAATCCATCCTGTCATCAGGAGCAGTGAGCAGCACATTACTGCGCCCGGGGACCATCTCCATGATCTTCTTGCTTCGGCTTGGTCAGGACCTAAGCTGGAGAATCCTCCCACAGGTGGCTCACGTCACAACGGGCCTTGATGCATCTTCTGCCATGGGGGCTACCAGTGTCCACAGACACCGGGGGCGAGATGGGGTTAAGTGTCTTGCCCAAGGACACAAGGGCAGCGCTCATCTATGGGAGCTGGATCACACGCGGTCCACCCGTCAAGAGCGGGATTCGAACCGCCAACCCCTGGATCACCAGGCAAGCTCTCTACCAACTGAACTACTGCCGCCTGTATAGTCCAAATGTGCAATTTTTTTCCGATATTCTCTTATTTACTTGTTTTATTATTATTACTATTTGTCTGCATGCACGTTCTTGTTCAAACTTTCTTTTGCACTCAACTAATGTGGCAAGTGAATTTCTCCTATGTGAGATCAATAAAGTCTTATCTTATTGTTACATCCGTACAAATGATCTTTATAAATGACATATATTGATTTCTGTTAGCATGCTAGTTATTGTATTACCATGATAGCAAAGTACTGATCTCAGAATTGTGAAAAGCACTTACAAATTCAGATATGATAACTTTGGACCACTGCAAACTGTTTACAATGAACTACTGCATTAAAGAAAAAAAAAAATCAGGTAAAACGCCTTTAGTAGAGATTTTTTATTATTGTTATTTTTGTTGTTGTAATGAATAAGGTTTTATCAGACTTACATTGAAGGGTTCACTGGAGACAGGATCCACACACTCGCTCCCTTCAGAACGACAGGTGAGTCTGCTGTGGCTCTCAAACTCCTTCAGCTACAAACAAACAAACAGTATATTTAAAGGTGCATTGTGTAACTTTTCAGGTAGAAGGTCTGCCATTTGCTTGTCTCCATGGAGATGCTATTACTTCATCTGAAATGTTTCACAGTGTGGTATTAAAAGGAGAATTAACGTCTTTTTACAATCTGAGCCTTATTTCGGTAATAAAACGAGATTTATCCATAGTTTCGAGTAGATGAGGACACCAGTGCGCATGTGCGGAGTCACAGCTTATTTCGCTCTCAGCTCTGGGGACCCAAACATGAAACGCAAAGCTGTAAATAATGGATAAATCTCAGATTACAGGCCACTTTTGACTCAAACGAAAGTGTAGACGAAGACATCGAGCTTCTATGATTTGAAAAGTGCTAAAGTTTGTGTTATTTGGAGACTGCACGGGGCATACAATATAATATATGCCCCGAGAACTCACGCTACAGCTACCCCTAATCTAAAACATCTCTGGAAGTGCTCCATATGACACCAAAGTGCTATGGGTGAGTAAAACAACTTGTTTTATGACCGAAATAAGGCTCAGATTGTAAAAAAACGTTAATTCTCCTTTAAAGGTCCCATGACATGGTACTTCTTGATGCTTTTATATGGCTCCTTAATCGTTCCCTAATACTGTAAATGAATCCTTCTCCAAAATCAAGACTCAGTGCATGAGAAAGACAAAGACAGAGTCAGAGTCAGAAAGTCTCTTTCTGAACAACTCGTTCTGGGCCTTGTTGCTTGAATGCAAAGGAGAAGGACAGAGATAGGTTAGAGGAGCGGGTGGGGGGGGGGGGGGGGCAAATGTGCCGCTGGTTCCTTGTTTTAGCGCTGCGCTGTGTGCTGGCCCCACTTCCGCGTTTTAAGCGCTGAGGAAGCAAGGAGAGCCTTTTCAATGAAAAAACACATTTTCACAGAAAATAAAATTAAACCACTGCTGTTTCAGAGGTCCACAGGCTCAGATAAAGGACCTCTGAGCCTAGAAACACTCGCACGTGCCTCCAGGCAAATAAAAAAACGCATTTTGCATTGCGTAGCTCCTTCACGGTCCAAACTCTCTGGGCGTGATTTACAGAGACGCTGAGTACAGACACAGACGGGGGTGGAACTGTATTTTTCGATGTGACATCACATAGTTTCCTTGTTCAGAATCGCCCGTTTGAGCTGTGTTTTTTTTCTAACGCAGAAAAGGATCGCAAATGCTCAGTTTAGACATTTCGCAACTTTAGCCATGGGGGGGGGGCTAAACAGGGTAGGGGAGCTCACATTAACGTTCAAAAACCTCAGAAAGTGAAAATTTCATGTCATGGGACCTTTAAGCACATCCATCTATCATTCATTCAATAATGGGTGTTTTTATCAACTTTGTATTATCAGTATCTTGATCTGGCAGCATCTTCTGCTTGTTTCCATGGAGATAGTCAAGCTTAATACCATACTGCGAAACATTCCAAGCAAAGCAATTTTACATCACCATGGAGATAAAAATGTAGGTAGACCTTCCACCAGAAAAGTTACATAATCAACCTTTAATAAAATGCATATGTTTTGTGTGATAGTACCTTTGGTCAATATTTATCACAGTTTTACATCAGTTAAGTGTCAGTTTGTGGAAAAATGTTGAGGTGAGATCTAAATGAAAATACCTTTACCCATGTCATCAACACTGAAGGGACAAATCCTTTTTCTGACAGATCAAAAATGAATTTAACGAAACAAAGCCATCATGGTTGTCATTTATTTTTACTAGTCTAATCACAACTTTTAAGGAAATTAGAAAAAAATGTTGGCTCTTGTTAACGTTATGGTTGCTAGGGTAACAGTTATGAAATTACCTCTGCGCGTGTCATAACAGGAAGTACAATTAGAAACTTCACCAAAATTAAAGAGCTAGATAATTATGTTAGATATGGTTACGTGGAATGAGCAGTCTACCTTGCCAAATGCATTTAAACCAGAATAAAAGTGTAAAAGTGGAGTTTTGCTTGCGTTCATACCCGGGCCAGAGCTTCTTCTATAGAAATCATGTTCTCCTTCACCATCATCATGAGCTGGATCCTCTCCTCGTCGCCCATGGTAACCTCCGACGCTACAAAGCCCACATCATCTCCTGAAACACAGTGGGATTTTTAATGTTTTTAAAGGGACAGTGTGTAAGATTTTTACCTGTTAATTACTGAAATTGAAGATACCCATTCAAAAATACATTGTTTTCCAAGCCTTTTCACTTCCATCATGAAATCAAAGTATTCTTTTGGACTTAGATATAGTCACATAAAAGGGGGATCTTCCCCATGCAGAGGCAGCCATTTTGAATACGAGAGCCGCAGAAGGACATTTGGGCTCCGCCTTCGCCTTCGGGAAGGCTCGTGGTTTTGGGTAAACAACACAAGCATGCTGCCGGATCAGACGTCGTAATGGATCTAACACGTGTTTTGGACTAAATTGTTTTACTGGATTTTATTCGCTGGATCCTTACGGACAAATTGAGAGCAAGTTTATGGTGAAATACAGAGTTTGACCTGTGCAAAGCATTCTAAGGTAAGCTAACCTCGTTTTGTGCTTTTCCGTATAAAAGCCCCATGTGCTCGGGGAGTGATTGTTTTGGAGGGAAATGAATTGCATAGTCAAAAAGAGGAGACTGTAAGGTTTCATTTGATGTGTAGAGTGTCATGGTACATGATCGGGAATGTGTGTTTTCATGAGAAAAAAATCAAAAAAACAAAACCGGGACCGCGTTTTATTTATACAGTAGTGGCGCGCGGCTCGTGCGCGGGTGACCCTCGAGGTCTGCCGTAGCTAAAACAGAAAGTGCAATAGCACCATCCACCTATGCGCCACGAATCCTACACACTGGGGCTTTAACTCATAGACGGTACAAAAAAGTGGACTAAGAGCGTGACGTCACCCACAGCATTCAGCTCCAGTCAAATGAAGTTCACCAAGGCTAGCGGTTACAGGGGTGAATTTGGAGCCATGTCCATATTAGGAACAGGATTTGTTTTGTGAAATAAAAACACGAGGGTCATAGAGCGGGTTCAGAAGAACATTTTAAGACCAAAATGCCGAGGCTCACAACAGCAGTGTAAGTCAATGGGAGCCAGGATCAGAAGGAGCCACATACAAACTTCCTGTTTGGAACACGGCGGCTAATGTGTTAGCTATGTCCATTTATAAATACAGTCAATAATTGAACCCGAACAGTGTTTATTAATGAACATACTCGAAATACATGCTGTAAACGAGCTGGATTGTAGAAGGCTCGTTTCTATCCGTTCTTCTCTCATTCATACACCAGTGTACTTTAAGGCTGGAGGTGGATTAAGTGTCTTGCCTAAGGACACAACAGCAGTTTTGCACTAGAGCCTCCGCTGACCCACTGTGACACCTAGTATTCCCGGAGGTCTCCCAAGTCCTAACCAGACTCAACCACGCTTTGCTTCAGAGATCTGACGAGGCTGCAGATTTATGTGGCATGGTTATTTTAGTACTGAAATGTCCCGACATGTTTGTGTGTTTGGGTTTTAATAGGGACGTAACAATAACCTGAAATATCGTGATGTTGTATCGTCAAAAGTCTCTCAGTAATATCATGGGGCATCACAATATATCAAATTTCAAGTCTCTTTGCTTCCATTCATTATTATGGTGTCATTATTATGGTTAATGATGTCACTAAGCATGTTTAAATCTGAGTTCTGACCAGAGCGCGGTGCGGCCCCAGAGCCCGGTGCGGCCCCCAGAGCCCGGTGCGGCCCCAGAGCCCGGTGCGGCCCCCAGAGCCCGGTGCGGCCCCCAGAGCGCGGTGCGGCCCCAGAGCCCGGTGTGGCTCGGACTGCTTTTCATTCAAACAGTGTGAGCACAGAGGGACGAGCAGGACGCACCGCGCTCATCCAGCGGCACTGCCACGTCTCGAGACGCGCAGGTTCTGAACTGTAGTGAGAACGCTTCCGTGCGCTCTCAGGACTGGTTCCACCGCCTGGACTCCAGGTTCCACCAGTTCGTTCTGCGGAAACACTGCCGCTACTTCCCGCATCGACCACCCGGAGAAGTGTGCGTGCGGACACGTGCACCTGCTCATCGTGGTCAAATCCGTGATAGAGCAGCATGACCGGCGCATCACCAGGAGCTGCGAGTACGAGACCGAGGCCGGCAGTGTCCAGACCGGGTTTCTTCTCGGGACCACGTCCACGGCTGTGTGGCATGTGCCCAAATGCCAGACCGCTCAGTCTGTCACTGGGCGCATGTCTGTTTCTAAGAATCTTCTCACCCAAAAGAAAAAAAAGAGTGCACTCGGTAAAAGACGCCTGCACCACGGCAGAGCGGCACCAAAGAGGCCCGATCAGAGGAAATACACATGTCATTATTAATACATTTTTTTGTTGAAAATCTACTAAAGTTTGAGTGTTTAAACGAGAGAGAAACGTGAGAAAACATTAATTCCAGTCTGAGAAAAGAGTATAATGTGTGGTGAGGCGTTTACAGCCTTAAAACATGTAGAATAATTGTAAAATATAAAGTTGTCCTACTTGGCTGATTATTTTTAGAACGTAACCCCCACGATAAACGAGGGACCACTGTATTCACAATTCGGCTAGCCTCCACAAAACTCAAACAACATCATACTGTGACATGCATATCGTGAAAATATCCTATTGAGGGATTTGAATATGTTACATCTCTAAATTTTAAAGGAGACATAATATGCAAAATCTACTTTTTACCCTTGTGGATCAATAAAGTCTGCCCAAGTCTAAATCTAAGTCCAAGTCATTTATAAAATTATGTCTTATTTGACAACAGTCTCTCGCTTTTTTTGCTGTTTTTTAAAATTACCGTTTATATTTTTTTCTCTTTGTTAAACCATGTTCTAACAGTGTTCTCTCATCATTAGGGAACACTGGAGTTTGGAACAGGAAGTTTCTATTAGTAGCCATTTTAGATCCAAATCATGGTTTATAAAGAGCAAAATGTAAAATTATGATCTACTTGGGATTTATTTCAATACTGAGAATCTGAAAAAGCATAATAAGTCTTCTTTAAAGGTGCACTGTGTAACTTTGGGGGTCCATCACCTGCTTGTTTCTATGGATATATCATTGCTCTGCCTGGAATGTTCCACAGTATGACATTAAACAGCTCTACTTTACATTTATTCAATTACAGGTGGTGTTAGAGCTCAAAAATACCAAGAAAAACAGACATTCTGACTGTAAGCGGGGTCGCCTCTCCACAGACCTGACCTGGAACTTGGTCTAGTTTGGTTTCCATGAAGACAGAAAGGTTTAATGCCATACTGTGAAGCATTCCAGACAAATTATCTATGTTATGGTCTATGTTATTATGTAGTTTCCTCATCACAGACAGACATGGAGTTGTCTTTTGTTTCATTCACACGTGTTTAACACACAAACCTTACAGATTTAGGCTGAAAACAGAAAAAAACTGAAAACGCACTGTTCCACCTTGTGATGTCACGTGGCAATACAGGAAGTGCTCCACTCTTTTGTTAAACGCCACACACCTTCACTAGAATCATTTGGATCAGTCCTGGAATTGCCGATCTCTGTTGAACTTAAAGGAGAATTAACGTTTTTTACCATCTGAGCCTTATTTCGGTAATAAAACAAGTTGTTTTACTCACCCATAGCACTTTGGTGTCATATGGAGCACTTCCAGAGATGTTTTGGATTAGCGATAGCCGTAGCGCTAATATATGCCCCGAGCGGTCTCCAAATAACACAAACTTTAGCACTTTTCAAATCATAGAAGCTCGATGTCTTAGTCTACACTTTCGTTTGAGTCAAAAGTGGCCTGTAAGCCGAGATTTATCCATAATTTCGAGTAGATGAGGACACCAGTGCGCATGTGCGGAGTCACAGTTTATTTCGCTCTCAGCTCTCGGGACCCAAACATGAAACGCAAAGCTGTAAATTATAGATAAATCTCGGATTACAGGCCACTTTTGACTCAAACAAAAGTGTAGACTAAGACATCGAGCTTCTATGATTTGAAAAGTGCTAAAGTTTATGTTTTTTGGAGACCGCATGGGGCATATATTACATGCCCCGAGCTACAGCTAGAACTCGCGCTAGGCTATCGCTAATCTAAAACATCTCTGGAAGTGCTCCATATGACACCAAAGTGCTATGGGTGAGTAAAACAACTTGTTTTATTACCGAAATAAGGCTCAGATTGTAAAAAACGTTAATTCTCCTTTAAGGTAAAAGGAGGTGTTCACTTGAAAACTACCACTGCACGACATCACAAGGTGGAATTCTGGATTTGCATTTGGAGCTTTGGAGATGTAGACAGACTAATAATAATAATAAAGGGTTCCTCAAACATGTGAATGAAACAAAACACAACTCCAGGTCTGCTGGTATGTGACACATGCCCTTTAAACGCTCTTACCTTTTGAAACATGGCGCAGAGTTCCTTTTTGAGATTTTCGGAAGCTTTGCCAGAAAGACTTGCTTCTCCTTTTGTCGGCCTTCCCTGAACAGGTCCAAACACAAGAACTATTTAATCTACAGTGAAACATGAGGAACTCTGCAGGTACATTCACATGTTTGGAGTCTTGCTAAAGAGCACATCAGAAGAACAAAAACTGACAACAAAACAACTTTTTGCTCCTTGATACAGTTACAAATATTAAAGAATATCAAAATATGGGAACCTCTGAACCATATACTAGTATTCACTGTCCTTCCTCTGTACCACATGTTCACCAGCCCAGAGTACAGAAAAAGAAAATTGAAAACGTAAATTGAAAAGTGAACTGAAAACAAAATTATGAAAACAATTTAAAGTGGGGGAAAACAAAAACAACAACACACATTTATGTTGTATAGAACAGATTTCTTACCTCCTGAGCCATCATCAGAGCTGGACTTGTGCACCGGAAACCTACAAAACAGAAAACAAAATGACTTTATTTCCATTTTAAATGATCAAAAACCAACCACCAAATCCTGCTGTTTTCCCCATCACCTTTTTTCCAATAACATTCGCTTCATTTTGCATTATCCAACCATCCTCCTGTTACATATCTGATTGCCAAGTCTACAAAAACGTTACAAATCTAACCTGAATTACAAAAATAGTGAATTTCTCGAATCATAGGTGAAAGTTTGATCCAAAATAGTGAAAATAAAGTCAAATAAATAAAGTCAAAGTGTGGTTGTATTCGATGGAGAGGGTCAGAGGGCTGTGTCTTTAACAATGAGCAGCGACCGCAGAACAACAGCAGAGTATGCAAGTTCCACCCCTGCCCTCTGTCTGTCTCTCTCCCTCCTCCCCCTCTCGTCTGTCCACTCTCTCTCTCTCTCTATCGCTCTCACTCTCGCCCCCCTCTGTCCCTCCTATAGCTCTCTCCCTTCCTACTCTCCTTTGTCTCTATCCTCCCTCTATTTCTCTCTCTTTCTCTTCCTCCCCTTTACCACCACTCTCTCTCCTTCCCCCTACCTCTCTATTCCCCCTCCCTCTCGTCAATCTCTCCCTCGTCCCCCCACTCCATCTCCCCCATCTGTCCCTCCTCCATCCCTCTCCCTCTTTACAAGCATAAACATAACTTAGACTTAGACAAACTTTATTGATCCACAAGGGAAACTGTTCAAATGTCATTGCCAAGTCATATTCCCTGCACCAGTAGAGGGCGCCCTTCTCGTTCGTGTGGGGTCACTGCTCACACAGGATGTGATGAACTCTGGTAAAATGTGATACGGCACGGCTCTCGATCAAATTTAAGTGGATCAAGACGCAATAAAACATTTTCACTAGAATTATTTGGATCATTTCAGTCCTGGAGTTGCCAATCTCACATGAAAACTACCACTGCATGACATCACAAGGTGGAACAACATTTTGAGCTTTGGAGACATGTGTGAACATGTGTAAGTAACAACATTATAACATGACTGAAATCTCACAAGAGTCAGTTTTGTGTAATAAGACCTTGAAAATGTTTGTGGTAAAAAAACATTAACCTATGATCTAAAGCAGGGGTGTCAAACTCATTCTGGTCCGGGGGCCGCATTCAACCGACTCTGATCTCAAAGGGGCCGGATCAGAAAACTCATGGCATAGATACCACAAAAATAGGAATAAGTTCAAATATTTGTGCAGAGAAACACAAATCTATTACAGAAATCTTTTTTATTTGATGAACTCTTTCTTTTACAAAATATTATAATATTATGAACAACCTGAAACTTTAAGAAAAATGCAATTTCAACTCAATGTTTTAACATTAACTTGTATGCATTACACAGAATTTAGTCATGTTTTAGTCTTCATTTGTGCTGCTCTGGTGGGAGGGGCCACGCACAGAGGTGGTGGAGACGCTGCTATGCTAAGCTTCGTAGAAAAGAGGCACAGAAAATTACCAATATTTTATTAGAAAATTTTAATATTTTAATAGAAATTCAGCTGAGGGCCAGATTAAAGGTCTTGGAGGGCCGGATCTGGTCTCCGGGTCGCATGTTTGACACCCCTGATCTAAAGTCACATGCAGAGGTGGGGAAGATACATTTCTTAAAGGGACAGTGTGTAAGATTTTTACCCGTTAATTACTGAAATTGAAGATACCCATTCAAAAATACATTGTTTTCCAAGCCTTTTCACTTCCATCATGAAATCAAAGTATTCTTTTGGACTTAGATATAGTCACATAAAAGGGGGATCTTCCCCATGCAGAGGCAGCCATTTTGAATACGAGAGCCGCAGAAGGACATTTGGGCTCCGCCTTCGGCAAGGCTCGTGGTTTCAGTGGGTAAACGAAGCACAAGCATGCTGCCGGATCAGACGTGCGTAAACTGGGATCTAACAGCGTGTTTTGGACTAAATTGTTTTACTGTGTTTGATTTTATTCGCTGGATCCTTACGGACAAATTGAGAGCAAGTTTATGGTGAAATGCCCAGAGTTTGACCTGTGCAAAGCATTCTAAGGTAAGCTAACCTCGTTTTGTACTTTTCCGTATAAAAGCCCCATGTGCTCAGGGAGTGATTGTTGTGCAGGGAAATGAGGAGGACAGAGATGGCATAGTCAAAAAGAGGAGACTGTAAGGTTTCCTTTTCAGCTGTGCCTGTGCGCTCTGACCCACTTCCGTGTTTTTGCACGGATCGGGAATGTGAAGCGTTCCATTGAGAAAATAAACACATTTCCACAGAAAACAAAAAAACGGGACCGCGTTTTATTTATACAGTAGCGGTCACGGGCACGGGCCGCGCGCCCGGGTGACCCTCGGGGTCTGCCGTAGCTAAAACAGAAAGTGCAATAGCACCATCCACCTATGAATCCTACACACTGGGGCTTTAAGAAATTGTACTTCTAAAAGTTGTTTTCAGGTACTTTTACTCCTACTTGAGTAATTTTTTGTGTGTAAAAGTTGTGCTTCCTCTTCTCACCGAGTAAATCTAAAGTGACAAAAACTTTGTGACAATATGAAATGATTCTCACATTTGTGTTTCTCCTTCAGATCTGATTTAGTTTGTCTCATTTTTGTGTCTGACCTTTGAAAACACCAGATTGTGCGCATTATTTTGTCTAATGTTTTGTCCTTCAAATGACATTACAAATCAAATATTACTGAAGTAGTAGTCTTCACCAGTACTTTTAACTCTTACTTGAGTCATTTTTTGATACTTCTACTTCACGTGCCTATGACAGGTTAGACTCATTTGACTAAAACACAGTTAAGCTCATTAGATTTAAGAAATACATAAATAAAATACAAATCTCAGTTTGGCATTTTTTTAAGATTTCAAATTTTACTTCCTGGTTGTATAAAATGACTTGACACTAGGAAATTTCTTAGCTGTTACCTAGCAACCATGTTCTACACTGGTCCAAAAGTCCTCTAATGTACACAGAGATTATTATTTGACAAATCAAAATGTAAGAAAACACTTTTATTTTGTTGAAATTCTGTATTAAGTATCAGAAAAATGTGTTTCTCTACTTCCTGTAATTTACAACATTTTTTTTTTTACTTTTCTTCTCAAATTGCTTCTTGACTTTGTGTAAAACTACACTTTATATATTTACAGCAGGTATTATCGCACCAAATTAAGTAAAAATTAAAGAATTATGAAAATCTGTCATACGCACTTTAAAACTACAGTTACTTCAAATTATTTGGCCACTCTCCCCCGGCTCATGTATGACAAGTGTGCTCATAGAAGAGGAGACAAGGAAACGAGGAGAGGAAGGAAGGTGAGAGGAGACGAGGAAGTGGTGATAAATCCCAACAGGAAATGTATTGTGAAGGAAATGTGGAGTCAGGTTTGAGTCAGAAATATGACACAGCAGATCAGCGGGACTTCTGAGTCACACACAGGTCATGGGACAGTTTCAGGGGAAAAAACTGGACCTTTAAACTGTTCTTGAGCTTTCCCTGTGAACTTCCAGTCCATTTCCACAAATAGCATTTAATGGGCCCATATTACTGATATTTTCTGATGTTCATTATGTGTCCTCGTATCACAAAACACACCTGGAGCTGTGTTTTGTTTCATTCACACACATGAAACCTGCACATTTAGGCTGAGTTCTTCTCTCAAACTACATGACATCACATAAAGGGTTACTCAAACATGTGAATGAAACAAAACGCAAATCCAGTTTTTGCGGAGGTAACAACATTTTAACATGGCTTAAATCTTGTGTAATATGGGACCTTTAAAACATACTGCTGCTCTCCTCAGGGCCAAATAAGAGTCAGGTTTGTGGAGATGCAAGCTTGCTTACTTTAAGGACACATGTTGAATTTTTTTCAGTGCAATTTCCAATTAACACAACCAAAATGAAGACGCATGCTTTTATTCTTCTTCTGTTTTTATGGGTAAGAAGTTACATACTGTGGCTTTACAAAAAAACATAAAAAGTACCTTCTGTCGAGCTCTGGTGTGGACGTGTTGCTGCTCAAACCGAGAGATTCCTGAAATAAAAAAAAAGTATATTCACATTTTAAATGATGATAATGATAATTCAGCAAAACAAACTGAAATATGCCTGGTATGTGTATGTGTATGTGTATATATGTGTGTGTGTGTGTATATATGTGTATATATGTGTGTGTATATATGTGTGTATGTGTGTGTATATGTGTGTATGTGTGTGTATATATGTGTGTATGTGTGTGTATATATGTGTGTGTATGTATATATGTGTGTATGTGTGTGTGTGTATATATGTGTGTGTGTGTATGTATATATGTGTGTATATATATGTGTGTGTGTGTGTGTGTGTGTATATGTGTGTGTGTATATACGTGTGTATGTGTGTATATATGTGTGTATGTGTATGTATATGTGTGTGTGTATATATGTGTGTATATATGTGTGTATGTGTATGTATATGTGTGTGTATGTGTGTGTATATATGTGTGTGTATGTATATATGTGTGTGTGTGTATGTGTGTGTATGTGTGTATGTATATATGTGTGTATGTATATATGTGTGTATGTATGTATGTATGTGTATGTATGTATGTGTGTATGTGTATGTGTGTGTGTGTGTGTGTGTGTATGTATATATGTGTGTGTGTATGTATATACTGTATGTGTGTATGTGTGTGTATATATGTGTGTGTATGTATATATGTGTGTGTATATATGTGTGTGTGTATATATGTGTATATATATATATGCGTGTGTGTATATATGCGTGTGTGTGTGTGTGTGAAGTGTGTTTTGTGTCAGAAGTGCTGGAGGCACTCGAGTCAGAGTCAATGAGTTCAAAAATGTTTAAAAGTTCCACATGTGAAATCTGAAGAGCTTCACTCAAACTGTAGCTGTGGTGAGGAGTTTTCACTAACTGTACAAAAAACAAACAAAAACAAAAACAAAAGAACTTTCAGCACTTTGGTCGTGTTTAAGCCGTGAAGTGAAATGTAACTATTAATCCCTACTACAAAAGAACATTTATATGAACAAATGTAAATATTCCCCTCTGTGCGTTGGCGTGTGCGTTGGCGCGTGCGTTGGCGTGTGTGTGGTCGTGTGTGTTGGCGTGTGGTGTGCGTGTTGCTGTGTGTGTGTGTGTGTTACCTGGATCTGAGAGCGCAGCTGCACAGAGGTGGACAGAGACTCCACTTTGCCCTGAAACAAACAAAAAAACAGAAATACAATCACAGAAACAGAACAGAAACTACAGGACAGGACTGAAGTGAATACTGAAATACTAATGGATACTAAAAGAGACACTCATCAGAACAGGTATCAATAAAGTGGAAAAACAAAATCACACAAAGAATTGTCTTTATAGAATAGAACAGAATGCCTTTTATCATCACTATTCATATGTACAATTTACATCATAAACTCACAATGAGACTGAAGCATCTCACTTCAGTGCGACATTTAAGTAGGATATTTACAACACAGCAGGATGTTTACACAGTATGGGTAAAAGAACACAGTACAGTGGTACCTCACCTTACGAAATTAATTCGTTCCAGAAGTGGTTTCGTAACGTGAATTTTTCGTAAGTTGAGTAGCTATTTCAATGGAAAAAGCCTGATTCGTTCCAAGGGCCCGATCCAAGTTTTTTTTTTATAGTGTAACTTTTTTTTATAGTGTAACACTGTGTTCTGCGTCCTGATTGGCTAAGAGACTGTAGACCCAGGGCTAAACATGGACTATACCAGGTCTAGACCAAGGTCTAAACCTGGACTAAACCAGGACTGGACACCAGGATTAAACCACCGCGTGCGGGTCCATTTCCTGGTTTCGTGCTAGCTCTGCCGGTGTACCTCACGAGTCACGGCTGAGGCGAGCAGCGAGGAGGGGAGGAGATGTGCCTTCCATCAGGACCGCACGCAGTCTGAGCACATGAACGAGACCCGTGCTCAAACCGTGCCTCCTCTAGACCTCTTCTAGACCTGGTCTAGACCACTGCGGCTCTTGCATGCGTTCATTCATGCGCTCAGACTGCGTGCGGTGCCCCTCGCTGCTCGCCTCAGCCGTGACTCGAAACGAAACCAGGAAATAGACCCGCGCGCGGCGCTTTAATCCACCTGGTCTAGTCCTGGTCTAGTCCTGGTCTAGTCCTGGTCTAGTCCAGGTCTAGTCCAGGTCTAGTCCAGGTTTAGTCCAGGTCTAGACCTGCTGGCAGCCCCGCGCCGGGTCATGCTGCGCTATCACACGTGTCAGAGCGCAGTCTTCTCCCCCCTCCCCCTTCCCCCCACACTTCACTATTAATACATTTTGTTGAAAATCTATGAAAGTTTGAGTGTTTAAACGAGAGACAAATGTGAGAAAAGTTTAAATCCAGTCTGAGAAAAGCGTATAATGTGTGTGGCTGAGCGCGCATTATTTTTTTTAATTATTTTTGAGATTTCGCTTGAATTTTCTTTCTAGAGACCAAAATTTAACGTGAAGGCGTTTCGTAACTTGAAATTTTCGTTTGTTGGGTCTTTCCTAAGGTGAGGTACCACTGTATTTTGTGTTAAAAATACATTTTAACTATTTGGCACAGACTCCTACGTAGAGAAGTACCATTAAAGTACAGTGAAATGACTGTAAATCCTCCAGACAGACGAGAATAGAAGCCGTATTTAAGTGTGTGGTCTGAGGAGGAGGTTATGACAGTCTGCAACCAAACACCGACGGGACTTTTAGTTTGAGAAAATATCCGAATGTTTACACTGCTTTACTATATAAAAGTCTAAATGGTGCAATAGTACAATTTAAACATATTTCAGTGCTAATTGGAAGATTTGGGTCTGTGTCATTCTGTCACGTCTGTTAAAGAGACAGATCGGATCTTAAAGTTTTAATAAAAAAATAATAATAATAACAACAACAACACTTGTATAGCGCTTTTCAAGATACTCAAAGACACTTTACAAGAAGAGACAAACTAGGCTAACAAAAGAAATAAAGTGAATGAAAGGTGGTTTTAAAGTGGTGGGTTTTCAGGGCTTTTTTAAACATGAGTGTGGATGAGTCTCAGGGGAAGTTTAGACGAGGACGATTGCGATTGAAAACGACAAAATATTCTATCGGAAGTGTCTTTCGTTTACACGGCGGCGGCGCCGTCGAGCTCTGAAACCGCAAAAATCTGAAGACTCCTTCCAGAGTGTGGAGTTCTGAAGACGGCCCGGGTCGTGTCTCCGTCTAAACGGCAAGAAGCGCAAAACATGTTCACGCCGCAGACACCTGACCTGATGCGCCAAGCCGGTAAAAACAATAACAATACGTCGCAGGCGACAGAGGCGAGTTTGGACAAGACCGGGCAGAACCAGTCAGTGGTGGGACAATTTTGAGAATGGATTAGTTGATGACAGTGCTTGGGTGGAAAACTTCAGAATGACTAAACAAGCTCTTGTTGCATTAAGCGAAGAGCTCCGACCCGACATCGAGGGCGAAACAACCGTAATGAGAGCCCCTGTCGGTGTCCTGAAAAAGGTAGCTCTGACGTTATATTAGCGGCCTGGCATGCATATTCAACCGAATTCGCCCACTTTTGCGTCTTCGTATCAACAAACATTTCCAGTTGAGAATGCTCGTCTAAACGCGGATAAAAAAAACTGAAGACAAGACTTGCGTCTTCTGTTTTGATTGTCGCCGTATATACGTAGCCTCAGATGTGTTTGGGAGAAGACCCTGTCCAGGCCTTGTGTTTAGTCCTGGAGGTTGGCGTCGGAGTGGCTGAACGGAGTGGGTTTGGTGGTGGAGGAGCACGGAGAGACAGGTGGGGGCCAGGTTGTGGTGGAGCTTATACACAATGGTGAGGAGCTCGAATTGGAGGAGCTGAGGGACGGGGAGCCGGTGGAGGTGTTTGAGGACGGGGGCGATGCATTCATGGGAGGAGGGGCGGTGAGTGAGGAGGGGCGGTGGGCGAGGAGGCGGGTGGCAGAGATCTGGATGCACTGGAGCCCCTCGAGGAGTTTGGAGGGTGAACCGTAGAGCAGGTGATTACAATAGTCAGTGACAAAAGCGTGGATGAGGGTGTCGCAGACTGAGTGGAGGTGGAGACGAGCGATGTTACGGAGGTGAACCATGTATTTTAATTAAAAGGTAGAGTGTGTAATTTTCGAGGTGGCACCATGCACGATTCCATGGAAATACAGAGCTCAAATCATACTGTTTTTTTTATGGCATACTGATTATTAAAGCACCACTCACCTGTTCAACCTGGCATTATTATTATTATTTGAGCTAATGGAACAATATTTCCATGGAAACAAGAAGCAGGAGGAGATCAGGCCAAGTGAGAGTCAGGTCTGTGGAGATGGAAGCTCACTCACAGTAAGGACGCTTGTTTTTCTTACGGTTTTCAGTGCAATAAACAAAAGCTTTTATTTTTGACTATTATTTGGCTAAAAAGTTACACTGTGGCTTTACACTTGGCCTCAAAGAACGATATTAGCATAAAGATAAAATGAATACAGTTTATAAAAAATCCTAAGCTAACGTTTTGTCATTACATAAAGTATAAATAGTGTAGGGTAAAATAATTGGTATGAAGAGTTTTATCAGATTGTCACTCTAAATCAGTGCTTCTCAATTATTTTCTGTGACGCCCCCCCTAGAAAGAACAAAAAATTTCACGCCCCCCTCCCTGCGCGCGACTATTAATAGTATTATTTGTCTAGAAAATTGTTATTAGTACGCCTCTGCATAACATTGTATCCTTTATTAACATTAAAAACAAAAAAAGAAACTTGCAACACTGCACTGAGGACTCAAATATTAATGTGTTTTTAATGCAGATTTGGGAACATTTGTTTATGTTTTACAGAAACAAAAGTTTATGCAAATAAGCCATGTGCTTTTAAAAGCGCTGAAAAAACAAAACAAAACAAAAAATCCTGTCTGTTCTGTGCATATATCACGTATTTAAGGTTGCCAACCCCTGCCCCAGAGCAACAATGAGAGCGTCAATGCCAACTACTGTTGTTGATGTGCAATTACACTTAGTTCTAGTACAGTACGGCAAAAAAACATGTTTCCCAGGGTCACACGCGCCCCCCCTGACATCACACCGCGCCCCCCCAGGGGGGCCCGCCCCACTATTTGAGAAGCACTGCTCTAAATTGTGCTACTGCACCATCTATAAAGTTCATGTTAATTGGTGACATTTTACATTTTACATTTTAGCTCCATTTGGAAGTTTAGGCTGGTCTCATATTCTGTAAAGTCAGTTAAACCCGTGCTGAAAGAATCAAAACATGCTGAAGTTTTGATGGAAAATGTTCTTTGGTTTTAACTGTTTTAAAGCCCCAGTGTGTAGGAGTCGTGGCGCATAGGTGGATGGTGCTATTGCACTTTCTGTTTTAGCTACGGCAGACCTCGAGGGTCACCCGGGTGCGGTCCCGTTTTTTTTTTTTTTTCTTTTCTCATGAAAACACACATTCCCGATCATGTACCATGACACTCTACACATCAAATGAAACCTTACAGTCTCCTCTTTTTGACTTTTGACTTTTGAATTCATTTCCCTGCACAACAAACACTCCCCGAGCACATGGGGCTTTTATACGGAAAAGCACAAAACGAGGTTAGCTTACCTTAGAATGCTTTGCACAGGTCAAACTCTGTATTTCACCATAAACTTGCTCTCAATTTGTCCGTAAGGATCCAGCGAATAAAATCCAGTAAAACAATTTAGTCCAAAACACGTGTTAGATCCATTACGACGTCTGATCCGGCAGCATGCTTGTGTTGTTTACCCAAAACCACGAGCCTTGCCGAAGGCAAAGGCGGAGCCCAAATGTCCTTCTGCGGCTCTCGTATTCAAAATGGCTGCCTCTGCATGGGGAAGATCCCCCTTTTATGTGACTATATCTAAGTCCAAAAGAATACTTTGATTTCATGATGGAAGTGAAAAGGCTTGGAAAACAATGTATTTTTGAATGGGTATCTTCAATTTCAGTAATTAACGGGTAAAAATCTTACACACTGTCCCTTTAAGGCAACAACGTTAGAAAGAGTAAATGCGTGGTCCATTATTTTTTCATTTTACCATGCGTTTTAAATAAAGCTATAGTCTTGTCACTTTCTGGAGGTGGCACCTGCATGATTCTACGGAGACAGAAAGTTAGACCACAGACCAGAATTCCACAGAAACAAGCAGGAGCCTCTTGTCCAGGCCAAATACTACAAGTCAGGTTTGTGGAGATGCAAGCTTGCTCACAGTAAGGACACACGTTTTTCAGTGCAATAAATGCAACCAAAATGTACAAAAAAACAAATCCAAAGGAGAAAAAAAACAAAAAAAACATGCTTTTATTGTTGTCTGTTATTTGGCTAAAAAGTCGCATACTGTGGCTTTACACTTGGCTTTAAAGAGCAATATAGTGTAAAGATAAATGAATACAGTTAAAAAACTAAAGATTTAACACTAATATTTTATCATAACATTAAGTACAAATAGTGTATAATTTCTGGGGAGGAAGGCAACAGTGAATCATTGGCTTGAAGGGTTTTATCAAATGGTCAGCGCAGTTCTCTGTATACAAATCCAAATCTGAACTTGAAAACATTTTGCTGAGAAACCCAAAGTTTGGATTTGTGTTTCAGGGACAGACTTGCCTCCAGAGTGATACAGAATAAAGTTCCCAAAATAAACCGTCACACTGACAAATGCAGCTAGAGGAAAAATAGACTGTAGAAACTGAACAGAGCCTTATACTGAGACACTTACCAGGATTATCATTAGTAGGGCTGTCAGTTACACGCGTTCATTAGATTAATAAATTACACTGCAAATTACGCGTTATAAAAATTAACGCAATTAATTGAGAGTCGCAATTCAATGCACTCGCATTTTAAATTTGGTGTGCAGCGAGTACACTTTGACCGGCAAGTTTATTTATAAAAAGAACAAAGACGGGACTGAACGTGGTGATTTGGAGCTTTTGTCAAAAAGAATTTTCTGATCACAGAAGCTCCTCCGGCCTGACGGATCATTTGAACGATAAACACGTCCGGACAAGTTCCATCGTTACCGGTGATAGAGCCAACAAGATCCCACACACCACTCACACTGCATATTTAATAGGCCCACCGAACTAACAGTGTCCACCAGCGTCTGACCAGAACTGAAGAAGCAGTTTGGATGAGTTGAAAAATGTATTTGACCAAATAAACTTTTTGTCCAGTTGACAAACTGAATTTCTCCTTATGCCTTGGATTCTACCTGGAGGACTGAGGGATTCTACACACCGTGGGTGAAATAATGCGCTGTGACCCTGAGGTAGTTCTCATTACTGAGGGACGTCCAGTAAGTTCCAGTTAGTGTGACTGTCACTGCGTGCACATGGACGAGTGTAATCCGATTGCAAACGGATTGGGATTGTATCAAATTCATATGCACAGGCTAAGGATCATATAGGGATTGATTGTTTTCCTGAATCCGATTGGAACCCCTGGCTTAGGCCGATAGTAATCCGCTCGGTGTAGCCTGCACGGGAATTTTCGCCAGGGATTTCACCCGGAAGTGGCAGGAGGCGCCAATGCCGTCATAAGTAGCGACTGTTGCCGGAAAAGTCAGACGAAATCATGGCTGCAAAGAAAGAATGCACGACACGTACACCAATGCTGCTCCGTCAAACTCCTCGAGCGCCATCTTTGTACACCGCCACATAGTTTGTTGTGTTTTTATTGAGTAGCCATCACCCGGAAGTAGTTGGACGACAGCACCACATAGTGTAGCGGAGCCGGCCAGGTCGCTGACCATTATCCGATTACACGAGCTTCATGTGCACTTGGACACCCGCCGAGTAAAGGGATCGGATTTGGAGAAATCCAATCCGATCCTACCATATGCAGTGTGTGTTTGTCTGTCCCAGAGCCCGCTACACTAGGGACGCACTCACACTGGGATTTTGGGCCATGTCGTGCTCGGGCGCGGTTGCCTGGAGTTTTATGGCTCGCATTCGCGCCTGCGTGGCCGGGCTATGCAGCGGCCGGGCTGTGCAGCGGCCAATGGCGTCATCACAAGCCGCTGTTTGTTTACATTCGCGAGGTAGAGCAGGTGGTTTTGGCAGAGGTTGGGTCCAGCAGCATGGGGTGTGTATTGAGTGGAGGGACCGATGTGGGCCCTGCTGCGGTGCGCACTCCTCCATGAGTTTGTGGATGTGGTGGCGGCGCGGGGGAGTGGGGGCAGCCGGGAGGCTGTGGGGCTTCTGTCTCTGTCCGCGGTCCTTGTCGGTGGACGTGGATTCGCCGTATGTTTTGGAGCGGACTTTGTTTCGTGTTTTCCTCGTGTGGGTGACATCGGTGTGCAGGGCTTGTGTGGTGAAATCGTGCCGTGCTTTGGCCCACCAGCCAGGACTTCAGTTTTGTACAAATTGTTTTCCTTCCAGTTTACAGCCTGATCCTGTAGTTTTTCTAACGTTACTAGCAGTGGCCACAGCTTATGAAAATTGCATTAATAACGCAATATTTTTGACAGCACTACTAAATACATTAAAGGTGCACTATGTAACTTTTTGTTGGGGGTCTGTCACCTCCTTGTTTCTATGGATACGTCATTGCCCTGCCTGGAATATTCTATAGTATGACATTATGCTTTATAGCTCAAAAATACCCAGAAAAACATGCATTCTGACTGAACAGGGCCGCCTCTCCACAGATCTGATTTGTAACTTGGTCTGGTTTGGGCTCCGTGAAGATAGAAAGGTTTAATGCCATACTGTGAAACATTCCAGACAAAGCAATAACATCTCCATGGAGAAAAGCAGAAACGTTACATAAAGACAGAGGACTGCCCGTGAGTGTAGATCCTCCTCACCATCTCCGTGTCCTGCAGAATTTTACGTTTGCGCAGCTCCTCCATCCTGTCGCTCACGTCGCTCACACAGGTCCCGTAGTACTGAGAATACTGCTGCGCCAGGGACTGCAGGGAGCCCACAGAGCCATCCTAGAAGACAACACAAGAAGATACAGGTGAGACTTATTATAACACCATCACAGACACGTGAAAACAACACAAACTGAACACTGCTGTGCCCGCAGAGTCATCCCATACAATAACAACAAATATAGGTTTGATGTACAGTATTATATTACAGAATACAGGTTGGACTTCTCATTCCAAAGCCATACCGCAGACAATAATATAAAACAAATACTCCAGTCTGTTTGGTCGAGGCGTCACAACAGCAGAACAAGCAGAGAAATCAAACTTTAGTTAAATACAGTTGAGAGAAAAGCACAAACATCTCCCCTGTCCACAAATGCACAAAGTGCTTCCCTTTGCATGTTTTTCACAAAGAAAATAGAACAGGCTGAAGCAGAGGTGGGACAAAGTCATTGCGGGACAAGTCCCAAGTAAGTCTAAGTCTTTTGCACTCAAGTCCGAGTGAAGTCCAGAGTCAAGAGTATCCAAGTGCCGAGTCAAGTCCGAAGTCAAAGCTCACAAGCCTCAAGTGGAGTCCAAAGTCCTAGCATTTTAGTTTCGAGTCATTTCGAGTCCCCTTTACAAAGAAATAAAATTTCTACAAATCATATAATATAACAAATAACCTTCGGCATCATTTTGCAAACTGGCGCGTGGATGCTTGTTTCCGCATCATTTGTTGTGCAATTTGCCTTGGATGTGGTCGAATGAAAGCAACGTAGATCTACTGTGATTGGATGTTGTGCAAGTCGCGCGCACATGCTCTTTGCATACATTTTCGCAGATTCACAAGTACAACGAGTGCGGTCCTTATCAACATACTTTTAGAGTTTTTTTTTTTCATTGGACGTAGCAAGTCATCACAAGTCAAAAGGCCTAAGTCCAAGTGAAGTCACGAGTTATTGATATTGAAGTCCAAGTCGAGTTGTTAGTGTTTGTACATTTTGTCGAGTCGAGTCTAAAGTTATCAAATTCGTGACTCGAGTCTGACTCGAGTCGAAGTCACATAACTCGAGTCCACACCTCTGGGCTGAAGTATGTCAATCGCGTCACCTTTGTTTTGTTGGCCCAGAGCGAGACTCTGACCAGATGGTTCTTATGAGTTTATGTCCAGGTTAGGACCATCTCACTGTAGGACAAAATATAACCAGCATTCATCTTGTCTGACTCCTGAGGTCGATCACTCTCTCCTCTTATCACCTCTCCCACAGACCCGCCTCCTCTCCCCCATCTTCTGTCTCTTCTTCCTCTTTCCCTCTTCAGATAAAGCGTAAACAAAGTGCAGTGATAACCTTTTGTTTTTCCATCACAAACACAGAGTCTTCAGGAGGAAGTGACAGAGACAAAGCCTCTGCATCCGGCTCCTCTCACCTCCACAGTCCAAACCACAGGGACTGTGGAGGCCAGATTTTAGATCTGAACTGTATATTAACCATATGTAGTACAGGTGAAGGAGCTCAGTCGCACGGGAAGAGCTCTGTTCTGTATACCTCTGTGTCTCTGGGCTGGTCTGGGAACACCCTGTGGTCTCACCAGAGAAGCTGGAGGAAGTGTCTGGGCCTCCCCGCTCAGACGCTACCCTCGCGACCCGGCCCTGGATAAGAGGAAGAAAAGTGGATAGATTCTATGGATGGACTTCCCTCAAACAGTGGTGAATGTGAACACATATTTCATATCCAATATTATTAGTTGGTTTTCTAAAGACCAAAGAAGAACTAAAGAATTCAACTACATTTAGAGTTGCTCAGTAAAGGAAAAACAGTTTTGTCATATCGCCCAGTCCCACTTAATATTAAAGGAAAAGTAACTTTTTTTTTTACAATCTGAGCCTTCTTTCGGCAATAAAACAAGTAGTTTTACTCACCCATAGCAGTTTGGTGTCAATTGGAGCAGTATCGCAGAACTTATGTTGGAGCCGTTCTGTTCTACCAATGATCCCGTATCCATTAACATGGTGCTCGTATCATATGCTCGGGGCATTACTTTGCGCTCTCCAAATAACACAAACTTTAGCACTTTTCAAATCACAGAAGATCGCTGTGTCAGGGTAGACTTTTAGTGGATTCCAAAACGGCCTGAAACCCGATATGCAGCTATAGTTTCATTTGATGACGTCATCAGAGAGGACAGTGCGCATGCGTGAACTCAGCTGTTTTGTAAACACCGCTAGTCCGAAAGAAGCTAACACCGCTCTGAACTTTACTTTTCTGTTGCGATATCGGGTTTCAGGCCGTTTTGGAATCTACTAAAAGTCTACCCTGACACAGCGATCTTCTGTGATTTGAAAAGTGCTAAAGTTTGTGTTATTTGGAGAGCGCAAAGCAGTGCCCCGAGCACTCACGCTAACGGATACGGGATCATTAGTAGAACAGAACGGCTACAACATAAGTTCTGCGATACTGCTCCAATTGACACCAAACTGCTATGGGTGAGTAAAACTACTTGTTTTATTGCCAAAAGAAGGCTCAGATTGTTAAAAAACATGACTTTTCCTTTAAACCTGCATTTGCATCTAATTAGAATTAATAAATAAATATCTCTTTATTGTTATTTATTGCACAGGTGAGTGACACAATGACAAAAAAAAACACAAAACACAAAACAGGTTAGGGTTCAGTGACCTAACAGAATTCTGACCCCAGGAAGTGGAAGATGACGCACTGAGCCCATTGAAAGACTGAAGGAGCGGAAAGAAGAATGAGGAGAGAGAGAGAGACAGAAAATGCTGGGAGGAGACAGAGAGAAGGAGAGAAGGGGAGGGAGGTGGAGTATGATGTTTCAGTGACTGTTATATTCACTGGTTGATAAAGTGCTTGTGTTTCCTGTCTTTGTCCAAACTAAGTGATTCTTTAGTCACATGTTTTATTGTTTATGTGAGATGGACTGACTCTGGCTCTTCACCTCTGAGGCACAAATGTGGAGGAGGTGACACTTTTCTTAAGAGTCAACAACTTTAACTTTCTTGCCTGGAAACAGGACAGTTCTGTACACAAAGAATGTGGCTTTACACATACCAAATTATAAATCTTACAAGGTGTGTGATGTATTTTGGTTGGGGGTCCATCACCTGCTTGTTTCTATGGTTATGTCATTGCTCTACTTTACATTCATTCAATTACAGGTAGTTTTAGAACGCAAAAATACTGTGTCCTGACTGTGAGCTGTAACTTAAAGGAAAAGTAACGTTTTTTACAATTTGAGCCTTATTTCGGTAATAAAACAAGTTGTTTTACTCACCCATAGCACTTTGGTGTCATATGGAGCATTTCCGGAGATGTTTTAGATTAGCGTTAGGCTAACGCCGTTAGCCTAGCGCGACTTATAGCCATAGCTCGGGGCATTCCCCAAGCATGTAATATGCCCCGTGCGGGCTCCAAATAACACAAACTTTAGCACTTTTCAAATCATAGAAGCTCGATGTCTTTAGTCTATGATTTCGTTTGAACCAAAAGTGGCCTGTAATCCGAGATTTAGCCATAGTTTACAGCTTTGCGTTCCATGTTTGGGTCCCGGGAGCTGAGAGCACACTCCGCGCATGCGCACTGGCGTCCTCATCTACTCGAAACTATGGCCAAATCTCGGATTACAGGCCACTTTTGACCAAACAAAATCGTAGACTAAAGACATCGAGCTTCTATGATTTGAAAAGTGCTAAAGTTTGTGTTATTTGGAGCCCGCACGGGGCATATTACATGCTTGGGGAATGCCCCGAGCTATGGCTATAAGTCGCGCTAGGCTAACGGCGTTAGCCTAACGCTAATCTAAAACATCTCCGGAAATTTTATACGTTTGTTATACGTTTGTTATAAAATACAACAATCAAGCTCAATTGAGCCATAAAAGACTGACCTTGCACCACTTTAAAAGACGTTTTTTTTCTCTACTTCAGACACAGATGCTCTTTTAGTTCTTCAGGTGGAATAACTGCGGTCGCTCGAGCGCTCAGTGTAGCCTGTGTACAGCATGTTTCTTTTTAATAAACAGAACTACATTTGAAATAAATTATTGACTTTAGTTTTCATTCTTGCATTACAGTTTAGTGGAATGTAGTGTTTGAATGGTATGATGTAAGTTTCTGGGATGTTTGCAAATGTTCATGTGCACTGAAACTGAATTTGAAAGAAATCGTGGATGAAATTGAAATCGCAATATCTGCCAGAAAAATCGCAATTAAATTTTTTCTTAAATTCGTTCAGCCCTAATCATAGGCCTACTGCCTGTAGAGATGAGTTTATTTGTAGCTTAA
Organism: Paratrypauchen microcephalus; assembly: GCA_036785185.1. Lineage (NCBI taxonomy): Eukaryota > Metazoa > Chordata > Actinopteri > Gobiiformes > Gobiidae > Paratrypauchen > Paratrypauchen microcephalus. The sequence continues at coordinate 1,506,103 of JAVJIX010000108.1, forward strand.
CAATAATGATGATAATACTGAAAACAGTTTTAGTCGGAGAAGACGAGCTGCACACTTCAGCCCACTTGAGTTAAAGGGATATGCCACCCCCAGGTCAAACTTGGGCATCTCCCCACAGTCCAGAGACTAAAATAAGTGGTGGAAAGCGTTTTTCTGGTGACTCAGCCATTGTCCAGGTCTGTCAGCACTGACCGCCGCGGTATCTGCAGCTACTCCGCGTTAGACTGGAGTCTAACATCGCCAGAGAAAGACAGGGGAATCCCTGTTACGCACCAGGAAGGGATTCCCCTGTCAGCGTGGTGTGTGCTTCGTCTGTCTTTTTCCGCACTGAAAAATAGTTCCCACCCAAAAAGACCAAGTCAAGCTCTCCGTGTTGATTTGCACATTTATTTGCACTCGATATGAATGCGCACTACACAGAAAGTAATTGGGAAATGCATCGAGCAAATTAATTCTTTTTGGCCTTTTTGGCCTGGCGACGTTAGACTCCAGTCTAACGCGGAGTAGCTGCAGATACCGCGGCGGTCAGTGCTGACAGACCTGGACAATGGCTGCGTCACCAGAAAAACGCTTTCCACCACTTATTTTAGTCTCTGGACTGTGGGGAGATGCCCAAGTTTGACCTGGGGGTGGCATATCCCTTTAAATGCAGAAGTGAATTTCTCCTGTGTCACTGTGTGTGAGATCAATAAAGTCTAAATCTTAATGATTTTGCACAATATAGGGCCTAAACTTCACATTTAGTGGAACACCACAGCCCCTTTATTCAACTCCAAAGACGTGATTGTTGCCATAAGATTAATATAACAATCAAATCCTAGAACATGAATACAATCCAGCACCCATAAGATCCCAGCACGAGCACCCAGCCGTCCATACTGCTCCTCACTTCACTGTCTCTCCATGTAGCTATGCTAATCCTCCCCTCTCTCTCTATGGCTCCTTGTCTGGTCCCAGCTTGGCTTCTGCTCCTCTGTCTCTCACACAGACGCTTCATTCAGTCCATCGCGTGTCCAGGGTCACAGAAGTCTGCAGAGTTTCACAGAGTAACACAGCAAATCCAAGCATGCCCTGGTATCTCCGGCCTGACCTCCACACAGTGATAGGCAGAGCATTGTGAAGGCCATATGACGAAGAGCATGTGCTGGGACTGCACTGGACACACTGAATATACTGTACAGGCCTGAATGTACACACGAGGAGGGTATAGAGTTAGATACAGTATTGAGCTGAAAGGAGCCACGGATTCAGAATATAAAAAGTCCATCTGGTAACGTGGGGAATGAGCAGTAACAGTTGTAGGATTGTGTTTGGTAAATCAAGGTCTGTGCAGATTGAGTGTGTTTTGTATTCAATAAAACACTTGTTATTCATTTATTGTGACACATTTAAAATAAGAAATTAGAAGTTAAAAGTTACGGCTACTAATTTCTATCAAATGCACGGGCGGTGAGTGGTTGACCCAGACTGATTAAAACCAGTCTGGTACAGACGTCCGCTGTGACGTACCCCACTGCCCTGTTATGGCGCAGGCCTGTCAGGGGCCCCTGGCTCACGGTGGACCCACACTGCAGTTGCACATTTCTTACTGTATAACTCTAAATTATTGCAAATCTATAAAATAAACTGTGTTTGTGTAACTCCCTGTATCAGTCTCTACCTTTATATTCATGGTGGTCGTACCGGCCTGTCAGATCTCAGAAGCTCAGCAGGACCGGGCCGGGTCAGTACTTGGACGGGAGACACTGGGAATTCCAGGAGCCACAGGGGGCCGACAGTCCCAAAAACTGTTGTTGTGTCCTTAGGCAAGACACTTCACCCACATTGCCTAGTATGAATCTGGAGCGTGCATGAGCGTTAGTGGCGGTCGGAGGGGCCGATGGCGCAGATTGGCAGCCTCACTTCCATCAGTTTGCCCCAGGGCAGCTGTGGCTACAATAGTAGCTTACCCCCACCGAGTGTGGAGTGAATGAACAATGAGCTGTAAAGAGCTTTGGGTGTCTTGAAAGGAGCTGTATAAATGCTATGATTAATTAATCAATTAATTAATAGTGTTGTAACACTGCTTATGGGTCTAAAGAGTACTGTTTATTATCCAAGCAAATAACTAAACGCAAAATAAATAATTTGGATACCCACGATGCACCTGGTTTAGGTCTGTGTCAGGACATTAGCTCTCAGATGAATGGAGCTTACTGCTGTACTATAAACCAGCCATTCACACAAGCTGCAGTGTCTTGCCCAAGAACACAACAGCATGAAGTGGCAAGAGCAGGAATCCAAGCACCAACCTCCCAGTTATAGGGCAGCCACTGACACTTATTGATAAGATAAGATAAGACTTTATTGATCTCATACAGGAGAAATGTACTTGCCACAGTAGCTCCAGGACGCTCTCTTTTGTCTTCACTAAAACAAACAGCAAAAGATCAAAGTCTGTGTACTTCCCTCTGTATCAAACCGCTGCGTTCTCCTCCCACTCAAGCCTCAGTCCAACTTTTATTTCAAAGCTGGAGAACTACTTCACTTCTTCACACCAGGAGACCATCACAGTGGTGTGGTCCCCTCTGTGTGTGGCAGACAGGAGCAGACAGGAGCAGACAGGAGCTGACAGGAGCAGACAGGAGCAGACAGGAGCAGACAGGAGCAGACAGATGCTGACAGGAGCAGACAGATGCTGACAGGAGCAGACAGGAGCAGACAGGAGCAGACGGCAGCAGACAGGAGCAGACAGGAGCAGAGATAGCGGAGGCAGACATGGTGTCACATTTCTCACCGTTTCAGACAAAGCATCAGAGCCTCAGGGCTAAAACTCTAAACACTGTTTTTAGTGTTTCTCCTTCACCATCACAGCTCGTCACTGGTCACACGCTCCTGACTCTGCACTCATTTACACACAGGCTTTTACACTGGAAACAACACAATTTACTTAAAAATATAATGATCGCAATATGTCAGTTAAATTGACCCTTATTTCAATTATAGATCAACTTTACATAGCCTCATATTGATGTTTGCTCCATTTAAGCTCTGGTTTGGGTGTCGGTTTTCTCTTAAAGTTGAATTGTGTAACTTTTCTCAGTATGGTATTAAATCTTTCCATCTCCATGGAGACTAAAAAAGACCAACTTACAAGTCAGATCTGTGGAGATGTGACCCCGCTCACACTCAGAATGTTTGAGAACGCCTGTTTTTATAAGTATTTTTGAGCTCTAAAACCATCTCTAATTGAATACATGTAAAGTAGAGCTCTTTAATGTCATACTGTGGAACTTTCCAGGCAGAGCAATGACATCCAGAAAAACAAGTGAAGGAGCACGCATCAAAAAGTTACACAATGCACCTTGGATGCCTCAAGTGTAAAGAAAAATACAGTATCGCCAATTTTTTATAGTGGACATGGAGTTAACCAGTCTGTCAAAATAAATAAATAAAAATACTAAAATAAATAAATAAAAATACTAAAATAAATAAATAAAAATAAATAGAAAATAAAAATAAATTAAATAAATAAAAATAAATAAATAGAAATAAATAATACAGTACATAAAAATAAATAAAAAAATACTAAAATAAAAAAATAAAATAAATAAATAAATGAATACAAAATACATTTTAAAAAATACTAAAATAAATAAATAAAAATAAATAGAAAATAAAAATAAATTAAATAAATAAAAATAAATAAATAGAAAATAAATAATACAGTACATAAAAATAAATAAAAAAATACTAAAATAAATAAATAAAAATAAATAATAAATAAATGAACACAAAATACATTTTAAAAAATACTAAAATAAATAAATACATAAATAACAAATTAAAAGGGAGACTAAAAACTATTTGACGTGACTGTAGAAGCTTGTCAGAGATGTTGGTCATCAAAAAGAAAATAGTTTTTGTGAGGTTGTCAACTTCACCTGGATTTAACACCAAAATGTCCCTGACGTCCATTACGCAGGACACGTTACGAATATTATTATTATGAATACAAATAAAATTAACAAAATGTAAATGCTAAGGTGTTCATTTACCTCCAAATAGAAAATTAAAATAATAATAATAATAATTCAGATACACTTTTTTTCTTCAGGTCCCAGGAGGATGTAAAAGAGTGACACTAGTGCACTATGAATACAGTGAATAGTATTAACAGCACTTTTTCAATATTTTTTAGTAAAAAGCTAAACAGTGCAAGTCTCCTCAGTCCATTAAAAGAAACAAACGTTTTGGATGCTTTATTATAATTATTTCTAACTACTCATTGCTCTTTTTTCTGGTGGTTTTCTCATCTGTTTGAATGAAGAACACATGCTTTACACGCGTGAACGAGCTGCGAAGTGGTGCCATTGTGTTTTGCTCATTTCAAAGTGTTTTCTGTTTGCGTTTCAATAGCGACAACTCGATTTCCAGGCTAATCAATGCGGATTTAGGCTACGTGACAGACAAACTTTCATTAGAGCGTGATCTGCGACGATAAAACCATCAACAAAACAGCGATTCTACGGAAAGTGCCAAACGCAGCGTAACGCGAGACAACTTTTCAACAATTCCACCTTTATGAACATTCATTTTAAAAAAGCAAAAACAAGAATTCGATTTAAAATATCCGTGCTTTAAGAATAATGAGTCAAATTATGTTAGCAAACACTAGAAAATAGCCAAAACACGTGCGTAAAAACTCACCGCGGTTACGCGCAGTTGGTGCCAGGAGCAGCGACAGACTCCAGGAGCTAAACAAAGTTCTACGAATGAAGTCTTCAAACTTTGGCTAAAGTGTCTGTGTGTGAAGCGATACCATCCAGAGGAGGAGGAGGAGGAGGAGGAGGAGAGGAGGAGAGGGGAAGGGCCGGGAAGGTCGTAAATTACCCCGAGATTGGTGCGCTGTGGCCGGGGGAGGGTTTGGGTGGGGCCAGACCACAGACCCGGTGCTGCTGAGTCACATGGCAGAGATTTAAAGGAGAATTAAAGGAAAAGTAGTTTTTTTTTTTACAATCTGAGCCTTCTTTCGGCAATCAAACAAGTAGTTTTACTCACCCATAGCAGTTTGGTGTCAATTGGAGCAGTATCGCAGAACTTATGTTGAGCCGTTCTGTTCTACTAATGATCCCGTATCCGTTAGCGTGAGTGCTCGGGGCACTGATTTGCGGTCTCCAAATAACACAAACCTTTAGCACTTTTGAAATCAGAGAAGATCGCTGTGTCAGGGTAGACTTTTAGTGGATTCCAAAACGGCCTGAAACCCGATATCGCAACAGAAAAGTAAAGTTCAGAGCGGCGATAGCTTCTTTCGGACTAGTGGTGTTTACAAAACAGCTGAGTTCACGCATGCGCACTGTCCTCTCTGATGACGTCATCAAATGAAACTATAGCTGGATATCGGGTTTCAGGCCGTTTTGGAATCCACTAAAAGTCTATCCTGACACAGTGATCTTCTGTGATTTGAAAAGTGCTAAAGTTTGTGTTATTTGGAGAGCGCAAAGTAATGCCCCGAGCATATGATAGCATGATGGCACCATGTTAACGGATACGGGATCATTAGTAGAACAGAACGGCTCCAACATAACTTCTGCGATACCACTCCAATTGACACCAAACTGCTATGGGTGAGTAAAAATACTTGTTTTATTGCCGAAAGAAGGCTCAGATTGTAAAAAAAAAAAGTTACTTTTCCTTTAACGTTTTTTTACAATCTGAGCCTTATTTCAGTAATAAAACAAGTTGTTTTGCTCACCCATAGCAGTTTGGTGTCATATGGAGCACTTCCGGAGATGTTTTAGACAGAATAACAAAATACAGTAATCCCTCACTCTTTTTAATAGTGTAACATTGTGTTCTGCGTCCTGATTGGCTAAGAGACTAGACCAGGACTAAACGTGGACTAAACCAGGTCTAGACCAGGTCTAAACCAGGTCTAAACCTGGACTGGGCCTGGACTAAACCAGGACTGGGCCAGGTCTAGACCTGGACTCAACCAGGATTAAACCACCACGTGCCGCTGCTGGTTTCGTGCGGCTGGTTTGTGGCTCGGGCTGAGACTACGCATTCCGGGCGCCGCCAGGGGTTTAGTGGGCGTGGTACGCGGGGGTACGCCGTCCACCCACTTCTGACGTGAGATATAAAAAAATAACAAATATAAAATATCCTACAACTTAAATATCAAACCGGAGCTGTTGGCAATGGTGAAAACAACCTGCATAGGCTTGTGAGATATCTTGTGAGATTCAATTTTTACTTCGGTTTTAGTCCTGCACTAAAATGACAACTCAGCAGAAAAACATTGATTTTTATTTTCGGGAAGACGCCACCAGTGTTCAGACACCCAAACCAGAGACTTTGTGTGAGCAACCAGTCAGCGCCAACACCGAAGTTCTCACTTCGTCAACTAATGCTCGCCATACAGCCTGTGGTGATGCTAGCGCGGAGGTGGCTCACCGTTCGTGATTTGGACTGAAAACATGTGGAAGAGAAAGAAGGAGGCCTATCCCTGGATCGACGATAAGGACGGGAAACTCGGCTGCAAGGTGTGCTCGTCCATTAGTGATTCGTCTGTATTCAAAGCTCAGGGTTCACGAATGGGAGACGAATGGCGTTCCTACAGGATTAGCCATAGTGGAACAGATAAGTTCTAATGCGAGTTATGCTTAATAACGTTGGCCTGTGATTTTGAATAGCCTTACAAGCACAATATGACGACCCATAATTTTGGAGTAGTAAAACATTAAATGTAACGTTAGTTCAACTGGTGATTTGTAAGGCGAATGTTTGAGTTATCTGAAGATTTAGTTCACACAAAACGCCGTCTGCTCAAATGTGTTGTAGCCTATGATTGATGTTCTGTATGTGATTATGAATGGCGTTAATATTAATAGCATAATTCCACATCATTTTTGAGTAAAAAAAACATCAAATATTACTGCTTTTTACTGGGCCGGCGGCTTTATGTTTGTACTGAAAGTCAGTTTTTAATAAACAGTCTATAACCTATGACACCTGTGTGTATTTCAGCAAGTTGAGTATATGGCTTCTTTTTTTTTTTTTTTTTTTTTTTTGGGTGGGGGTGGGGGGGTGGGGGTGTAATTCACATCCATGACGTCACAAATCGCGTACACCCACTTAAAAAATCCCCACTACACCACTGGGCGCTGCGGTTCGATCTCGTGTTCAGCAGCCCCGGTGTACGCACGGGCAGTGCCGTTGAGTGAGCGCGGTGTGCGGTTGCCTTGTTTCGTGACCACGCGGGTGCCAATTAATGCGTGTCCAATTAATGCATTTTGTTCGAGCAAAGTCTTGATCGTCAATTAATCGTAAGTCGATTAATTGTTGACATCCCTAGTTTGGACCATCGTGTTTGCAGTACCCACTTCAGTCAGGACGATTTTTTACCAGCAAAGGAAAAGAAAGAAGACCAGAGGATTCAGCGCACGATTCTGAGAAGTAATGTGAAACCGATGGCTGTTCTCTGCTGCTCCTAAAACTGTCTCCGCTTCATTCTTTCCGTATCCATTCTGTCTCCTCATCCGTATACTCCTCTTCAGTCCTCAGTCCTCCATAAGTCCTCTTCAGCCTCAAAATCCCAATCTTCTGCCATGTGTCGCTCGCAACAGAAAAGTTGAGCGTCTTCTTATCTGCGAAATCAGCTGTGACTCCGCACATGTGCACTGTCCTCCTCATCTACTCGAAACTATGGATAAATCTCGGATTACAGGCCACTTTTGACTCAATCGAAAGTGTAGACTAAGACATTGAGCTTCTATGATTTGAAAAGTGCTAAAGTTTGTGTTATTTGGAGACTGCAAACATATGACCCGAGAACTCACATTACGGAGATCGCTAATCTAAAACATCTCCGGAAGTGCTCCATATGACACCAAAGTGCTATGGGTGAGTAAAACAACTTGTTTTATTACTGAAATAAGGCTCAAATTGTAAAAAACGTTAATTCTCCTTTAATAAATCATCAACAGCACGCTCCATGGAAGTGAAAAGAGGAAACCAAAAGAGGAAGAGAGGAGAGGAAATGGGGAAAGAAAAGAGTGGGAAAGGAGGAAGAGAGAGAAGGAGAGAAACCTGTGCCATTTGGCCATGACATATTTATATTTATATATATATTTATATCCATACCCATATCTATATAAATTGTAATGCTGTGTTTTTAATGTCACACTGTGGAACATTCCAAGCAGAGCAATGACAGATCAACAGAAACATGCAGGTGTTGGACCCCCCAAACAAAAAGTTACACAGTGCACCTTTAAATTTGCTGTAAAATGAGTTCACTACGGTGTGTATCGTCTAAATGCACAAATCAATATAGGACTGTTTTTGTTTTATTAGAAGTACATAAGGTTGTTTAAAGTAATGAAGATGTGAATCCATGTTTAAAGTTTTAGTGACACAAATGTAATAAAAAACAAACAAACCCTGAACTGTCATCAATTTTTGCCCCATTGTACAGTCCTGCAAAAAAATACTAAATATTCTGATTTAGGAGAGAAGGAAAGTGTTTGCCATGAGAGGGTTACAGGTTCTTAATTATCTCGCCAAAAAAAATCCATTGTCCCATCCAATCACTTCACATACGTTTGAGGAAGGGCATCTGACATAAAACAAATCATTCAATTAACAGAAATAAATTTTAATTCAATGAAATTAAATAGAAATATAGTGACTCAGTGACAGACAACCAACAGTTCAGTTAAAAAAAGAAAAAAAGAAACAATAATAATAATAATAATAATAATAATAATAATAATACTACATGACAAAATAAAATAAACTTTGACACTGACTTTCATTATGTTTTTATCCAAGTAAACAAATCCACAGTTTTATTTGACTCAAAACAATTTGAGCTGTGCACAAAATTCTAACCAGCAGGTGGCAGCAGATATCAGCGCTCACACGCACTGGACAAAAGTCAAATTCAACCTAAACAAATCATGAAATACAGAAATATACTTGATCCTTAAAGTAGAGCTGGGCGATATGGCCTAAAAATAAAATCTCTGATTTAAAAAAAAAAAAAAAATCCGATTTCCGATTTTAATCGATTTTTCTCTGCCCTACTCAAAACAAATAACAGATGACAGACAAATGTCTCAAAACAATGCAACGTTCTTTTATAAAACAAATACATTACACCTGCATCAATTAAGCTGTTATTGTTTTAAACATATATATAACAGTTATATAAATATCTTTCTTTTATAATGAAGCATTTTATGAAGCTAAATTATTCCCTGATTGTGGGAAAGGTGGACTTGAGTGGGTCGTGTTGTGTTTTAGTTTTAGTTTTTCCTCGAGTGATGCAGAAAAGCCACTGTCTGTGTTCATGTACAGTATGTTAGCTTGTGCAGTCTGTATACAGCTGTGGCAACACAAGAAAAATATTTGCGTCTTGATAGCACAAACTTCGGGTCCAAAACTTTCACCATGTTAATGAATCCGGGCTTTTCCACAGTTTATATGGGCACCATGTCTTTTACAATCATGTTTTTGGTAAAACATACAACAGCGTGTGTGATTGCCTTCTGTCGTGGGCCGTGCTTATCATACTGCAAACAGTTTGAAAATGTTTTAGGGACTGGATGGTTGTTATTTTCATTCCGTTCGGACCTGCACTTCTCCCACTCTGCTGCGTGTCTCTGCTTTCGGCGCTAGGATACATTTTTTCGTGCTGCAACAGCTTTTGAACAGACCTTACAGCGAGCACTCGTTTGTTCTAAGTCCGACGCAAGAAAACCGAACCAGTTCCATATAACAGATGTAAACACCTTTGTTTGGTACAAGCTCCGGCTTTAGCTCACTCGTTAGCCGCGCTAGCATGTAGAATGTTTTACACTTACCCGTGTAAAACGTGGCCGCGCATTAGTTCCGATCGCATGTAAAAAATAACTAAAAATCGATTTTCATAAAAACACATCGTCCTGAACTGTAAAGTCCAATTAATCGATTTAATTGATAAATCGCGCAGGTCTACCTTAAAGGTGCACTATGTAACCTGTTTGTTTCTATGGATATACTACTTTACATTTATTCAATTACAGGTGGTGTTAGAGCTCAGAAATACCCAGAAAAACAGACATTCTGACCTCTCCACAGATCTGACCTGTAACTTGGTCTGGTTTGGTCTCCATGAAGATAGAAAGGTTTAATGCCATACTGTGAAACATTCCAGACAAAGCAATAACATCTCCATGGAGAAAAGCATTTGATGAACCCTCCACCATGAAAGTTACACAGTGCACCTTTAAAGCTGCACTAGGCCTATATACTGTAACCTTTCTGGTAGAAGGTTCACCAGTTGCTCGTCTCCATGGAGATGTTAAGATGTCCCCACGAAGGGGAAAATACAGTGTTGTTATTGATTTGCCTGAAATATTCCACAGTATCACATTAAACCTATCTATCCCCATGGAGACAAGCAGGTGATGCCTTTGGGCCAAGTTACAGATCGGATCTATGGAGAGGCAATCTCATTTACAGAAAGAACACACGCTTTTTGAGGTATTCTTAGAGCAATAAAAACATTTGCAGCTGAATTAAAGGAAGATAATATTAAAATTATTTTAGAATGCCATTCCCTCCTCAAAAACACACCTTTTGTTATGTTCATACGTTTGAGTAATCTTTTATTATTAGTCTGTCTACATCTCCAAAGCTCCAAATGCTCTGTTCCACCTTGTGATGTCATGAAGTGTTAGTTTTCAAGTGAACAGCTCCTTTTACCTTTAGTTCAGTAGAGATCGGCAATTCCAGGCCTGAAATCATCCAAGTGATTCTGCTGAAGGTGTTCGGAGTGTAAAAACACAGTGGAGCATGCCTTCTATTCCCACATGACATCACAAGGTGGAACAGAGTGTTTTCTGTTTGTGAGAAGAACTCATCCTAAATCTGCAGGGTTTGTGCGTTAAAAATGTGACTGAAATAAAACACAACTCCAGGTCTGCAACATTAGAAGAGATCAGAAAACAGCCTAATATGGGGCAGTACGCAGGAAAAGTTGCATAGTGCAGCTTTAATCTATAGAAATTAAGAAATATTCAACTCTCTGCTGAAAAGCTCAGACATTGTTAAACAATTTCCCTTGTGGATCAATAACGTTTGTCTAAGTCTAAGTACATTTCCGGGTTGGCCACATCTGTTGTCGACTTAAAGGGACAGTGTGTAAGATTTTTACCCGTTAATTACTGAAATTGAAGATACCCATTCAAAAATACATTGTTTTCCAAGCCTTTTCACTTCCATCATGAAATCAAAGTATTCTTTTGGACTTAGATATAGTCACATAAAAGGGGGATCTTCCCCATGCAGAGGCAGCCATTTTGAATACGAGAGCCGCAGAAGGACATTTGGGCTCCGCCTTCGGCAAGGCTCATAGTTTTGGGTAAACAACACAAGCATGCTGCCGGATCAGACATCGTAATGGATCTAACACGTGTTTTGGACTAAATTGTTTTACTGGATTTTATTTGCTGGATCCTTACGGACAAATTGAGAGCAAGTTTATGGTGAAATACAGAGTTTGACCTGTGCAAAGCATTCTAAGGTAAGCTAACCTCGTTTTGTGCTTTTCCGTATAAAAGCCCCATGTGCTCGGGGAGTGATTGTTGTGCAGGGAAATGAATTGCATAGTCAAAAAGAGGAGACTGTAAGGTTTCATTTGATGTGTAGAGTGTCATGGTACATGATCGGGAATGTGTGTTTTCATGTGAGAAAAAAAAAACAAACGGGACCGCGTTTTATTTATACAATAGCGGCGCGCGGCTCGTGTGCGGGTACGAGAGCGCGCCTGGGTGACCCTCGAGGTCTGCCGTAGCTAAAACAGAAAGTGCAATAGCACCATCCATCTATGCGCCACAAATCCTACACACTGAGGCTTTATAGACGGAGGAATAACGAGTTAAAGAGACCTCCAGAGGTTTCTTGGAGCAGGGGCCTTGGTCTGAGTGTGTGACCTGCTTTAGTGCATTAAACGTGGGATTAAAACTGCTCTGGTGACCCCCATCCCTCCATAATCTGTCCATGTAAACAGACTGTCAGCAGGAGGTATAGAACACGGGATTATAAAGGCTACACATAGCTGTCATACAGAGGCCCGCGAGGGTCAAAAAGCGAGACACCGGCTCTTTAGGTTTAGTCTGGATGTGTGACAGGTATTCTAACCCTCTCTCTACACAAGAGAGATTAAAGCTTCACTATGTAATTTTTCTCTGATTTTCTTTGCCTGCTCCATTTTAGTCTTGTTTTCTCCCTCTTTCTCTCTCTCGAACATCCTCGTCTTTCTCTCTCACTCCATCCCTCATTCATTTCTGTGTTCTCCCTCTCCTTTTCTCATCTATGTTCCTCTTTCTCTCTCCATCCTCCTCTTTGTCCCTCACTCTTTCCTGCATTTATTTTTGTGTTCTCCTCTCTTCATAAATCTTTTTCTTTCTTTCTTTCTTTCTTTCTTCCTCCGTCTCTCTCCATTGTTTCTTTCCCTTCACCCCCTCTTTCGCTCTCTCTCTTTCCTCCCACCCACACCTTATATTCTTCCTTTCTTTTTCTGTCTTTTTTAGGGTCATTTTAGTGGTGTAAAGCCTCTCTCTCTCCTTTTTTGCTCTCCATTTCTCAGTCTCTCCATCTCTCATTTTCTTTCTTTGACTCATGTTTTTCCCACCATCCCCTCTCCCCCTCTATCCTTCTCCTCCCTTCTTCCCCTCCATCCCTCTCTCTCCTCTTCCCTCTATCCCACTCTTTCTCGCTCTCTCCCTCTATCTCTCCATCCCCCTCTACCCATCTCTCTTCTCTCCTCTTCCCTCTCCCTTCACTATAATGTCACTGCTAAGATAAAGGTATTTAAAGGTGCACTGTGTAACTTTTCTGGTGGAGGGTCCTTCAAATGCTTTTCTCCATGGAAATGTTATTGTTTTATCTGGAATGTTTCACAGTATGGCATTAAACTAGGGATGTCAACAATGAATCGACTTACAATTAATTGTCGATCAAGACGTTGGCCGAACAAAATGCATTAATTGTAACTAATCGCTAATCGAGGACACGCGCACCCGTGTGGTCACGAAACAAGGCAAAGAGCCGCAATTCTGGTTTAGACCTGGTCTAGTCCTGAGCAGGGCGCACCGCGCTCATTCAACGGCACTGCCACGTCCCGGGACGTGACGCGCACCTACCCCTTGGAGAAGTGCGCGACACGTGCACCACCGACGCGAGGGCTGCGAGCACGAAATCGATCCGCGGCGCCCGGACCTCTCAGCCCGAGCCACAAACCAACCTCACGAAACCAGCAAAGAGCGGCACATGGTGGTTTAGACCTGGTCTAGACCTGGTTTAGTTCTGGTCTAGACCTGGTTTAGTCCACGTTTAGTCCTGGTCTAGTCTCTTAGCCAATCAGGACGCAGAACACAAAGTTACACTATAAAAAAAAATATTTTTTAAAAAAAATAATAAAAAAATCTGCGAAACAGCGAGGCTGCGAACAGTGAACCGCGATAGAGCGAGGGATTACTGTATTTTGTTATTCAGCATCAATACATTTGTCTGCTTTTTACTAAGGAATAATTAATTGAGGAATATACAATATAATAATACTATGATATATTTTTGACTCAGTGTTATGTTACTATAGCTTATATTCTTAAAGACCCTATTGAAACACTCAAATTCAGGTGAAAAACGCCGCTTATCAATTAATCGTAAGTTGATCGATAAGGTCAATCAACTATAGATTAATGAATTAATCGATTATTTGCATCCCTACATTAAACCTTTCTAATCTTCATGGAGACCAAACCAGACCAAGTTCCAGGTCAGATCTGTGGAGAGGCGACCCCGCTCACAGTCAGAATAAGAGATAAGAGATAAGACTTTATTGATCTCACACAGGAGAAATTTACTTGTCACAGTAGCTCCAGGTAGGGACAGTTTGAACAAGAAGACAAGTGCATGCAGGCAAAAAAAGGCATAAAGATAGGTGATAATAATAATTTTTTTTAAAAAGTAATAAATCGAATAATAATAATAGTAGTGATAATAATAAAAAACAGTGACCGGGAGAGTATTGAAAAAATTGGAAAAACGATATTGCACAATAGGAGTATTGAAAAAACAACAATATTGCAGAATGCCTGTTTATCTGGGTATTTTTGAGCTCTAAAACCAGCTGTAATTGAATAAATATAAAGTAGAGCTGTTTAATGTCACACTGTGGGACATTCCAGGCAGAGTAATGACACATCCATAGAGACAAGCAAAAAGTTGTAGTTTCTTAAAATCTGCACACCACAGCTGCCCTGGGACAGAAACAAGGTGAAAAACCTGCTCCACACACCTCATTCTAGGCAAGGTGAAGTGTCTTGCCAAAGAACACAACAGCAGTATGCAACACTGACTGTATAAAGAAAAGACGTGACCCACCGTGTTCAGCTCCAGTCAAACGAAGCTCACCGAGGCCAGCAGTTATAGGAGTGAATTTGGAGCCGATTCCATATTAGGAATAATTTATTAACAGACAAAATAGTGAAATAAAAACACCTGGATCATGTAGAGTGGGTTAAAGGAGAATTAACGTTTTTTACAGTCTGAGCCTTATTTCGGTAATAAAACAAGTTGTTTTACTCACCCATAGCACTTTGGTGTCATATGGAGCACTTCCAGAGATGTTTTAGATTAGCGATAGCCGTAGCGCTAATACAGAGGTCTTCAACAGGGGGGTTGTGACCCCTAGGGGGGTCGTGGAGGTACTGCAGGGGGGGGTCGCGAAATCTTTTTTTTTTTCACTTTAAAATAATATAATTTTAAATTTTATAGTGTAAAATACAGTATTAACCTGTGTATTATTTCCTTGTATTGGATGTACCATAACAGAGTAGCAATGTTTATACATGACAATAAGCTCAATTTAATATAAAACACAATTCTATGCCGTATATATAGTAGGGGGTCCCTGGCCCAGTTCGCCATCTGTTTGGGGGTCCCTGGCCTGAAAAACGTTGAAGACCCCTGCGCTAATATATGCCCCGTGCGGTCTCCAAATAACACAAACTTTAGCACTTTTCAAATCATAGAAGCTTAATGTCTTAGTCTACACTTTCGTTTGAGTCAAAAGTGGCCTGTAATCCGAGATTTATCCATAATTTACAGCTTCGCGTTTCATGTTTGTGTCCCGGGAGCTGAGAGCGAAATAAACTGTGACTCTGCACATGCGCATGTCCTCCTCATCTACTCGAAACTATGGCTAAATCTCGGATTACAGGCCACTTTTGCTTCAAACGAAAGTGTAGACTAAGACATTGAGCTTCTATGATTTGAAAAGTGCTAAAGTTTGTGTTATTTGGAGACCGCTCGGGGCATATATTAGCGCTACGGCTATCGCTAATCTAAAACATCTCTGGAAGTGCTCCATATGACACCAAAGTGCTATGGGTGAGTAAAACAACTTGTTTTATTACCGAAATAAGGCTCAGACTGTAAAAAACGTTAATTCTCCTTTTAAGACGAACATTTTAAGACCAAAATAATTTGGGGGAAAATGGAACCTTTTTTAAAAATGTAAGACTTTGTTTCAGAAAGTTCCTGAAGAAAGTTAAGAGAGACAAATTGAGTGAGGCGCCATTCTGTGGGTTTGTAAATGTTTAAAGACTCAAAGATCTCAGAAAATGGACTGAACAGAGAGAGGACGAGAATAACCGCTTTTAGCTTTCACTTTGTGCTTCTGTTGTTCGTGCGGGAGGAGACAGACTGAGCGCTCCGACACATCCGGAGTCTAACCCACAACCTCCTCACATGGGCCAACTACTCTGCCACAACAACTCAAGACTTGATGTTGAAGGGTGAGTCATGTGCTCGTCTCCACAGAAATGCTATTGCTTTGGATGTCCCACGTTATGGCATTAAAGTTCTCAACATGAAGTGCTGTGAGACCAAGTTCCAGGTCAGATCTGTGGTGAGGTCCACTCACTGTGAGAATGCACGTTTTTGAGTCATTTCTTTCGCTATAAAACATGTAATTAAATAAATGCAAAATAAAGTGTGGTCTCCATGGTGACTGACCTCCAATCCGAAAAGTTCTATACAGTGGTACCTCACCTTACGAAATGAATGAAGTGGTTTCGTAACGTGAATTTTTCGTAAGTTGAGTAGCTATTTCAATGGAAAAGGCCTGATTCGTTCCAAGTTTTTTTTTTTTATAGTGTAACATTTTTTTAATAGTGTAACATTTGTGTTCTGCGTCCTGATTGGCTAAGAGACTGTAGAGCCAGGACTAAACGTGGACTGGACCTGGACTAAACCAGGACCGGACCAGGTCTAGACCCGGACCAAACCGGGACCAGACCAGGATTAAATCACCCCGTGCTCGCCCGCACGTGCTCGGCCCCGAGGGGGAGGCACGGCCCGGGCGCCGCGGCTTCATCCCGCGCCCGCAGCCATTGCGCCGTGTCGACGTCGCTTTTTGATCCTTCGATGTCGGCTCTTCCCATCATTGTGAAGCAGAATTCACCAAGTGTTGGATTGTTCACTCACTAAGGGAACGTGAGTGGGGTTTAGACCGTCGTGAGACAGGTGAGTTTTACCATACTGATGATGTGTTGTTGATAGTAATCCTGTGTCTCCGCTCCCCTCGCACGTTCGGCGCTATATTGAGCCGTGCCCCCCCCCACGCTTCACTATCAACACATTCCATTGAAAATCTATGAAAGTTCGAGTGTTCAAACGAGAGAGAAATGCGAGAAAAGCCCAACTCCAGCCTAAGAAAAGCATAGAATGTGTGTGGTGAGGCATTTACAGCCCTAAAACATGTAGAACAATTGCAAAATACAAAGTTGTCCTACCTCGTGGACCTCTCCCACCGCGGGCCACCTCTGGAACCTAACCCCATGTGTGTTGATAAAGTGTATTTACGTTTCGGGGCGCGCATCTGAGCGCATTAATTGAATTTTTGAGATTTTGCGTTTCGTATCTAGAGACCAAAATTTAACGTGAAGGCGTTTCGTAACATGGATTTTTTGTATGTAGGGTCTTTCATAAGGTGAGGTACCACTGTAATATTTCATTCTATTTCATCTCTGTCACCTTCACTAGATTTTAGCTGCAGAAAACAAAACACTTCCGTCTAAACCCTGGATTCAGCGGAGAGAAACGGGTTTAATGCACTTTTCTACTTCACGGACCAAAAGAGGAGAGGAAAAGTGTCGGGGGACGAGTGTCAGAAAGAAACGTGCAGAGAAGAGAAAGAGAGGGAGAGAGAAAGATGGGGGTTGAGAGGAGAAAGAGAAGGGTAAGAGAGAGGGAGAGAGGAAAAAGAGTGAGAGGAAGAGAGAAAAAGAGAGAAAGCGATAGAGAAAGGGAGAGAAGGCGACCAAAGAAAGAGGGGGTGAGAGAGAGGGGAGAAAAGAGAGAGAGCGGAGGAGTGAAAGTGGAAAGAAAGGGGAGAGAGTTATAGAGAGAAAAAATAGGTGAAAGACGGAGATGAAAGAGAGGGGAGAGAGTGTTGGAGGGGCAAGAGAAAGGAAAGGGGAGAGAGTATAGAAAGTGAGTGAATAACAGAGGGAGAGAGAGAGGACAAAGAAGGACTAAAGGATCTAATGACAAACGTGTGAATAAAAAGAGGATTTGGTGAAAACAGGAGCTCGGTGGAGGATCCAGGGTTCAGACTTCAGACTTGGTGAGGGTTTTGTTTCCATGGGGAAAGTGTCATTTATATTCTGGGAGATTATTTGGTTGAAAACAGAGAGGTGCTCACACATTATACAGTCTTTATGACTAAAGTGAGCATTCTAAATGAAATCATTGTTATTTGGCATGTCAAACTCCATTAAAGTACTTGTAAGCTTGCACTATGGAACTTTTTCTGGTGAGTTTACGTCACCTTGTCTCCATGGAGATGCTGTTGCTTTCCCTGGAATGTCCCACAGATGTATTTTGCATTTGTTTACTTATGTGTAAAATGTAAAAAGCCAAAAGATCCAGATCATGTGGTCCCCGTGTTGCTGCAGATTTAAACTTAAGTCAAACTCCTCATGGCAGCAGGAGACAGAGAGACAGAGGGACAGAGGGACAGAGAGAGAGCGACAGGGAGACGGAGAGACAGAGGGACAGAGAGACAGAGGGACAGAGAGACAGAGAGACAGAGGGACAGAGAGACAGAGAGACAGAGAGACAGGGAGACAGGGAGACAGAGACAGAGAGACAGAGAGACAGAGAGACAGGGAGACAGAGAGACAGGGAGACAGAGAGACAGGGAGACAGAGGGACAGAGGGACAGAGGGACAGGGAGACAGGGAGACAGGGAGATAGAGAGACAGAGACAGAGAAACAGAGGGACAGGGAGACAGAGAGACAGAGGGACAGAGAGACAGAGGGACAGGGAGACAGGGAGACAGGGAGACAGAGGGACAGGGAGACAGAGAGACAGAGACACAGAGAGACGGGGAGACAGGGAGACAGGGAGACAGAGAGACAGAGAGACAGAGGGACAGAGGGACAGGGGGACAGGGGGACAGGGGGACAGGGAGACAGGGAGATAGAGAGACAAGGAGACAGAGACAGAGGGACAGAGGGACAGAGGGACAGAGAGACGGGGAGACAGGGAGACAGGGAGACAGAGAGACAGAGAGACAGAGGGACAGAGGGACAGAGGGACAGGGGGACAGGGAGACAGAGGGACAGGGAGACAGGGAGATAGAGAGACAAGGAGACAGAGACAGAGGGACAGAGGGACAGGGGGACAGGGAGACAGAGAGATAGAGAGACAGAGAGATAGAGAGACAGGGAGACAGAGAGACAGAGACAGAGGGACAGGGAGACAGAGGGACAGAGGGACAGGGAGACAGAGGGACAGGGAGACAGAGGGACAGAGAGACAGGGAGACAGAGAGACAGGGAGACAGGGAGACAGAGGGACAGGGGGACAGGGAGACAGGGAGACAGAGGGACAGAGGGACAGGGGGACAGGGAGACAGAGAGACAGAGGGACAGGGGGACAAGGAGACAGAGGGACAGAGGGACAGGGAGACAGAGGGACAGGGAGACGGGGAGATAGAGAGACTGGGAGATAGAGAGAGAGACAGGGAGACAGCGAGACAGGGAGACAGGGAGATAAGAGAGCATGAGTGAGAGTGTCCTTCCTACTAAAGCTCTTAATGAGACAGAGCTGTCCCTCACACAGGACTGTCCCTCACACAGGACTGTCCCTCACACAGGACTGTCCCTCACACAGGACTGTCCCTCACACAGGGCTGTCCCTCACACAGAGCTGTCCCTCACACAGAGCTGTCCCTCACACAGGGCTGTCCCTCACACAGGGCTGTCCCTCACACAGAGCTGTCCCTCACACAGGGCTGTCCCTCACACAGGGCTGTCCCTCACACAGGGCTGTCCCTCACACAGGACTGTCCCTCACACAGGGCTGTCCCTCACACAGGGCTGTCCCTCACACAGAGCTGTCCCTCACACAGGGCTGTCCCTCACACAGGGCTGTCCCTCACACAGAGCTGTCCCTCACACAGGGCTGTCCCTCACACAGGGCTGTCCCTCACACAGGGCTGTCCCTCACACAGGACTGTCCCTCACACAGGACTGTCCCTCACACAGGGCTGTCCCTCACACAGGACTGTCCCTCACACAGGACTGTCCCTCACACAGGACTGTCCCTCACACAGGGCTGTCCCTCACACAGGGCTGTCCCTCACACAGGACTGTCCCTCACACAGGACTGTCCCTCACACAGGACTGTCCCTCACACAGGGCTGTCCCTCACACAGGGCTGTCCCTCACACAGGGCTGTCCCTCACACAGGGCTGTCCCTCACACAGGGCTGTCCCTCACACAGGGCTGTCCCTCACACAGGACTGTCCCTCACACAGAGCTGTCCCTCACACAGGACTGTCCCTCGGTGCTGCCTGAGTGGACCTGTTATGGGACTGCACACACACCTCAGCAGCTGAAGCTCCGGTCTCTCCATTTAAACTGGAAAGTTATGAAACTCAGGAGTGAGAAAAAATATATAGCGAGCACTTTTGGCTTGCATGAAAGAGTCTGGGTTTGATTCCAGCCCTTTCTGTGTGTGAAGTGGTATGTTGTATGTTTCTCACGGTTTCTGGGTTGGAGTTTCTTCGGGTAACAAGTCAAATCCTTCAGCTAAGGTATTTCTGACCAAGACTAGCTCAACATCTGGAGATGGGTCCCACTGCTCCTGACAGGTGTAACCCAGAGACCCTGAAGGACGGGTCAAATGCAGAGGACAATCTTCCCAACTGGGACAATAAACCATAACCTTAAAGAGCTTATAATACGCAAAATTGACTCTTCATTAAATCCATGATCAAAAACAGACCTGGAGTTGTGTTTTGTTTCATTCTTGTGATGTCATGAAGTGGTAGTTTAAGTTAGCAGCTACCTTTTACATTTTGTTCAACACGGATACGAAATTTCAGATCTGAAATCATCCAAATCATTCTAGTGAAGGTGTATGGAATTTAAAAACACAGTGGAGCACTTCCTGTATCACCACATGACATCACAAGTTTGAGCAGAGTGTTTTCAGTTTGAGAGAAGAACTCATCTGCAGGGTTTGTGTGTTAAACATGTGAATGAAACAAAACACAACTCCAGGTGTGTGTGACATTAGAACATAATTTATCAGAAGATGATTTAATATGGGCCCTTTAAAATTCAGTGGAATATTATGAACTTGTCTTAAGCACCAAGAAACAGAATTCAAAGTTATCAAATCAAACAGCAATATTATAGTAACTGTTTTGGTTCCACAACAACAAATATACAGTGGTACCTCACCTTACGAAAGACCCAACAAACGAAAATTCCAAGTTACAAAACGCCTTCACGTTAAATTTTGGTCTCTAGATACGAAAGAAAATTCAAGTTACGAAACGCGAAATCTCAAAAATTCAAATAATGCGCGCTCAGCCACACACATTATACGCTTTTCTCAGACTGGATTTAAACTTTTCTCACATTTGTCTCTCGTTTAAACACTCAAACTTTCATAGATTTTCACCAAAATGTATGAATAGTGAAGTGTGGGGGGAAGCAGGAGAAGTGTGCGTGCGGACACGTGTGTGATAGCGCAGCATGACCCGAGACCCGGTAAAGTCTGCAGCAGGATACGGCTGCGCACCACAGGCTAAAGTTGTGAGCGCGATCACGCCGCTGTTTCCTGTCTACAGTAACACCACTCACTGTGAGACTCTTAAGTGTTCAAAAGATCAGAGCACTGCACTTCTAGTTTAGATACAAGCAGTACTCGAGTTGAGGGGGGATGAGGGGGATGCCATCCCCCCTCATCCCCTGTGGGAAAAAATAGTCAAAATCATCCCTCTTCTAAAACTGGCATCCCTTCTTCCATCCCTCATGGCATTTTATCAATCAGGCATGAAAATCCCTAAACTTTTGGCGAATTTCGCTGTTTTTAAGTCAAAGTGGCCAGTGCGCTCCAGCTTCCAATCATGTTGCAGCATAATTACCCACCGATACGCCAATCATGACGATTGCCGCTGTTGTGTTTGCGCCTGTTCGCCGATCAGCTGTGAGCCTGATATTTACGCGGCATTTCTAAGAGAAGAAGAATCCTTAACTTCCTACGTTAATGCTACATAAGAAGGAACTCTCGCCTCGGGACACGGGATACGTTCGGGATTATGTCCTTTTCTCCGGAGCTCCGGATTATTAAAGACAACACTGCAAACTGTTAGAATGGATCTGACCGCATTCTTATGGGTGAGTCATATTATCAGATTATTTCCTGCATCTATTTCGGCACTAAACCAGGACTAAACCAAGACTAAACCAGGTTTAAACCAGGACTAAACCAGGTCCAAACCAGGACTAAACCAAGACTAAACCAGATCTAAACCAGGACTAAACCAAGACTAAACCAGGTTTAAACCAGGACTAAATAGGGTGACCATTCGTCCGGATTTCGTCCGGACAGTCCGGTTTTAGAGCTGTCTGTCCGGCCGTCTGTCACGTGTCCTCCTTTTTTACCTTTTGTCCTCCTTTCGGACCCTCGTCGGCCAGCGTTGCATAAATCGCCATAAATCCCCACCCATTATTTACACTTGCTACTCTGCGATGTTCACCGTTTCCCAATTCAGCGAATGCACGGTTCGGAGTGTGGTTTCAGTCTACAGTCGAGGTGGTGCATACTCGCTCAGCCCTGAGTGCAGTCCGTGGATCACATGGGCGTCTGTGAGATGGAACAGATCCCGCCTCAGCTCAATGAGCTGGGTGGTCTGCTCCTTGTTCCCTAAAGACACAAATATTATTCTATTGCGACTAGTAATACTTGGAATTGGGACATGGCCAATGTTCCCCCTAATTTTTAATGTGTCTGAGCAAACACAGTAACTCCCTGAGCGCTCCTTGGATCCCTGTGCGCGACATCCGAAATGCTAAAAACTAAACCAGGTCCAAACCAAGACTAAGCCAGGACTAAAACAGGTCTAAACCAGGTCTAAACCAGGTCTAAACCAGGTCTAAACCAGGACTAAGCCAGGACTAAACTGGGACTAAACCAGGACTAAACCAAGACTAAACCAGGACTAAGGTGTGTGTGTGTGTGTACGTGTGTGATAACATATATCCTGTGTATTATTGAATGATTATATGGACTTTTTGTTATAAAAGCATTTCCATTTTAACAAAGTACCTTCTAATTCTGCCCTGCCCTGAAACACCACAGTGATGTCAGTGATGGGGGAGGGCTTAGCCCCCCCCCCCCCCCCCCGTTGGTGAAAAATTTCACCATCCCCCCTGGTTTCATTTTACAACTCGACTACTGGATACAAGTCAAAACTCTGTTATTATTTGTGAAATGTGGTGCAGTACTTTAGATACATAATTTTAAATGCAATAAAGCTGCAGCTTCAGCCCTATCAGTGCACTGTTTGGATGTAAACAGACACGTGAGGAACTACTCTGGCCTTTTTACTTTAAAAAACACTTAAACTGGATTCACAGTGCTGTTTTGTGGACTGGATGTCATTATTTGTGGAGTAGAATATGGGTTTTTTATGTTTAGATCATTTTAAAAATGCACAATGTAACTCTTTGGTCTTGTTTCTATGGAGCTCTTTCTACCTTTCTACTCTCATGACCCTTTCCTCTTCCTCTCCCTCTTTCTGCTGCTTTTCCCCCTTTTCACTCCCCCTCCTAACTCACCCTTTCCTCTCTCCCTCCTCCAGTCTCTTTGTCCCTATGGAGATGTAACTGCTCTGCTTGAAATGTTCCACAGTGTGACATTAAACAGCTCTACTTCACATTTATTCAATTACAGCTGGTTTTACAGCTCAAAAATACCTAGAAAAACAAACATTCTGACTGTGAGCGGGGTCGCCTCTCCACAGATCTGATCTGTAACTTGGTCTGGTTTGTTCTCCATGAAGATACAAAGGTTTAATGCCATACTGTGAAACATTCCAGCCAAAGCAATAACATCTTCATTATAGTCTTTGTGATTTGACAAGAACATCCATTTAAATTGTGATTTAGTTTTAATATAACCTATAACCTGTATGGGCCAAAATAAACTTAACGATAATGTAAAGTAGTGAGAGTGAAAGGCTGGTTGTTTTTATGTCTGTTTATAAGATAAGATTTTATCACTGTGTTCAGTGACGGGTCGGCTTAAGCCCTCTCTCCGCGGATGCGGCGGGCCAGCTGGACGTCTTTGGGCATGATGGTGACCCTCAAGACTACACCAGGAGTAAACCAAGACTAAACCAAGACTACACCAGGAGTAAACCAAGACTAAACCAAGACTAAACTAAGACTATACCAACCAAGACTAAACCAAGACTAGACCAAGACTACACCAAGACTAAACCAGGAGTAAACCAAGACTAAACCAAGACTAAACCAAGACTACACCAAGACTAAACCAAGACTATACCAGGAGTAAACCAAGACTAAACCAAGACTAAACCAAGACTACACCAAGACTAAACCAAGACTAAACCAAGACTACACCAGGAGTAAACCAAGACTAAACCAAGACTACACCAGGAGTAAACCAAGACTAAACCAAGACTACACCAGGAGTAAACCAAGACTACACCAGGAGTAAACCAAGACTAAACACCAAGACTACACCAGGAGTAAACCAAGACTAAACCAAGACTACACCAAGACTACACCAGGACTAAACCAAGACTAAACCAAGACTAAACCAAGACTAAACCAAGACTACACCAAGACTAAACCAAGACTACACCAGGAGTAAACCAAGACTAAATCAAGACTAAATCAAGACTACACCAAGACTAAACCAAGACTAAACCAAGACTACACCAGGAGTAAATCAGGGCTAAATCAAGACTAAACCAAGACTACACCAGGAGTAAACCAAGACTAAACCAAGACTACACCAGGAGTAAACCAAGACTAAACCAAGACTACACCAGGAGTAAACCAAGACTAAACCAAGACTACACCAAGACTACACAGGAGTAAACCAAGACTAAACCAAGACTACACCAGGAGTAAACCAAGACTACACCAGGAGTAAACCAAGACTAAACCAAGACTACACCAAGACTACACAGGAGTAAACCAAGACTAAACCAAGACTACACCAGGAGTAAACCAAGACTAAACCAAGACTACACCAGGAGTAAACCAAGACTAAACCAAGACTACACCAAGACTACACCAAGACTACACCAAGACTAAACCAAGACTACACCAGGAGTAAACCAAGACTAAACCAAGACTACACCAAGACTACACCAGGGGTAAACCAAGACTAAACCAAGACTACACCAAGACTACACCAAGACTACACCAAGACTAAACCAAGACTACACCAGGAGTAAACCAAGACTAAACCAAGACTAAACCAAGACTACACCAAGACTACACCAAGACTACACCAAGACTACACCAAGACTACACCAGGAGTAAACCAAGACTAAACCAAGACTAAACCAAGACTACACCAAGACTAAACCAAGACTACACCAGGAGTAAACCAAAACTAAACCAAGACTAAACCAAGACTACACCAAGACTACACCAAGACTACACCAGGAGTAAACCAAGACTAAACCAAGACTAAACCAAGACTACACCAGGAGTAAACCAAGACTAAACCAAGACTAAACCAAGACTACACCAGGAGTAAACCAAGACTAAACCAAGACTACACCAAGACTACACCAGGAGTAAACCAAGACTAAACCAAGACTAAACCAAGACTACACCAAGACTAAACCAAGACTACACCAGGAGTAAACCAAGACTACACCAGGAGTAAACCAAGACTAAACCAAGACTAAACCAAGACTACACCAGGAGTAAACCAAGACTAAACCAAGACTACACCAAGACTAAACCAAGACTACACCAGGAGTAAACCAAGACTAAACCAAGACTACACCAGGAGTAAACCAAAACTAAACCAAGACTAAACCAAGACTAAACCAAGACTAAACCAAGACTACACCAAGACTACACCAGGAGTAAACCAAGACTAAACCAAGACTACACCAAGACTACACCAGGAGTAAACCAAAACTAAACCAAGACTAAACCAAGACTACACCAGGAGTAAACCAAAACTAAACCAAGTCTAAACCAAGACTACACCAAGACTACACCAGGAGTAAACCAGGACTTTTGGCTTTAAAGGTGTACTACGTAGTATACAATTACAAATACAGGTGTTTGAAAAACTTAGTGTGGACTTGCCTCTCCACAGATCTGTCCTGCAACTTGCCCTGATGGCACCACTTGCTCGTCTCAATGGAGATCAGTTTAATGCCATACTGTGGAACATTCCAGACAAAGCATCACTGCTCCATCTCAGCAAGCCTCAGCCAAAGCCCTACAGACTTAGACAAACTTTATTGATCCACAAGGGAAATGACACAGGAGCACAATATATTAGAATAACAAAGAGAAATAATATAAATGATAATAAAAAATTTGATAAAAAGTAGCAAAAATATTTTAGTATTTACAAGTGTATTAAAAGATCTGAGTGGAAGCCTTACCACTATCCTTAGCATTAACATTATTATTGTTGTAGCTTAGCCAGATGTGCTAACGTGAACAGTGTTTTCCCCAGAGGAGGGCGCAGCCGTGACCTGAACAATGTCCCATTTTATTATGTAATTCAACATCTGATACACACCATCTGCACATATGTTCATTTATCCTGTACACACACACACAAATTACCATTTAGAAGTGGAGCATATAGTGTAAACAACCAACAAGCTTTAAAGAGGACATATTATGTAAAAGACTAAGAGCCATGTTATAACTGTTCACTCATCATTGGCTTACTTAGACTTCTATTATTCATGTTTAGATAAGATAAGATAATCCTTTATTTGTCCCAAAATGGGGAAATTGCAGTGTCACAACACAAGTTTCAGAAACAGTAGGAAAATATGAGCATGCATCAAAATTAAGATAAATAATAATAATAAGTATGCACAATCAACTATAAAAAAACCACACAACAGTGTAAGGTTAAAAGGCACAGGAACGCTGCACAATAAATGTCTTTGATTCTGAGCAGTGAACAAACTGGAGTTAAAGTGACTCCAGTTCAGTAATATATAATATCACTACAATAAAGTGACTCAGGTGATTGTGTACAGTGCAGTGATGGACAGTGGCAGTTAAATAAATAAGTAGCAGGTAAAGTGACACTAAATAATATTGCACATTGTTATTATGACTATGGAGATGAACATGACTTGCATGACTAGTTTGAGTAAGTCCATAATATCCTGCATTTGAAGCTTAAGTGCTCAGAAAATGTATGTTATGGAGATGCTCTTGGGATCTCATAGTGGAATCATGTATTAAAATTTCCATGGAGACGAGCAGGTGATGTACCCTTCACCAGTACAGTCGTGGAGTGATCCTGGTAACCCTCATATGCCTTTTAACTGTTAAAGGTTGTATATAGGCTAATCCATATGATGTAACGTGTGGCATTTATACGTTTCCATAAAGCTGAACCAGTGACCATCTGTTGACAGGGCAGAGGAGGTGGTGGTGTGACACTATAGAGGATGTACAGAATGAACACAAACATAAATGCAATCTATGGTGAAACGCTTTTGGAGCAGTGACCCCATTGTAAAGGTCCTGTTACATTTCCATACCACTATGACCAAAAACACATGAGCTCTACAGGGTTCAACCTGTTCTTTAAGGATCAGCATTTGAAGGCTCTGTACATGAAGTAGTGGTGGCACGGTATATTTATCTGTATTGAACCGTCGCGGTACGGGGGTCACAGTTTGGTGCGCGCATTTTGACGGAGAATATACGGTACAAAAGTTTAATATTGAACTGACCACGGGGCTTTCATTTTGCAAGGGTTTCCTTGAGGACTCTTTAACCATTGCCATTTGCGATCCCTGATTGGTCCATGAGCATGTAAACACCCCCCCCCCCCTGTCTTGCTCTTCTAATCAGAGGCATTGAGGAGGAGCTTATGCGCGCTATGAACAGGAGGAGAGAGAGCGTGAAAAGGCGGTAAGTGAGGCACGGACAGGTAGGGTGTTTTATAAAGTTTAACCTGTCCTATGATACACATTACACGTGCGAAAGAGCTGCACGCGCGCGCTCGCTCGCTTGGTGACGTGCAGTGTCTGCAGCTCCAGACGGGCTCGCGCGGAACAAGTTTAATACGAGACACGTACTTTTGTTTCTGAATACGGGACAATTCCATTTTTCAAGGAACGGTTGGCGACCCTAAACACAACTATATATATATATATATAAAAAAATAAATAAAAAAAAGTGCTCCTCACCTTCCACGGTGGTTGGTCTCTCTCTCTCTCATCCAGCTCGGGTCCTCTACCAGAGGCCTGGGAGCTTGAGAGTTCTGCGCAGTATCTTTGCTGTTCCTGTACTGCACTTTTCTGGACTGAGATGTCTGATGGTTTTCCTGGGATCTGTTGTAGCCACTCCTCCAGTTTGGGGGTTACACACATATATATATATATATATATATATATATATATATATATATATATATATATATTAGGGCTGGGAATATTAACGCGTTAATCGCGATTAGATTAATGTAAGTTATGATCGCGAACAATTTTTTTAATCGCGATCAGAGTTTGCCAGCATTTTCCGCAATTCTACCATCCATAGTACTTCCGGCGCCGGTGCGAGCTGGCTGCCCGTCACAACGCTCCTGCACTTTCCTAACTTTTTGCCTTAAACTGCCCCACTTTTGTAAATATTTTTTATCAACACTGTACGTAAGCTTGGGCCGCACACGACGCTGCACTTTTTCCGCACTTTTGGTGGATTATTTACCTGTCTCGGCTTAAGATGTGTAAGGGACCCCGTCCCCCGCTCGTCTACACAAAGGATCAGCTGATGGCGCAGCACTGTTGTGTTCCCCCGAGACAGGCATGTTATCCCTGACGAGATCCTGCGGACGACACGCCGTGGATGCCGCGCGGGACGTAAACTCCGGGAAAAGAAGAGACGCTACAGACCCGTTCTTCCCTCTGTCATCACGGGGAATGTGCGCTCCCTCGCCAACAAGACGGACGAGCTCGCGGCGCTCGTTAGATTTCAGCAGGAGTACAGGGACGCTAGCGTCATTGTTTTTACGGAGACATGGCTAACACCGCAAATCCCGGACTCTACCATCACTGTGGACAACTTTCATCTTCTGCGCGCAGACAGGACGGAGGAGAGCGGGAAGAAGAAGGGACTAGTGCTGTTTCTGAACGAGAAATGGTGTAAACCTGGACACTGTACAGTGAAGGAGCAGATGTGTAACAAAGACATTGAACTGTTCGCTGTTGGCATGAGGCCCGGTTACCTGCCCCGTGAGTTCTCTTATATGCAGCTCATTTGGTTGTATTAATTAAACTCATTGTCGGTTAAACACGCTATTTTGAGTTTGCTAGTATTTTGTTCCTTCTACGCATCCGTAGGCAGCTCGAGCGGGCTTCAATCATTTATTTACAATTTCTCAAAGTAAGCACTATTACTGGTTCATTGTTACTTTTTCCTTTCTCTGCACTTTTTTGAAATTAAAAAAATGGTGAGAAATACTTTGCATTGTGAGTTTAACTTTAGATTCGAACGATCTTACTGCAAGATATCAATTTTAAACATGCAAAATAAATCACGATTAATCGCGATTAACTATGAAATTTCTGAGATTAGTTGCGATCAAGAAAATTAATCGTTTGACAGCCCTAATATATATATATATATATATATATATATATATATATATATATATATATATATATATACACCCAAAATCTTTCTCAACGAAATTGCAAAGATATATATATAAAAAAAGCCCTTTTTCAACCCTGCGGTTGAAAAATTGAATGAAGGTGTACACAGCTGTACACAGTTTGTTATTGCAAAATGCACATGTTTAAAACAGCGTTATGTTGTTATCTGTGATATAGGCCAGGCCTATAGCTCATGTTCACTTGTGTGTATTGTATGTGAAGGTACCCATGTGTTCAAACTTCACTGATGTACCCAGTTCAGTAACCAAGTATATCAATATATGACAACTCAATGTGGTGCTTGTGTGTTCACTTGTTTTACTTACAGGTTTTAAGTTGCAGCGATCTCAGCTGGAGATTTAAACAATAAAAAGTTGCCTTTGAGGACAGCCTTTCTGGTTATGTTTTTTTTTCCTGCACTGTACCAAAAATGTACCGAACCGTGGGGTCTGAAGTACGTACCGTACTGTGAGTTTTGTGTACCGTGCCACTCCTAACATGAATATTGGCCCATGTATTTGAGCAAAATGTGTCTTACCCCAGTACAGTCATTGTATAAGCAGCTCCCGAGGTCAAAATAAGTCTGGAAGTCTTGGATTTCATTATATATTATATTATATATCAGAATCAGAAAGACTTTTAGAATTCACAAAACTAGGAACTTGTCTCTGTGATAAGGTGCGAACATAAAACACTAAATAATCATAGTAATAACTAGAGTATAGACACTAAATAATAATAATAACTCAAATTTAGCTATAATATAGTAAAAAATAATAAACAATCCAAATAACAAAAAGGTTCAGATGAGCAGCATCAGAACAGTAGTGCAAACATGACTTAATTAGAGTGACTAGTGATATAAAGTGTCCAGCTAAAGCGTTAGGCAGCACGAAAATGATGACAAAACTCTACTCTAGCCTCTCAAAGTTGTGAAAAGTGCTTATAAACTCATCGTGGTGAATAATGAGGACGCTCTGAATGCATAAGGTAAGTGAGGGATAACTCTGGACCACTGCACACAGTTCACAATGAACTAGTTGTTTTTCATGTTTTTACGACAGTCAAAATCAGATACTTGTGTAACTTTTCTGGTGGAGCGTCCATCAAATGCTCCATGGAGATGTTATTGCTTTGTCTGGAATGTTTCACAGTATGGTATTAAACCTTAAACCAGACCAAGTTACAGGTCAGATCTGTGGAGAGGAGACCCCGCTCACAGTCAGAATGCCTGTTTTTTGTAGGTATTTTTGAGCACCTGTAATTGAATAAATGTGAAGTACAGCTGGTAAATGTCATATTGGGGAACATTCCAGGCAGCGCAATGACATCTCCATAGAAACAACCTTAAGTGACCGCCTATTAAAGAAATGTACAATATTACATCCTCTCCTTGAGCCGCCACCTTAACGTGGTGGAGGGGTTTGAGTGCCCGAATGATCCCGGGAGCTAATGTTGTCGGGGGCTTCATGCCCCTGGTAGGGTCACCCAAGGCAAACAGGTCCTGGGGGACAGGTCAGACTAAGAGTGGTTCTGAAGCTCTTATGATGAACTGTAGAACAAGGCCAGATACATCGCCCGGATTGGCGTCACCAGGGCCCCACCCTGGAGCCAGGCCTGGGGTGGGTGCACGCCACTGAGTGCCTGGTGGCCGGGCCTTCCCCCATGGGGCCCGGTTAGGCTAAATCATGAACTGGAGCTGGTCCCTACGCAATTTGTATATTTTCACGGAGAAGCGCCGGTCTGGGAGAGCCGGAGAGTCCCATGGGAACGTGCTGCCTGATACACGAGGGACACGTCGTGCACCTGGCACCGCTCATACTGGAGGACACGGAGTGATTACTATTGGAATTTTGATGGCAAGACATCTGGATTGGCCTGGGGGATGTTTTCTGGCCCATCTCTAATTGGAGCCGCGCGGATAAAAAAAAGTGAAACGAAACAAGCAACGAACCCAACTACACCTCAAAGATCTGTGTGTGGAAAAATCTGAAACAACTATACAAAATGTACCTTTTCCATATCAGAATCGTCTCGAGACAAAATCGTAAAAAACAACTACAATATTTCCTCCCAAACAAATAGAGATTTCCCTGGATAGCTACAATCCAATCTGTACAGGCCCAAAGGTGCTCAAGTTGAAGAAAAAGAGAAGAGGAGATAGGAAGCATCCGAGGATTCACTGTCTTGTATACGTTTGTGCCAAGGGAGAAGACCATTTTTAAACAAAGCCAGATCAAATGTAGTTTCTTGGAGTGGAAAATCTCAGAGGAGAGAGTGGTATGGAAAATACTGATTACGTTTTTTATGAGGTGGTATGACAAAACAGAGGGAAAGGAGTCATGAGAGATTTCTGCAGTGTTTGGCTAAAGGTACACTGTGTAACTTTTCTGGTGGAGGGTCCATCATGTGCTTGTTTCAATGGATAAGTCACTGCTTTGCTTAAACAGCTCTACATTTATTCAATTACAGGTGGTTTTATAGCTCAAAAATACCTAGAAAAACAGGCATTCTGACTGGTTCAATGCCATACTGTGAACCATTCCAGACAAAGGAATAACATGTCCACAGAGAAAAGTTTTTGACGAACATTCCACCAGAAAAGTTAGACAATGCACCTTTAAAGGGACAGTGTGTAGGATTCGTGGCGCATAGGTGGTTACTAGCTATTCCACTTCCTCTTTTGGCTACGGCAGACCTCGAGGGTCACCCGGGCGCGACGTAGCGCCGAAATCTCGCGTGCCCGCGCACGAACCGCGCACCGCTGTATACATAAACCGCGGTCCCCCGTTCACTTTTTTTTTTTCTTTTCGCATGAAAACACACAATCCCGATCATGATTCATGACAATCTACACATCAAATGAAACCTTACAGTCTCCTCTTTTTGACTATGCAATTCATTTCCCTGCAAAACAATCACTCCCCGAGCACATGGGGCTTTTATACAGAAAAGCACAAAACTTAGCTTACTTAGCTTACCTTTGAAGGCTTTGCACAGGTCAAACTCTGTATTTCATCATAAACTTGGTCTCAATCTGTCCATAAGGATCCAGCGAATAAAATCCAGTAAAACAATTTAGTCCAAAATACGTGTTATATCCATTACGATGTGTGATCCGGCAGCATGCTCCCCCCTCCCCCCTCCCCTTCCCCTTCTCTCCTTCCTTCGCTCCTGGCTGCATATGGGAGCAGAGGACCGAAGGAGAGAAGGGGAAGGGGAGGGGGGAAGGGGGGACCCATAAGCAGCGCGGCTGTGCAGCTGTTAGCAGGAGCCGAGGCGAAGGATGAGCCCAAATGTCCTTCTGCGGCTCTCGTATTCAAAATGGCTGCCTCTATATGGGGAAGATCCCCCTTTTATGTGACTATATCTAAGTCCAAAAGAATACTTTGATTTCATGATGGAAGTGAAAAGGCTTGGAAAACAATGTATTTTTGAATGGGTATCTTCAATTTCAGTAATTAACAGGTAAAAATCTTACACACTGTCCCTTTAAAAAGCAGAACTGCAGAATTTTCTGGAGTTAAGATGTCCATCGCATGAATCCACAAATTAGATGGTCCACCAACTGCTCGTCTCCATGGAAAAATGATTGTTTTGGCTGGAATGTTCCACAGTATGGCATTAAATTTACCCATCTTATCTAGTATTTATTAAATTGCAGGTGTTTACATAGCTCAAAAACACCTTGAAATACATGCATTCTTACTGTGAGTGAGATTGCCTCTCCACAGATCTGACCTGTAACATGGCTTGGTCTCCTCACCGGCTTGAGGAAGATTCCAGAGGGGTATTCCATCAACGTATTTAGAATTTTTGAGATTTCGCATTTCCTAACTTGAATTTTCTTTCGTATCTAGAGACCAAAATTTAACATGAAAGCGTTTCGTAACTTGGATTTTTCGTATGTAGGGTCTTTCGTAAGGTGATACTGTACATGTATCATTTAGAGAGTTAGACCTAAGCACATATTCACAATGAAGCCACTTTCTTTCAGCTGCACTAAGGCTAAGATCTCATTCTCTGATACGAATGTGGAGTTCCACAGGCATTCCATATTTCTCATATTAATATTTAAAAGCCTATAGGATAAAACGATAATGTAATTGTGAGTAAAATGAATGGAAGAATAAAAGTACATGAGCTGAAGCTGCTAAAGGGCTGGCACTCCCCCACAGCACGCACAGTAACACAGACTTGTGTTATATTGTACTATGATTCAATAATGCAAACACAGAAACATACGTCATGCGGTTGATATAATGAGAACATCCGTACACACAGGCACGCTCCCATGATGCACTGGGGCACGGAAATCAGGCTAAAGTGAAAAATGAACAGGGCATTATAAGGATCTGATCAGAGGGAATTTAAGTATGTAGAGAATGTATATGTAAAACTACTACTGCTCGCCACCATGTTCCAAACAGAAAGTGAGCACACGTGTGGTTTGGTTACTATTCACTTTATATTGAAAATAGACTTAGACAAACTTTATTGATCCACAAGGGAAATTGTTTTGGGTACAGTAGCTCACTCATCAGATATAATATATATAACAGAGGGTTAAAAAAAATAGATGGAATAGCAAGAAAAGAGCAAGAGACGGGGGTCCAATGAGACAGAATTATAAAAATAAAAATAAGTGTATATGTACAAATCAAAATAAAACTGAAAAATAAGTAATAAAATATCAAATAAAATATCAAATCACAGCTATACACAGGAGACAAGAACGGCAGTGCAATAATGTACTGATTGACAGAGCATGAGGTTATCCGTTACTTAAGATTGAATTGTAATACAGTTGTAGGGAGTATTATCTGTTACATAAGGTGAGTTGTTTTACAGTTGTGGGGAGTATTATCTGTTACATAAGGTGAGTTGTTGTACAGTTGTAGGGAGTATTATCTGTTACATAAGGTGAGTTGTTGTACAGTTGTAGGGAGTATTATCTGTTACATAAGGTGAGTTGTTGTACAGTTGTAGGGAGTATTATCTGTCACATAAGGTGAGTTGTTGTACAGTTGTAGGGAGTATTATCTGTTACATAAGGTGAGTTGTTGTACAGTTGTAGGGAGTATTATCTGTTACATAAGGTGAGTTGTTGTACAGTTGTAGGGAGTATTATCTGTCACATAAGGTGAGTTGTTGTACAGTTGTAGGGATTATTATCTGTCACATAAGGTGAGTTGTTGTACAGTTGTAGGGAGTATTATCTGTTACATAAGGTGAGTTGTTGTACAGTTGTAGGGAGTATTATCTGTTACATAAGGTGAGTTGTTGTACAGTTGTAGGGAGTATTATCTGTTACAGAAGGGGAGTTGTTGTACAGTTGTATGGAGTATGGTATGAATGTCGTCCTGTATCTCTCACTGTTTGAGTGGAGCTGTAGGAGCCTGTTGGAGAATGAGCTCCTCTGTCCCTCTATGGTCTGGTGCAGTGGGTGAGCAGGAGTGTCCATGATGGAGAGCAGTTTGTCCAGTGTCCTCCTGTCCCTCACTGTGACAAATGTCTCCAGCTCACAGTCGATCACGTGACCAGCTTTGCGGATCAGTTTGTCAATCCGCCCAATGTCCTATTTACTGATGCTGCTCCCCCAGCAGATCACAGTACAGGGCGCTGGCCTCCACAGACTGGTGGAAGATCTCCAGTAACTTACTGCACACATTGAAAGACCTGAGCTTCCTCAGGAAGTAGAGTTTACTCATGCTCTTCTTGGAGAAAGCATTACAGTTGTCCCTCCATTCCAGCCTGTTGTTCACATGGACGCCAAGGTACTTGGAGCAGTCCACTATCTCCACGTCATGACCCTGAATGGTAATGGGCTCCACTGGTGTCCTCTTTCTCCTGAAGTCAATCACCAGTTCCTTGGTCTTGTCCACGTTCAGGAGCAGACGGTTTGCCTGGGACAACTCCACAAAATATGTAATCAATGTCCTGTACTCTAGCTCCTGTTCAAAAAATAAAATTAAACCACTGCTGTTCAAAGGTCCAGAGGCTCAGATAAAGGACTTCCGAGCCTAGAAACACTCGGACGTGCCTCCAGGCAAATAAAAAAAACGCATTTCGCATTGCCTAGCGCATTTGCAGTCCAAACTCTCTGGGCGTGATTTACAGAGACGCTGAGTTCAGACAGACGGGGGTGGAACTGCATTTGCATTTCTTTTTTCGATCTGACGTCAATAAGGTGCCTTGTTCAAAATCGCCCGTTTGAGCTCCGATTTTTTGTAACGCAGAAAAGGATCGCAAATGCTCAGTTTAGACATTTCGCAACTTTTAACCATGGGGGGGGGGGGGCTAAACAGGGTAGGGGAGCTCACATTAACGTTCAAAAACCTCAGAAAGGGAAAATTTCATGCCATGGGACCTTTAAAGGCGCTGGAGAAATTGAAGAACAATTCTCACAGAGCCCTTGACACCATCCAGGTGAGAGTGAGCCCGCTGCAGAAGATCCTCCACACTCATGTGGGCCTGATATGCAAATTGTAGAGGGTCCAGGGATGGTGCCACCAGGGGTCTGAGCTGAGCCAGCACGAGTCTCTCAAACACTTTCATGACATGAGATGTCAAAGCAACTGGTCTGAAGTCATTGAGTCCAGATGGGACAGGCTTCTTGGGCACTGGCACAATGCAGGAGGTCTTCCATAGCACAAGTATCTTTTCAAGATGTCCTCAGCAGGGTTGACTTGGACTGGTCCAGGAGATTTGTTTTGGTGAACTTTCTCCAACTGCCTTCTCACCAGGGCAGGTGACAGAGACACTGAGCTGGGTTCCTCCGTGGGGGTGAGGGTAGGTAGGGGAGCAGAGGTGATGGGCTAATGAATGGTCGTCTGAGTGGTCTGTGAGGTGTGGGTTGGGTGTCTGGGAGGTGTAGAGATGGGGGTGCCAGGGGATGAGAAACGATTAAAATGCAAATTGAGTAGGTTTGATCTGTCTGGGCTATTGTCCTGCTGCTTAGTTTTGGACGAGTGATGGCCTTCATTTCCCTCCACACATCTCTGATGTTATTCTGTTTATCCTCCGATTTCCTCCCATAGGCCTCCTGGCCCTGCCTTAGCTGGACCTTCAGCTGCCTTTGCACCTTCTTCACCTTGTCCTTGTCACCAGAGTTGAAGGCCCGCTTCTTCTTCTTAAGTAGCTCCTTCAGCTGGCTGGAGATCCAGGGCTTGTTGTTGGGGTAACAGCAGACAGTGCGAAAAATGTCACGGCTTCTCATTTTGGTTTTAAAATGTTTGCATTAAGCCACTCTATGTGATCCTGGTGTTTTTATTTCACTATTTTGAGCTCACCCTATGCCAAACCAGTGGTGTGGACGGGAACAACAATCTCACTCCTGATTGGCACTTTGGTTGCTATGATTGGCTCC
This sequence comes from Paratrypauchen microcephalus, assembly GCA_036785185.1. Lineage (NCBI taxonomy): Eukaryota > Metazoa > Chordata > Actinopteri > Gobiiformes > Gobiidae > Paratrypauchen > Paratrypauchen microcephalus. The sequence continues at coordinate 1,542,732 of JAVJIX010000108.1, forward strand.
CAATTTATTTGGCTAGAAAACGATGGGTGACGTCACACGCTCTCCCTCTCTCATTTATCCCAGCCTCGGTTCTCCTCTCCTGGGTCAGACCTGAGCAGAGCCCCTCACCTCCTCTCTTTTACCCCAGCCTTGGTGTTCCTCTCCTGAGCCCCTCTCCTCATCCATGTGGAAGGTGTCTCTTCACTCTGTTTTCTGGAAGGATGGATGCATCTGGACTGTGAGGTAAATGAAATGTCAGTGAGTATGACCTGTACGTGTTTGCTGCATTGAAAAGGCAAAAGTCTGTTCAAAAACAAGTAAAGTCCACTCAACACAGTGTAAAACAACTACACTTTGAAGAGGCATTATGGAACTTTTCTGGTGGATGGTTCAACTCCCAATTGTCTCCATAGAGATCCCCAGTATTTATCTCAATTCTCCATAGAGACAAGCAGGTAGTATCACAGGTCAGATCTGTGGAGAGGTGACCCCACTCACAGTACGAACTAATCACATGGTATTTTCTTAGCAGTAAAAACATTTGCAATCGATTAAAGTTAATGGTTTAAGATTAAAGCCATACTAAGCAACATTCCAGGTAAAGCAATAACTTCTTCATGGATACAAGCAGGCAGCATCACAAGCCAAGTTACAAGTCAGATCTGTGGAGAGACGATACTCACAGTAAGTAAATCAGACCCTCCAGGAATTCGCGATGTTGCGATTTGCAATTTCAACGCAACTTCAGCCAATCCCCGTGAATTCAGGGCGGTGTTGCAATTTTGACCAATCACCACAACTTTTCCACAATTTTTACCAGTTTTGACCAGTCACCGGCGACGTATTGAACTCACATCGACCAACTTCCTTCTGCCTTACTTCCCTGTGACGAAACCAAACTGTGGCCGTGTCCCCAGTTCGGAGCGTGGTTTGAAGGGGGCTCAGACTGCAGTCAAGGCGGCACGGTGGCTGAGTGGCTAGCACTCATGCTTCACAGCAAGAAGGTTCCGGGTTCGATCCCCGGGTCGCCCAGGCCTTTCTGTGTGTGTTCTGTGTGGAGTTTGCATGCATGGTCTGGGTTCGATCCCCGGGTCACCCGAGCCTTTCTGTGTGGAGTTTGCATGTTCTCCCCGTGTCTGGGTGGGTTTCCTCCGGGCACTCCGGTTTCCCCCACCAACCCAAAACATGCACCATAGGTCCTCCAGCTGAGGTCCTGACCAAGCCGAAGCAAGAAGATCATGGAGATGGTCCCCGGGCGCAGTAATGTGCTGCTCACTGCTCCTAACAGGATGGGTTAAATGCAGAACTGGAATTTCCCCACTGTGGGACTAATAAAGGCATAGCTTTCCTTCTTTCTTTCTTTCTTTCTTTCACACTTGCTCAGCCCTGAGTGCACTCCGCGGACCGCATGGTCGTCTGCGAAATGCGACAGGTCTCGCAACTACGGGAAGCAGCCGCCGACTCCATTTTCTCCCGTAGAAGAAGTAGCGCGCGGTGCATGCTGGGATATATGAGTGTGTGAAGCGTGCTTTTTCACGCGCTTGGTCCACGCCCCGATTTCCATGGAAACGACTGCGGTCTGCGAACGCATGTTAACTGCGCATGGGACAAAAAAGAAATGACGCACATGCCCTTCAAACCACGCTCCGAACTGTGCACTCTGGGAATTGGGACACGGCTTCTAATGGCAAAGAAACATGTCTGCGGCGCCATTTGCCCACAAAAATAACAGCAAAAGACCGCGCGAAACAGTTCCCCTCCTAGTAGTCATTTATTTTCAATGTTGGTAAGGTTGTTTTAGGACCATATCTGTGATCTCTGTGTCTTTGTATTATTCTTTGTCAGTAAGAACTCAGTATTCAAAATATTACTCAATTTTAATTACAAAAAGGGAAAATCGCAACTATTTATCGCAACTTTCACTTTCTCCCGCAACAAAATCGCAACAAAAACCTTAAAGGTCCCATGACATGGTACTTCTTGATGCTTTTATATGGCTCCTTAATGGTTCCCTAATACTGTAAATGAATCCTTCTTCAAAATCAACACTCACTGCATGAGAAACAGAGATAAGATGAGAAAGAGTCATAAATATCTCTCTGGAACACTCCATTATGGGCGTTGTTGCTTGAATGCAAATGAGGAGGACAGAGTAGCGGGTGGGGGCGTGGCCAAACTCTCAGCTCTTTCCTCTTCAGCTGTGCGCTGTGCGCTGGCCCCACTTCCGCGTTTTTGTGCGGATGAGAAGCGTTCCATTGAAAAATAAACACATTTCCACAGAAAATAAAATTAAACCACTGCTGTTTCAGATGTTCAGAGGCTCAGATAAAGGACTTTCGAGCCTAGAAACACTCGGATGTGTCTCCAGGCAAATAAAAAAACGCATTTCGCATTGCCTAGCTCGCGGTCCAAACTCTCTGGGCGTGATTTACAGAGACGGTGGGTAGACATCCAGACGGGGGTGGAGCTGCATTTTTCGATGTGACGTCACATAGTTGCCTTGTTCAGAATCGCCCGTTTGAGCTGTGTTTTTTTCAAACGCAGAAAAGGATCGCAAATGCTCAGTTTAGACATTTCGCAACTTTTAACCATGGGGGGGGGCTAAACAGGGTAGGGGAGCTCACATTAACGTTCAAAAACCTCAGAAAGTGAAAATTTCATGCCATGGGACCTTTAAAAGCACCGCAACTTTCATCACAACTTTTTGGAAAAGCTCACGCAAATTCAGGCATTTTAGCCCGCAACAATCACAAAAAATGCACGCGAAATCCTGGGGGGTCTGAATACATGTATTTCGTGGTATTTTCTTAGCAGTCAAAACATACAGTGCTGTAGGTTTGGATAGTATTTTTCTCTTATATAAAATCATCACAGAAAAACTGCATTTTGTTTATTTGGACTATATTTGTTTCATATTTAAATTTGTTTGTTGATTTGAAACAGTTAAGTGTGACACATGCAAAAATGTAAGAAATCAGGAAGGGGGCAAATCCTTTTTCACAGCACTGTATAGATGTAAACTGATGTAATTTAGTTAATGCCACACTATGTAACATTCCGGGCAAAGCAATAACTTCATCGAGATAAGCAGACAGCATCAAAAGTCAAATTACAGGTCAGATCTGTGGAGAGATGATACTCACATGTGTACATAATGTTATTTTCTACTAAAACATTCAAGATGGATACATGTGATAATGTAACAAGTAATATTCCCGATTTCATGAGATTTCTTCCAACTGCACAGGCTTAATTTGACCATGAAATTCAGTTTTTATTCAATTGTGATGGCTCCTACAGCCTTATAATCCATAATTCATATCTCCTGTCACAGCATTCCAACCTCTCCCATATAACACAGTGAAAATCGCATCACCAGCTCAAAATATCCACATTAACCCAAAATGTGTAGACACCTGGACACATGGGGCTGGTTTGAGATAGTTTAAACAAGCTGCTCATGTGTTATTCACATTTGTAGATTTCTGACAGCAAAATGCACATAAATATTTTTGATTTTTGACAGATTTTAATGCACATCAGCTGTGTGGAACTCTGATTTTGTGGCATGAGTCAAAAATGTCGAACAAAGTCTCTCCAAATCTTATACGTCCAATTTGGAATTAAACAGCATACAAAATAGCTTTTGTATTACGTTATACCAAACTGTGATCAAAGGAGAAGTTCAATTTGTCAACTGGACAAAGTTTGTTTGGTTGAAAACGTTTCGCCGCTCATCCGAGAGGCTTCGTCAGCTCTGGTTATTGTACTGGTTAGACCCTGCTTATATCTAGCTGCCGGGAGGCGCGTCCTACAATGACAAAAGCTCTGAAAACGATCCCCCTTTTGATCATGGATTCTACCTGGACGACTGAGGGACTTTTCACGTTATACCAAACTGCTTTAAAAGGTGCATTGTGTAACTTTTCTGGTGGAGGGTCCATCAAATGTTTTTCTCCATGAAGAAAAGCATTTGAAGCCTCCTTTAAGGTCCGTCTTTGTCCTGACAGGGGGAAAATGTGACCCGTCCATTTCCAATCTCCTCTTGTGATGTAACAATGACAAATAAAGCTTCCATTCCATTCCAGATGTTATTTCTTCATCTGGAATGTTTCATAGTATGGCATTAAACCTTTCTATCTTCATGGAGACCAAACCAGACCAAGTTACAGGTCAGATCTCTGGAGAGGCGACCCCGCTCAGTCAGAATGCCTGTTTTTCTAGATATTTTTGAGCTCTAAAACCACCTGTAATTTAATACATGTAAGTGTATCACCAATTAAGAAAATCAAAGGAAGTGCGTATATCACAGTACTGTAGGCAGTACTCGAGTTGAGGGGGGATGGCGTCCCCCCTGTGGGAAAAAATAGTCAAAATCATCCCTCTTCTAAAACGGGCATCCCTTCTTCCATCCCTTATGGCATTTTATCAATCAGGCATGAAAATCCCTAAACTTTTGGCGAATTTCGCCGTTTTTAAGTCAAAATGGCCAGTGCCAAGAGCCAATCATAGGCCGAACTGCGCTCCAGCTTCCAATCATGTTGCAGCATAATAACGCACCGATACGCGCTCCCGCCAATCATGACGATTGCCGCTGTTGTGTTTGCGCCTGTTCGCCGATCAGCTGTGAGCCTGATATTTACGCGGCATTTCTAAGAGAAGAAGATTCCTTAACTTGATACGTTAATGCTACGTGAGAAGGAACTCTCGCCTTGGGACACGGGATACGTTCGGGATTATGTCCTTTTCTCCGGAGCTCCGGATTATTAAAGACAACACGGCAAACTGTTAGAATGGATCTGACCGCATTCTTATGGGTGAGTCATATTATCAGATTATTTCTGCATCTATTTCGGCACTAAACCAGGACTAAACCAGGACTAAACCAGGTTTAAACCAGGACTAAACCAGGACTAAACCAGGACTAAACCAGGACTAAACCAAGACTAAACCAGGTCTAAACCAGGACTAAACCAAGACTAAACCAGGTTTAAACCAGGACTAAACCAAGACTAAACCAAGACTAAACCAAGACTAAACCAAGACTAAACCAGGTTTAAACCAGGACTAAACCAGGTCCAAACCAGGACTAAACCAAGACTAAACCAGGTTTAAACCAGGACAAAACCAAGACTAAACCAGGTTTAAACCAGGACTAAACCAAGACTAAACCAGGTCTAAACCAGGACTAAACCAGGTTCAAACCAGGACTAAGCCAAGACTAAACCAGATCGAAACCGGGTCTAAACCAGGACTAAACCGGGGCTAAACCGGGACTAAACCAAAACTAAACCAGGTCCAAACCAAGACTAAGCCAGGACTAAAACAGGCCTAAACCAGGTCTAAACCAGGTCTAAACCAGGACTAAGACAGGACTAAACCGGGACTAAACCAGGTCTAAACCAGGACTAAGACAGGACTAAACCGGGACTAAACCAGGACTAAACCAAGACTAAACCAGGACTAAGCCAGGACTAAACCAGGACTAAACCAGGACTAAACCAAGACTAAACCAGGACTAAGGTGTGTGTGTGTGTGTACGTGTGTGATAACATATAATCCTGTGTATTATTGAATTATTGAATGATTATATGGACTTTTTGTGAAAAATTTCACCATCCCCCCTGGTTTCATTTTACAACTCGACTACTGACTGTAGGTATGTACCGGTGGAGCTGAAAACAGGGGTAGATCGACAAAATAGTGTCTTGAAAATAAGCGATTAAAGATGACTCAAACATGCACAAATCACAAATACAGTAAATGGTGAAGAGAAACAATTATAACACAGATAAAAGCTCAATTAGAGGTCGCAGAGGTAAAACTATTCTTAAAATTCACTTAATACTAGAAAATGTTGAACCTGTTTTCGAGATCCGTCTTGACGTCATTTCAGGTGACATGTCACATCTTTGGGGTTGAATAATGGCACCATTTTCCTCCTCTCTTCTCCACTCGCACTAATGCTAAAGTGTCACTACCAGATCTGTCACACAGGGAAAGCCCAGTGTGGATGGCTAATGGTTGTGCTGACAGCCTGCCTGATCTGTGCTCCTCTGCTCCCTTGGGGGTGAGACTGACCTGATGAAGACCACAGCATACATGCACATGTGCACTCAAAGCACCACTGCCAACAACACAAGTCTGAGCCACATCTGAGTAAATCGAGAAAACAAGAAGCAAATATTGAAATCTATATTTAGAAGGTGGATTGGGGCATGATGGGGTCAGGTAAAGTACAAATCTAATATTAGCATGATACACACACTCCAATATACCAACACTAAAAGGGACTATATGACAAAAAATTTACTCTTGTGAGCTCATGTTCCAATGTTGTTCCCTCCTCCTGGAGCTGTGTTTTGTTTCATTCACATGTTTGAGTAATCCTGGTTTATTAGTCTGTCTTCATCTCCAAATCTCAATACAGTGGTCCCTCGTTTATCTGTTATGTTCCAGAAATAACCCGTAATGAGTGAAATCCGCGAAGTAGGACAACTTTATATTTTACAATTATTATACATGTTTAAACGCCTTAAAACACTGGAATTAACATTTTCTCACATTTCTCTCTCGTTTAAACACTCAAACCTTCGTAGATTTTCAACTAAATGTATTAATAGTGAAGCGTGGGAGCTCTGCCGGAAGCGCGAGGGGAGCGGAGACATGAGTCACTGGATCCGCAGGAAGCACCGCGCTCATCCAACGGCACTGCCACGTCCCGGGACGCGACGCGCACCAACCCCTTGGAGAAGTGCGCGACACGTGCACCCCTCATCGTGGTCAAATCCGTGACAGAGCAGCACGACCGGCGCGAGGCCGGGGCTGCGAGCACGAGATCGAACCGCGGCGCCCGGACCATGCCTCCCCCTCAGGACCGCGTCCTCGCAGCCTGAGCCACAAACCAAACACGCACAAACAAACGCAAGAGCCGCACGAAACCAGCAAAGAGCCGCATGGGGTGATTTAATCCTGGTTTAGACCTGGTCTAGTCTCGGTTTAGTCCAGGTCTAGACCTGGTCCAGTCCTGGTTTAGTCCAGGACCAGTCCAGGTTTAGACCTGGTTTAGATCTGGTCTAGACCTGGTTTATTCCACGTTTAGTCCTGGTCTAGTCCTGGTCTAGTCCTGGTCTAGTCCTGGTCTAGTCCTGGTCTAGTCCTGGTTTAGTCCAGCACCAGTCCAGGTTTAGACTTGGTTTAGTCCTGGTCTAGTCTTTGTCTAGTCCTGGTCCCCCCCGCGTCCCCCATCTATCAATCGGCAAAGGTCTACAGTCTCTTAGCCAATCAGGACGCAGAACACAATGTTACACTATAAAAACAATATTACACTATAAAAAAATAATAATTAAAAAAAATCTGCGAAACAGCGAGGCCGCGAACAGTGAACCGCGAAACAGCGAGGGACCACTGTATACATTGTTCCACCTTGTGATGTCATGAAGTGGTAGTGAACACCTTTTACCTTTAGTTCAGTAGAGACCGGCAATTCCTAGGATGAAATTATGCAGATGATTCTAGTGAAGGGGTTTAAAAACACTTCCTGTATTACCATGTGACATAAAGTGGACCAGAATGTTTTCAGTTGGAGAGAAGAAGTCAGCCTAAATCTGCAGGGTTTGTGTTTTAAACGTGTGAAGGAAACGAAAGGTCAGGTCTGTTTGTGATGAGAAAACAATATTAGAACAGATCAGACATGGTGTAATATGAGCCCTTTAAGTATTACTGCAACAAATCCACTGGTCTTTCTATCCCTTTATATCACAGTTGTTAAATCCAGTCAAACGCAGATGTCCAAATAGCCTGGATCATACCTTCCTCCCTGATCCTGCTCTGGCTCAAGTGGAGTTTAATACGTTTCATCTACTCATGACTCAGATCCACCAGAGATTTAAACACATTGAGCCACCAGACTGTCAGGAGCCACACAGGAGCTTTAAAGGTGCACTGAGGAACGTTTGGAGAGGTTCTTGCTGGAATGTTCCACAGTATAGCAATAAACCTGAACTATCTTGCATTTAAATAAATTACAAGAGTTTTCAGTGCTCGAAAATACATTGAAAAAAGTGTACTCTTACAGTGAACAGATCTAACGTAACTGTGACTTGACCTGGTGGCATCCATGTTTAATGCCATACTGGGGAACATTCCAGCATTGTAACAGATTTGATTGAATAAAGTAGAAGTGTTGTCATAGGCTGTGTCCGAATGTCCACCCTAGTCCCTAACCCCTCATTCACTACATAGGCGCGCCCTCTTTAGCACCCTCTACAGTGCACTCATTTACAGAGAGTTGCTAGGTAACAGTTATGGAATTACCTCTACATATTTCACACATGCTGCCTATGTCCAACCAGGAGTGTTGTCGTGATACTAAAAATTAACTTAGACAAACTTTATTGATCCACAAGGGAAATTGATTTGGGTACAGTAGCTCACACATCAAATATAATATATAACAGGGGGTAACAAAAAATAGATGGAATAGCAACCAAAGAGCAAGAGACCTGTGTCAGAGGAGACATAATTATAAAAATAAATAGTGCTGTCAGGCGATTAAAAAAAATGTATCTAATTAATTACAGGATTTGTAATTAATTAATCTAATTAATCGCATTTTAATCTTGTGAGAGAGAGATTGAGAGAGAGAGAGACAGAGAGAGAGATTGAGAGAGAGAGACAGAGAGAGAGACTGAGAGAGACTGAGAGAGAGGCAGAGAGATTGAGAGATTGAGAGAGAGACACAGAGACTGAGAGAGATTGAGAGATTGAGAGAGAGAGAGATTGAGAGAGAGAGACAGAGAGAGAGATTGAGAAAGAGAGAGACAGAGAGAGAGATTGAGAGAGAGATAGACAGAGAGAGAGATTGCGAGAGAGAGAGACAGAGAGAGAGATTGAGAAAGAGAGAGACAGAGAGAGAGACAGAGAGAGAGATTGAGAGAGAGATTGAGAGAGAGAGAGACTGAGAGATTGAGAGAGAGAGATTGAGAGAGAGAGACACAGAGACTGAGAGAGATTGAGAGCGATTGAGAGAGAGACAGAGAGATTGAGAAAGAGAGAGACAGAGAGAGAGATTGAGAGAGAGAGCCACAGAGACTGAGAGAGATTGAGAGAGACAGAGAGAGAGAGAGAGACAGAGAGAGAGATTGAGAAAGAGAGACAGAGAGATTGAGAAATTGAGATTGAGAGATTGAGAGAGAGATTGAGTGAGAGAGACAGAGAGAGAGATTGAGAGATTGAGAGAGACAGAGAGAGAGAGATTGAATGAGGAAACCCACTTTGTGGTTGAGTTTGTAAGTTTTTCTGTGGTCGCGTTGCTCATTCGTTTCCCAAATTCTGTGAGTGTGGTTTGTTGGTTTGTTGGTTTGTTGGTTTGTTGATTTGGTGGTTTGTTGGTTTGGTGGTTTGGTGGTTTGTTGGTTTGTTGGTTTGTTGGTTTGGTGGTTTGTTGGTTTGTTGGTTTGTTGGTTTGGTGGTTTGTTGGTTTGTTGGTTTGGTGGTTTGTTGGTTTGTTGGTTTGTTGGTTTGGTGGTTTGGTGGTTTGTTGGTTTGTTGGTTTGTTGGTTTGGTGGTTTGGTGGTTTGTTGGTTTGTTGGTTTGTTGGTTTGTTGGTTTGTTGGTTTGGTGGTTTGTTGGTTTGTTGGTTTGTTGGTTTGTTGGTTTGTTGGTTTGGTGGTTTGTTGGTTTGGTGGTTTGGTGGTTTGGTGAAGTGCATTCACACTCGCTCTATCACCGGTAACGATGGAACTTGTCCGGACGTGTTTATCGTTCAAATGATCCGTCAGGCTGCAGCAGCTTCGGTGATCGGAAAATTCTTTTTTGACAAAAGCTACAAATCAGTGTGTTCTTGTTGATCATCTCGTCTTCGTTCTTTTTATAAATAAACTTGCCGTTCAAAAGCCCGAGCAGCGATTTGCTCGCCGGACGCCAAATATAAAATGTGCTCGCATTGAATTGCCGCTCATAATTAACTGCGTTAATTTTTATAACGCATTAATTTGCAGTGTAATTAATTCTAGAGGAGACCTCTTTCAGTAAAACTGTCTTCTCTTTTATTGCCATGAGCCAGTGGAATAGTTTGCCTAATGAGATGTAACAAACATGTACAAGTTTTCAAACGTTTACACATTGAACAAAGAAATAGCTACTATCAAATCTGATGAATGTGTGTGAGTGAGGCTAGGACTGGTGAGTGTGTGTATGGACGTATAAAGATGAATTTTTTGAATGTTTTTTAGAAATGGCATACTGCACTGGTCCATTACCCATCTACAATCTCTATCACAGTATATTTAATTAACATCGACCCGTCCCGGGACTACAGGTGGAAATGAGCATTTTTGCTATAACCTGGCACCTGCATCTTTCTTTTGTTTATTTCAAAGGTCAATGAAATGTTGTGCACTGTCCCTGCGCAAATAAATAAACCATACCATACCAATTAATCTAATTAATGCGTTAAACTGACAGCCCTAAAAATACAAAAAATTATAATAAATGTAAATGTACAAATCAGAATTAAATAGAAAAGTAATAAAGGGAGTATTGTCTAGGGAGTATTATCTGTTGGATAAGGGTGAGTTGTACAGCTGTATGGAGTATGGTATGAATATAGTTAAGCAGGAGCTACTGTACCCAGCTGCCACTCTCTCAGGTGCGATTCCGATACTAAGGAACAGACTCGATACTCAAAACTGACTCTGATACCACGCTAATAAAAAACGTGATTGTAATAGCCCAGATAGCAACTTTAGCGGTTTAAGAGGAACAGAGTAGAGCTGAGCCGATTCTCCAGTGCAGACCCCATCTGCATTTATTTTACCATTGCAAATTTTTTTTTAAAAGATAGGACAAAGCTAAAAATCTGCACGGCAACACCCACACACCCACACACGCACACACCACAACACGGACAAGCTGAGGCTGGCTCTTTTTATAGGCCATCTCTGGTAATTGGGTGAGCTCTGACACTAAAGGTAAGTACAGGTACGTCATTTCAGTGTTTAAAAGTTAGTGTCAACAACAGTGCTTACAATGATTCAATTAAATCTGATTTAAAAAAAATCTTTATTAATTTAGCAGTGTTTTAATAATATAAAAATACTAAGTAGAAAAAGCTAAAATAATGTGTGTGCACCCTTCCTCCTAACAACATACTGTACACCTGAGGCAGATAACAAATGAGGGTAAGTATAGATTCATTTCAATTTCCACAATTCATTAAAGGTCCCATGGCATGAAATTTTCACTTTCTGAGGTTTTTGAACGTTAATGTGAGCTCCCCTACCCTGTTTAGGCCTTCCCCCCATGGTTAAAAGTTGCGAAATGTCTAAACTGAGCATTTGCGATCCTTTTCCTTACAAAAAATCAGAGCTCAAACGGGCGATTTTGAACAAGGCACCTTATTGACGTCAGATCGAAAAAAGAAATGCAAATGCAGTTCCACCCCCGTCTGTCTGAACTCAGCGTCTCTGTAAATCACGCCCAGAGAGTTTGGACTGCGGATGCGCTAGGCAATGCGAAATGCGTTTTTTTATTTGCCTGGAGGCACGTCCGAGTGTTTCTAGGCTCGGAAGTCCTTTATCTGAGCCTCTGGACCTTTGAACAGCAGTGGTTTAATTTAATTTTATGTGGAAATGTGTTTATTTTTCAATGGAACGCTTCAAATCTCTCCCCCCCGTGCAAAAACACGGAAATGGATCAGAGGGCACAGCTGAGAGCGGAGAGTTTGGCCACGCCCCCACCCTCTACTAATGGCCATCTCTTTTCTCCTCATTTGCATTCAAGCAACAACGCACATTATGGCCTGTTCAGAGAGAAAAAAAATACTCTTTCTCATCTTATCTCTGTTTCTCATGCACTGAGTGTTGATTTTGAAGAAGGATTCATTTACAGTATTAGGGAACCATTAAGGAGCCATATAAAAGCATCAAGAAGTACCATGTCATGGGATCTTTAAATGGACTTTTACTTATTTTCTGTTACAGGTCACTCACTGAAACCACATTTTAATCCACATTTAAAAACTGTGTATGTTTTTGTAATTTTTACCTGTTAGCTAGAACCAGGCCCATGTGATGGACTTGTTACGTTACATTGATTTTCCACAGTAAATGGTACAACTTTCTTTTCTATTCCCACGTGGTCTTATATGTGTGTACTCCCTCAGTGGTCCTGTAGGTTCCATAGTGGTCCATGGGTGTATACTAGTCTATGTGCTCTTATACTCATCCCTTCTTCCATCCCTTCCATTTTATCAATCAGGCATGAAAATCTCTCACCTTTTGGCGCAATTCACCGTTTTGAAGTCAAAATAGGTGACCTACATGAATCAAGGCCAGTTCCAAGAGCCAATCATAGGCCGAACTGCGCTCCGGCTTCCAATCATGTTGCAGCATACCCACCAATCGTGGTCCCGCCAATCATGACGATTAGCGTTGTTGTTTGCGCCTGATCGCCGATGAGCTGTGAGCGAGCCCCGTTAATATGTACGCTACGTTAATGCTACATAAGAAGGAACTCTCGCCTCAGGACTCGGGATATGTCCGTTTCTCTGAAGCGCATACACGTGGACACGCGAATTATCGCACATGTCATATTATTTCTGCATCAAAGGGACATATTAACTGACAGCAAGGGCCCGGGACTAAACCAGGTCTAAACCAGGTCTAAACCAGGACTAAACCAGAACTAAGCCAGGTCTAAACCAGGTCTAAACCAAGACTAAACCAGAACTAAGCCAGGTCTAAACCAGGTCTAAACCAAGACTAAACTGGGTCTAAACTGGGTCTAAACCAGGCCCACCCCCTCCCAGGAAAATATGTCACATAAATGAAAAATTTCACCATCCTCCTGGTTTCATTTTACAACTCGACTACTGAATATACTTGTTCTGATACAGCTCAACATCATTCTAAAGACCCTCAGTCGTCCAGGTAGAATCTATGGCAAAACTAGACTAGAAAACTGAAGAAAACTGCAGAAGCAGTTTGGGTGAGCTGCGAAACGTATTCGACCAAATCAGTTTTTATCCAGTTGAAAATTGAATTGAACATAGACTAGAAAAACTAGAAAAGTTCACGTGCTCTTGAAATCCCTCTGAGCAGATCTGTTCCTGTTAGCCCACAGCAGACCTTTTGTCACCGGGTCAGAGCGGCCACACTTTGGGTCACTTCCTAATATAATAATAATAGTAATAATAATAATAATAAAGCTCCTCCCCCACAGACAGAGACAGACGGGCCACCTCCCTCCCCCATAACCCCAATGGCATAAAAGCAGAACTGTGGATTAAACACACAATATTTGGACAAACTGCTAAGCTCTACACGCAAACGGTAAACAAAGCGATGAAGAGAGTGAGATATAATGAAGTTCAGAGGGAGAGTAAGAGAAAATACATTTTTAAAGGTATTACACTATTTTCTGATCTCTGTTCTAATGTTTCCTCATCACAAACACACCTGGAGTTGTGTTTTGTTTCGTTCACACGTTTAACACACAAACCCTGCAGATTTAGGCTGACTTCTTCTCTCAAACTGGATCATTTCAGACCCAGAATTGTCAATCTCGACTGAACAAAAGGACTTTTTGTTTACTTGAAAACTACTACTCTTCATGACATCACAAAGAGAAATAAGGACATATAGACAAAAAGAGTTACTCAAAACTCTCATGTGAATGAAACAAAACAGAACTCCAGGTATGTTTTTGAGGTAATAACATAACATGGCTTAAAGCTCACAAGAAATCATTGTGACAGAGGTCAAACTTAGAGGCACAGATGTCATGGTTTTTAGATACAGCAGAGTATTATCCTGTCTCATCCTCTCTGTAAGAAGGTTGAGGGTTAGACTCCTGCCCTTTTTATTGCATATTCAAACCATTTAAATGCATGAAATTAATCTTAAAGATCCCATGACATGGTACTTCTTGATGCTTTTATATGGCTCCTTAATGGTTCCCTAATACTGTAAATGAATCCTTCTTCAAAATCAACACTCAGTGCATGAGAAACAGAGATAAGATGAGAAAGAGTATTTTTTCTCTCTCTGAACACTCCATAATAGGCGTTGTTGCTTGAAAGCAAATGAGGAGAAAAGAGCTGGCCTATAGTAGCGGGTGGGGGCGTGGCCAAACACTCGGCTCTCGGCTCTGAGCTCTCAGCTGATCCATTTCCGTGTTTTTGCACGGGGGGAGAGATTTGAAGCGTTCCATTGAAAAATAAACACATTTCCACAGAAAATAAAATTAAACCACTGCTGTTCAAAGGTCCAGAGGCTCAGATAAAGGACTTCCGAGCCTAGAAACACTCGGATGTGCCTCCAGGCAAATAAAAAAACGCATTTCGCATTGCCTAGCGCATTCGCAGTCCAAACTCTCTGGGCGTGATTTACAGAGACGCTGAGTACAGACAGACGGGGGTGGAACTGCATTTGCATTTCTTTTTTCGATCTGACGTCAATAAGGTGCCTTGTTCAAAATCGCCCGTTTGAGCTCTGATTTTTTATAACGCAGAAAAGGATCGCAAATGCTCAGTTTAGACATTTCGCAACTTTTAACCATGGGGGGGGCCTAAACAGGTTAGGGGAGCTCACATTAACGTTCAAAATCCTCAGAAAGTGAAAATTTCATGCCATGGGACCTTTAACACCACTCATATCCATGGTCCTACTACATTCACGTAACAAAATTACAGGATTATCTCAAGCACAACATCTCAAATAAGGTCCTCACTTCTCCCGTCTCAGATACATTTCATCTGGGCTCACACACACTCTCACACTTTTTCCTGCTCATTTCCCTTTTCGTAACAGTGACGATGAAACCCGCTGGGGCCACACAAACCCAACGAGACGATGAGGAGACGATGAGCACAGAGGCGGCTTCAGATCAAAGGGTTAAAGCTCGGACTGTGTGAGGACCAGATATTACACATCAACTATTCACAAGGAAATGTAGAGGAATCTAGAGGTTTTCTTTCACTCATTTGAATAAAACAAGAAAATGGAAGGAATTAATTATAAGGAAAATGGTGCTATGCTTTTTATTTGTACAGGGAGAGTGCACATACATTAACCAAGACAGAGGTCATAGCAAATATACTGGTGCCAGGTTCTAGCACAAAGGCTCATTTACACCAATGACCAAAAATAAATAAAACAACAGATTTGACTTAGGGTTATGGTGCTGAAATACTATTCTAAACATACATCAGTACATCAACCACATGCACCCATAGCCTCTTCCACCCTGTATCAAGGCCCAACACACACACACATTCTACATGCTACTAATCATTCAAATCACACTCATCTCTAGTGCAAACGTTTGAAAACCTGTGCAGGTCAGAATCTCTGGTGACAACAAAAAAAGGATTCATGACGAATACTGCAAGAGCATTTTAATATTCTGGTATATATTAGGGGTGGCACGGTTCATCAAAAACCGACGAACTGTTCGGTGCGCACCTGACGGTTCCGGGCATACGCAATGTATACTTGCCTCTGGCATGCCTGTATGTAACCTCGAAAGATGAATGAGTGCAGTAAATAAAGTTAGATAGAAATGGCAAGTGAGAGTGGAGATAGCGGCAAGGACATAGAGGATGCACCAGTGTCATTTAAGTCCAGTGTCTGGGGAAAAGCAGAATGTCACAGACACCCCCCTCCCACGCCGTCGCCTCTAATCAGAGGCATTGAGCTCCCTAGCTTATGCGCTATCAGGGAAGCTAACAGGAGGAGACAGCGTGAAAAGGCGGTAAGTGAGGCACGGACAGATGTTTTATAAAGTTTAACCTGCCCTGTGATACATGTTACACGTGCTCGTGGCCCTAGGGGTGGGCAAAGAAGTCACGATTCAGTTCGAATCACGATTCATATGCCACGATGCGATACTATCACGATGCATCACGATACTTGAATTATTGCGATGCATTGCAATATATCCGACATACTTCAGTGAAAATGTACCAAAAAAAGAGGATAACTTAAATATCAGTGTCTGTGTATCTGGGTCGTGTCTTCAATTGATACAAAACTCTGAGCAACTCAATTCAGAACTGAATTTATTGAATAACAAAAACAAATAAACCAAACCAATAACAAAAAAAAGTGCATAGGATTTTTTCTAAAACAAAAAATGATGTTCAAACATTTGCCATTTTGGAGGTAGCTACCATCATAACAAACAATACCCTTTCACAAAGAAAAAAGTGCATAGGATTTATAAAAAAAAAAAAAACTAATAATTAATAAATTAATTTATTAATAATTAATACATTTATAATTAATTAATAATAATCGATTTTTGGCATCAAGAATCGATGCAGTATATTGTGAAAGTTAGTATCGCGATGCATTGTCATGACGATTATTTTGCACACCCCTACCGCACACCAGTAGAAGTTTAATACGAGACACATACTTTTGTTTCTGTTTCTTCAATATTTAGTGGTTGGGTTTAGTTACTGACATAGTTACTGCCACCAGATCGGAGAGATGGTTCCAATAATGGGCTTAAAGTCATAGTATTAAGATTTTATATTACATTAGATTATTATATAATCTTATAACCTTTTTAATGTTATATCCTGTTATTGTGGATTATTAAGATAAATGGATATAAGGTGTATTTTGAAAGAAACCAATAAGAACCGTACCGAACCGAAAACCGTGACCCTTAAACCGTGATACGAACCAAACCGTGCCACCCCTAGTATATATGGGTTAGTTATTCTGCTAAACAGACTTTTCAAAGTTTTTAACCTTGTTAGTGCTTTCCCCTTCTCATTTTCCCACTGAAGTTGTATTTGGAGTGATTCGTGCATGTTTGAGTCATCTTTAAAGGTCCCATGGCATGAAATTTTCACTTTCTGAGGTTTTTGAACGTTAATGTGAGCTCCCCTACCCCTGTTTAGCCCCCCCCCCCTGGTTAAAAGTTGTGAAATGTCTAAACTGAGCATTTGCGATCCTTTTCTGCGTTACAAGAAATCAGAGCTCAAACGGGCGATTTTGAACAAGGCACCTTATTGACGTCAGATCGAAAAAAGAAATGCAAATGCAGTTCCACCCCCGTCTGTCTGTACTCAGCGTCTCTGTAAATCACGCCCAGAGAGTTTGGACTGCGAATGCGCTAGGCAATGCGAAATGCGTTTTTTTATTTGCCTGGAGGCACGTCCGAGTGTTTCTAGGCTCGGAAGTCCTTTATCTGAGCCTCTGGACCTTTGAACAGCAGTGGTTTAATTTTATTTTATGTGGAAATGTGTTTATTTTTCAATGGAACGCTTCAAATCTCTCCCCCCGTGCAAAAACACGGAAATGGATCAGCTGAGGGCTGACAGCGGAGAGCGGAGAGTTTGGCCACGCCCCCACCCTCTACTATAGGCCAGCTCTTTTCTCCTCATTTGCATTCAAGCAACAATGCCCAGAATAAAGTATTTGAGAGAGATATTTATGACTCTTTCTCACCTTATCTCTGTTTCTCATGCACTGAGTGTTGATTTTGAAGAAGGATTCATTTACAGTATTAGGGAACCATTAAGGAGCCATATAAAAGCATCAAGAAGTA
Source organism: Paratrypauchen microcephalus (assembly GCA_036785185.1). Taxonomy (NCBI): domain Eukaryota; kingdom Metazoa; phylum Chordata; class Actinopteri; order Gobiiformes; family Gobiidae; genus Paratrypauchen; species Paratrypauchen microcephalus. The sequence continues at coordinate 1,560,276 of JAVJIX010000108.1, forward strand.
CCATGTCATGGGATCTTTAATGACTTATTTTCAAGACACCATTTTGCAGATTGACCTGTTTTCACCTCCATCAGTACACGCCCACTGTGACGTGCACACTTCCTTCTCTAGTTTTATTTTCCTAATCAGTTATACATGTAGGATTTGGCAGCGAATCCTAAAATCTTCCATTTGTTTCTGTTATCTGCAGCTATCCATGGGAGGTTCTGTCTCTTTTTTGTGATGATGTTTACAGTTTACATTTTTCTAAGAAGGAAATCAGCACTTGTTTCTTTTATTTAGGTCATTTTAGATGAATATTGCGATTATGATCCACGGGTACATTATAACTCTATAGCAACACACTAGTACAATATGTGTTCTTTAAAGCATTCAGCGCATCCTAATTCTGTGTGTTCTAACGGTCAATGATCAGTTTGGGTCTTTTTAATGGAGAACTCCACAGCCGATCCTCTGCCAGGAAAAGACTGATGTGACTCTGGAGGAGGAAACTGGACCATTTGTTTTTGTTTTAAAGGACAATTATTAAAAGTTATCTTGTTTATGTTCAGGAAATCCATTTACATTTGTGTAGAGCCCCCAATTTACACCAAAGCAGTAACAACCCGTAAGAACGGCAGCACAGCATACGCGCAGGTATCGCTTTCCATTTTAACCTGCCCGGACAATTTACACCAGCAGTGCCATACGTCTGTACATATTCCAGCTCTTAATAAACGCAAAATAAAAATAATAATAATCATCTCACTTTATCTTGTATCTTTCTGAATGGGCTCTGTTCACTGTGAATGATGGAACAGCAGCAGCAGCAGCACCTTTATGTGTTATTCATAGAGAAACATGCCCTCTGCTGCTCTGGAGGTACCACACGGAAAAAGTGGGTCAAGATCCTGAGAAGAGAGCGCTACAGCACTATGCCTGTGCACTCTTAAAGGTCAGAGAGACTCTGTTATAGCCATAGGGAGCCAGTATTGAGGTGTATATAGGTGCTTTTTCATTCTCTTTCAAACATGCTTTTGGTCGTTTTGTGATAAGGATTTTACACATTTTTAAGGTTTCCGCAGTCATCGTATCTGGGCACTATTTTTGCAATCAAGGCAAAGAAAATTAACTTGTATAGCACAATTTGTACACAAAGACAAGACATTTCTAGATAACAGAGGAAACATATACTTCCCCCCAAATTCTAATATTTGCCCCCATAGTCTAAAATTAACCTGAAGGGAAAAAGGTTAAAGTAACTATACTTTATGCCTATAGAATTGCCTTAAACTTGTAGAACTATCTATATTTATCAGCAATTAATTTTTTTTTTTTTATCTTTAAATCTTGTATAACTCCATAATCGCACCATATCTGATGTACTGTGTGGAAATTTGGGGGCCGACATGTAAAACTTACCTACAGCCATTATTTATTTTACAGAAAAAGGCTTTGAGAATTATCACCAACAGTCATTATAGAGAGCCATCCAACCCATTATTTGTTAAACCTAAAGTGTTGAAAATGTGTGATATTGTTGAATTAAGTATCCTCAAAGTCATGTATAAAGCAAAGTGCAGAGTGTTTCCGGTAAATATTCAAAGACTGTTTGAGATGAGAACAAGCCAATACAATTTAAAGTGAACCTACATGTTTAAAAAACCTAAATTCAAAACCAAGGTTATGGAGCGAAGCGTCGCTGTGAAAGGAGTTAATTTATGGAATAATCTTGACTAAGAAATCAAAGAATCAAGTACAATAATGGCAATCCAATGTGGGCGGCAGTAGCTCAGTTGGTAGAGCATATGCCTCGTGATCCAGGGGGTTGGCGGTTCGAATCCCGCTCTTGACGGTTGACCGCATGTGATCCCAGCTCCCACAGATGAGCGTTGCCGTTGTGTCCTTGGGCAAGACACTTAACCCCACCTCGCCCCCAGTGTCTGTGGACACTGGTAGCCCCCATGGCAGAAGATACATCAAGGCCTGTTGTGACGTGAGCCGTCCTCCTGTGGACCCACCACCTGCGAAAGGATTTATGGGGGCTGGTGCATTGTGTTCTGGGCAGCAGAACACTGCTTGGACTGCTGCCCCCGCGACCCAGAAAATGGAAAAGCGGAAGAAAATGAATGAATGAATGAATAAAATCCAATGTAATATGTATGAAAAAGAAAACTAAATTGTTACACTTGAAAATGAAGCTTTGTGTTTACAATTGATTAATAATTGCGATTGAAATGTAATGAGGAAAGGTTTTGGTGTTGGTGTTTGGAAAAGGGAAGAGGGGGCAGATAACATAAGATAACTCTTCTTTCTGCTCCCTTTCATTCAATATTTTGTATTGTTATCACAAATGTTGATGTCTCTTTATACTTTATGAATGAAATAAACAAACAAATAAAACAAAAAATAAATAAATCAGCAGAACCAACAACTCACATTATTCTCCATATATTGTACTGAATAAAATGATTCAAATATGGATCACTTGTGCCATAACTTGAGGGAAACACTGCATCCAGAAGGCATTTTCAGTGTGATTGTACTGGCCTGAGGCACTGGGGTTGATCCAAGGTTCTAAGTCCAGCTCCAAAGGGAGGAGCTTTACAGTGAAACTGCCCTGCCCTTGATTACAGCTCACATCATTATGGGTTAGTTATGCTGAAACCTTTTCTATATTGAACCACTCCTTGACGAATGAGGGATTAAAGGAGAATTAACGGGTTTTTTTTTTTACAATCTGAGCCTTATTTCGTTAATAAAACAAGTTGTTTTACTCACCCATAGCACTTTGGTGTCATATGGAGCACTTCCAGAGATGTTTTAGATTTGCGATCTCCGTAATGTGAGTTCTCGGGGCACATGTCTCTAAATAACACAAACTTTAGCACTTTTCAAATCATAGAAGCTCGATATCTTAGTCTACACTTTCGTTTGAGTCAAAAGTGGCCTGTAATCTGAGATTTATCCATAATTTCGAGTAGATGAGGACGCCAGTGCGCATGTGCGGAGTCACAGTTTATTTCGCTCTCAGCTCCCGGGACCCAAACATGAAACGCAAAGATGTAAATTATGGATAAATCTCGGATTACAGGCCACTTTTGACTCAAACGAAAGTGTAGACTAAGACATCGAGCTTCTATGATTTGAAAAGTGCTAAAGTTTGTGTTATTTGGAGACCGCTATGCCCCGAGAACTCGCGCTACGGATATCGCTAATCTAAAACATCTCTGGAAGTGCTCCATATGACACCAAAGTGCTATGGGTGAATAAAACAACTTGTTTTATTACCGAAATAAGGCTCAGATTGTAAAAAAAACACAAAAACGTTAATTCTCCTTTAAGCCATCTGTATTTCACATTTTCTAACTTATAATAATGTCTACATTTGTAAAACACACTGTGTAAACTACACCTCAGTTTCCAATGAAGTATTGACGTATTGGAGCTCCCTCTGCTGTCAGCAACGACAATGAAAACGCAGAAAATAAACAAATGAAGTTCTTATCCCCTGTGAATTCTACTCTAACAAAAGACACAAGCTGAGCACATGAGTCCAGAGATGAATTATGAGTTCAAAAACAGCATTGGAGAAGTCCGGATTCATCTTTGTCGCAACAATTCTGGAAATACTGGTTTTTGAGTGCTCGGAGAAGACTACTTTTGATGAATGAATGGATTAAACTTGCGAGTGTGATGCAGAAAACTCCTCCAGATATGTTTTTGATGAGGGAACGAAACCAAAACATGATTAAAAGCTAAAAAGAATTCATTTGAACAATAGGTGTCCTGTGGGGTAAAGGTGAAGGAGGCTAGTGCGATTCTCTGCAGGCAGCACTGGGCTGTATGACGTGATGTGGGTCAAATGAACAGGAGGACACCCAGAGAACTGTCACAATACAGACATCAGAAAGCAGGGACAGTCAGGGGTTTAGAGGGGATAATGCCCACAGCAGAATGGCATTTACCGTAACACTGGGATCACAGAGAAAGGCTGAATTGCCAAATCTTTAGATTATCAATGTATTTAATCCAGGGCATCAGAATAAAACATGTACAACACACTAGAATTATGACATAATCCTGGACCAAAGCTGATCTAGACCAGAACAGGACCTGACTGGCACGCACACACACAATCAAATCGGTGACTAAACTAGACCTAGACTGATACAGTAGGTTGACCTATATATCGGACATTTGCACTATTTAGTTGTATGTATGAGTGTGGAGAGAGGCGTGGGGTGTGGGAGGGTTTTTGTTTTTGTTCACATAATTCCAAAATAAAAAATGATAAAAATAATAATCAGGCTAAAACCAGGACAAATCATTTTCAATTCAACATAAAATTCAAAATTGCAAAATCCACACACTAATATAGAGCACACGGTAGACAAACATATGACTAAAATATATGCAAATCAGCAAAGAAAGTGGACTAAATCAAAACTAAACTAGAACTAAACCAGGACTAAAACCAGAACTAAACTGGAACTAAACAAGGACTAAGCAAAGGCTAAATCTGCACTGAGGGTCCAGGCTCAGGGTCCAGGCTCAGGCTCAGTGCAGGCTCAGGGTCCAGGCCCAGGGTCCAGGCTCAGGGTCCAGGCTCAGGGTCCAGGCTCAGGGTCCAGGCCCAGGGTCCAGGCCCAGGGTCCAGGCTCAGGGTCCAGGCTCAGGGTCCAGGCCCAGGGTCCAGGCCCAGGGTCCAGGCCCAGGGTCCAGGCCCAGGGTCCAGGCTCAGGCTACAGGCTCAGTGCAGGGTCCAGGCGTTAACATATGTGGGTCAAGGCTTAGGCTGTGCTCAATGAATTATACATCTCATTTATGCAATAACAACAACAGGGGTTTTCTCTATTAAAACACCATCCCACAGTGGTAGAGACTCCAGGAACTAAACCAGGACCACAACAGAACTAAAACAGAAATAATACTAAAATAATAATAGTAGAATTTAGCATGATAAGCACTGATTATCACTGGTTTGTAATGAATATTCAGTCTCCATAAATTATTTCGATGACCTACCTTCACAATGCCAAATGAGCTGATATGTTTGTTCCCATTACATAATGGAATTTATTTGAAACAAGGGAAATTATTTGGTTCCAGGAGCTACAACTTACCATTGTTATAATATTTGTCTAGTCCAAATCAAAGCTTGTCAGGCAGAAAGGATGAACACGGCAAATGTTTCATTCGGTTTCGTTTTATTTTAAAACAACAACAACAAAGCCAGCATCTGGACTGATCGAGGCTTTATTCTTGATTAAGTTGACAGATAGCCATGATAAGCATGTAGATTACAGGCCTATGATGAGTTTGAGAAAACTTGCATCAGGAAAGATCAGTGCACAGAGAGGTCTGTTTGTTTTGACTGGGAAAACCAGTGGGAGGAGATCATTATCATATGGACAACGGTGCTTTTAATGGCAGTAATTTGACGTGTCAAATAAGAATTTAACGCATCAAATAAGAATTTAAGGCCTTAAATATCCCATGACATGGTACTTCTTGATGCTTTTATATGGCTCCTTAATGGTTCCCTAATACTGTAAATGAATCCTTCTTCAAAATCAAGACTCAGTGCATGAGAAACAGAGATAAGATGAGAAAGAGTCATAAATATCTCTCTCAAACACTTTATTCTGGGCGTTGTTGCTTGAATGCAAATGAGGAGAAAAGAGCTGGGCTATAGTAGAGGGTGGGGGCGAGGCCAAACTCTCCGCTCTCCGCTGTCAGCCCTCAGCTGATCCATTTCTGTGTTTTTGCACGGGGGGAGAGATTTGAAGCATTCCATTGAAAAATAAACACATTTCCACATAAAATAAAATTAAACCACTGCTGTTCAAAGGTCCAGAGGCTCAGATAAAGGACTTCCGAGCCTAGAAACACTCGGACGTGCCTCCAGGCAAATAAAAAAACGCATTTCGCATTGCCTAGCGCATTCGCAGTCCAAACTCTCTGGGCGTGATTTACAGAGACGCTGAGTACAGACAGACGGGGGTGGAACTGCATTTGCATTTCTTTTTTCGATCTGACGTCAATAAGGTGCCTTGTTCAAAATCGTTTGAGCTTCGATTTTTTGTAACGCAGAAAAGGATCGCAAATGCTCAGTTTAGACATTTCGCAACTTTTAACCATGGGGGGGGGCCTAAACAGAAACAAAAATCTCAGAAAGTGAAAATTTCATGCCATGGGACCTTTAAATAAGCTTATAATATGCCTCAAAGTGTTAACGTGTTAAATATAGGCATAATGTGAACACTTTGGCCTGCCATACTCTCCCCAACTCCCGAATGCCGGAGAGTAGACACAGGAGGCTTGTATCAGGTGCTATAAGGAACTTGACTAGCTGAACAGCATGTTGTGTGTGCGTATCGTGTGCGTGCGGATGTCACGTGACTTGTAAAATGTACAGGTAAAATTTGAAAATATTTTACGCAGTTTAGGTGTATTTTATAACCTGGGTTACACTTATGTTTTACTTTACTTTTAAATTTAAATTTTGACTTTATTATTATAGGTAGTTCTAATTGTACAACCTGTACAGCTGGGCGGTATGACCATAAATTGATATCACGGTATTTTTCAAAATTATATCGGTGTCACGGTATTTGACAGTATTTTCATGTAAAAAAAAATACCATGTCTTTGACTAAGTGGATAGTAATAGCGTTGGTAATATCGTTCTACTATTTGCTTTTCTTGTTGTAGGCAGTCCCCTTAGCAAACACGTCTTTGAGTGACGTCTGAGTCGGGTTTTGTGTCGCGGCGCCAACTTGAACGTTCCCTGCAGACGTGGAAGAGGATGCAGATCTTAGTTTCATGCATTCTTTATTTTCCAGGACATGTTTGTGACGGAGGTGTTGAAGCAGATCGCTCGTGTCGCCTCCTGCGGCTACAACTTTAGCCCGACGACATTTACAGAATATGGATGTTTGATCAGCACCAGATTTTTTAAAGCCGAAGTTCTTCCACACAACTGACACGGCTGCTCTTTTCGGCAAAAGTTCCTCTGTGTCTGTAACATTTGCTCCGTCCATGTTGTTCACCGCTCAACACACACTGAGCTTCCACCGCTCTCACGCCACTGCAAAACAGTCCCCCTCTCAAACAATGTCCCGCGGTGTGACATTCCATCGCTCTATGCTCCCGACGTTTTGTACGCAAAACACGCACCGATATTAGAATATATGAAAAATTTATATCATGAAAAAAAAAAAACACCGGTATTCAGTGTGAAGCGGTATATCGCCCAGACTAAGACCCAGACAGTCTTAGTCTACGGTCTGGTCTAGTCTTAGTCCAGTCCTCGGTCTTAGTCCCTGGTCTAGTCTTAGTCCAGTCCTCGGTCTTAGTCCCTGGTCTAGTCTTAGTCCAGTCCTCGGTCTTAGTCCCTGGTCTAGTCTTAGTCCAGTGCTCAGTCTTAGTCCCTGGTCTAGTCTTAGTCCAGTCCTCGGTCTTAGTCCCTGGTCTAGTCTTAGTCCAGTCCTCGGTCTTAGTCCCTGGTCTAGTCTTAGTCCAGTGCTCAGTCTTAGTCCCTGGTCTAGTCTTAGTCCCCAAGTCTAGTCTTAGTACCCAAGTCTAGTCTTAGTCCCACAGTCTAGTCTTAGTCCCACAGTCTAGTCTTAGTCCCACAGTCTCGTTTTAGTCCCACAGTCTCGTTTTAGTCGCCAGTCTCGTCTTAGTCCCCACGGTCTCGTCTTAGTCCCACGGACACGTCTTAGTCCCACTGTTTCGTCTTAGTCCCACAGTCTAGTTTTAGTCCTACAGTCTCGTCTTAGTCCCACAGTCTTGTTTTAGTCGGCGGTCTCGTCTTAGTCCCACAGTCTCGTCTTAGTCCCACAGTCTCGTTTTAGTCGGCGGTCTCGTCTTAGTCGCCGGTCTCGTCTTAGTCGCCAGTCTCGTCTTAGTCGCCAGTCTTGTCTTAGTCCTGTCCTCGGTCTTAGTCCCTGGTCTAGTCTTAGTCCAGTGCTCAGTCTTAGTCCCTGGTCTAGTCTTAGTTCCCGAGTCTAGTCTTAGTCCCCGAGTCTAGTCTTAGTACCCGAGTCTAGTCTTAGTACCCGAGTCTAGTCTTAGTCCCACATTCTAGTCTTAGTCCCACAGTCTAGTCTTAGTCCCACAGTCTAGTCTTAGTCCCACAGTCTCGTTTTAGTCCCACAGTCTCGTTTTAGTCGCCAGTCTCGTCTTAGTCCCCACGGTCTCGTCTTAGTCCCATGGACTCGTCTTAGTCCCACGGTTTCGTCTTAGTCCCACAGTCTAGTTTTAGTCCCACAGTCTCGTCTTAGTCCCACAGTCTCGTTTTAGTCGGCGGTCTCGTCTTAGTCCCCACGGTCTAGTCTTAGTCCCACGGTCTCGTCTTAGTCGCCAGTCTCGTCTTAGTCCCACGGTCTCGTCTTAGTCCCACGGTCTCGTCTTAGTCCCACGGTCTCGTCTTAGTCGCCGGTCTCGTCTTAGTCGCCAGTCTCGTCTTAGTCCCACGGTCTTGTCTTAGTCCCACGGTCTCGTCTTAGTCCCACGGTCTCGTCTTAGTCGCCAGTCTAGTCTTAGTCCCACGGTCTCGTCTTAGTCCCATGGTCTCGTCTTAGTCGCCAGTCTAGTCTTAGTCCCAGCCAGGTCTAGTCTGTATCATGGTTCAGATCTAATTGAACCCAGCTATGTTTAATATTGAGTACATATTATATTTCAAATGTTGTTCATAATAAACTATAATATAGACTTCAGTTGGTTCTACACACAAATAGAAATCTCTTATTCTCTCAAACACAAGTGTGAATTGTTGCCAGAGAAAGTAGGTTATCTGGATGTTCTCTGTGGAATAAAACCAAAAATAAATTGTTTTTTGACAAGGCCAGGTGGGAGCGCAAAGAAAACGTGGTGACATGTTTGACAGTTAGTGAAGATCGCCATGGAAACCTGAGCATCTGAAACTACAATCAACAAATGAACTTTTATAATAACAGAGGAGTTCGAGACGCTCAGGGCTGAACAATTTGGGAAGAATATCCAATTGCAATTTTTCTGACAAAGCATTGTGATCACATCTATGCTTTAATAATAAGATTCTGTTCAAAGTTTAAATTTTAAACACGCCCAGAAGAACTGGCAAAAAGACTAAAATCTGAACTGACAAAAAATAATACAGAATCAGATTTCAGAGCATGTTTGTACACATAGAAACTACAGGGTTTCCAGTTTTTATGCAGATATTAGACAGGAGATTTTGTTTGTGGAGGAAATTATAGCACCTTTGCGATTTGCCAATTTCGCCCATTTAAAGCCCCAGTGTGTAGGATTCGTGGCGCATAGGTGGATGGTGCTATTGCACTTTCTGTTTTAGCTACGGCAGACCTCAAGGGACCCGCGCACGAGCCGCGCCGCTACTGTATAAATAAAACGCGGTCCCGTTTTTTTTTTTTTTTTCTTTTCTCATGAAAACACACATTCCCGATCATGTACCATGACACTCTACACATCAAATGAAACCTTACAGTCTCCTCTTTTTGACAATGCAATTCATTTCCCTGCAAAACAATCAGTCCCCGAGCACATGGGGCTTTTATACGGAAAAGCACAAAACGAGGTTAGCTTACCTTAGAATGCTTTGCACAGGTCAAACTCTGTATTTCACCATAAACTTGCTCTCAATTTGTCCGTAAGGATCCAGCGAATAAAATCCAGTAAAACAATTTAGTCCAAAACACGTGTTAGATCCATTACGACGTCTGATCCGGCAGCATGCTTGTGTTGTTTACCCAAAACCACGAGCCTTGCCGAAGGCGGAGCCCAAATGTCCTTCTGCGGCTCTCGTATTCAAAATGGCTGCCTCTGCATGGGGAAGATCCCCCTTTTATGTGACTATATCTAAGTCCAAAAGAATACTTTGATTTCACGATGGAAGTGAAAAGGCTTGGAAAACAATGTATTTTTGAATGGGTATCTTCAATTTCAGTAATTAACGGGTAAAAATCTTACACACTGTCCCTTTAAATTACAATTTCGATTTGATAACGATTATTTGTGCAGCTCTACTAAAAACATGTCAACAGTCAGTGGCTCAGTGGTTAGTGTCCAGCCACAAAACAAAAGGTTGGGAGTTCAATCCCCGCTCTGACCAGTGCATATATTTGTTGTGTCCTTGGGCAAGACACTTCACCCACCCATATGGCAGTGACACTTCCGTCTACCCCAGGGCGTCTGTGGCTTCAACTGTGGGGAGTGACTGAACAGTACATGAAATTAAAGCTCCATTATGTAACCAGCTTGTCTCCATGGAGACGTTATTGGCTTTAATGTTCCACTAAACTGAAAAATCTCCATGGACCATCAGGCCAAATCACAGGTCAGATCTGTGGAGAGGAGGCCCCATTCACAGTAAGAGTGCATGTATTTTCCAGCGATTACAAAAATTAATAAAAGCAAGATATTTTTTAATGCCATATTGTGAAACCTTCCAGGGAAAGCAATGACATGCATCTCCATTGAGACAAGCAAGTTGGCATAACCCCCACCAGAAAAGTTAGGTATTACACCTTTAAATGTCCCATGGCATGAAATTTTCACTTTCTGAGGTTTTTGAACGTTAATGTGAGCTCCCCTACCCTGTTTAGGGCCCCCCCCCATGGTTAAAAGTTGTGAAATGTCTAAACTGAGCATTTGCGATCCTTTTCTGCGTTACAAAAAATCTGAGCTCAAACGGGCGATTTTGAACAAGGCACCTTATTGACGTCAGATCGAAAAAAGAAATGCAAATGCAGTTCCACCCCCGTCTGTCTGTACTCAGCGTCTCTGTAAATCACGTTCAGAGAGTTTGGACTGCGAATGCGCTAGGCAATGCGAAATGCGTTTTTTTATTTGCCTGGAGGCACGTCCGAGTGTTTCTAGGCTCGGAAGTCCTTTATCTGAGCCTCTGGACCTTTGAACAGCAGTGGTTTAATTTTATTTTATATGGAAACGTGTTTATTTTTCAAGTTTGGGTCCGGGAGCTGAGAAATGGATCAGCAGTCCGCACTGAGCTCTGCGCGGAGAGTTTGGCCTCCTCATCTACTCGAAACTATGGCTAAATCTCAGATTACAGGCCACTTTTGACCACACAAAATCGTAGGCTAAGACATCGGCCTTCTATGATTTGAAAAGTGCTAAAGTTTGTGTTATTTGGAGACCGCACAGGGCAAATAAGTGCCCCGAGAACTCACATGACGGAGATCGCAAATCTAAAACATCTCCGGAAGTGCTCCATATGACACCAAAGTGCTATGGGTGAGTAACATTACAATTCACTTTGATTTTCTGTGTAATTAATAAAGCTTCAGAAACTTAAAAACTAAATTCTAATGTTAAACAATTTTATCCAGATAATGTTGCTTCTGAAATTATTAATATTAAATTGTGAAAACTATAATAAAGATAAGGAGTAACCATAAATGTATTCTCACATCTGTATCACTATCACTGCATTGTTCACCACAGACACACCTGGAGCCCAAATCCTGACCAGAGACTGACCTGGTTTGGGTTTAATTTAGGACCTGGTGCTGCAGCTCTGTGGAACATTTGAGGAGATCAGCACCGTTTTGTTCCACATGAAAAACAAAGACAAAACACTGAATATGAGAAAAGTGGGTAGAGATAGGGCTATAAGGTTAAACAGGATTAAACTGGGAAACTGGACCAGTGCATGGGGAAAAAAACAAGATTTAAGATGGTCAAAAGACTAAACCAGGACTAAGCCAGGTCTAAAACCAGGACTGAAACCAGGACTGAAACCAGGACTGAAACCAGGACTGAAACCAGGACTGAAACTCTGAGCACTCTGTTCTGACTCTGAGAGCGAGCAGACGTCTCTCTTTTTCCTCTCTTATCTATTGCTCCTGCTGTCTGCGTGCCTCTCTTGTTTTTGTCATTTTCTCGCTTTTTGAAGCAGATTTTCCAAATTCCAAAAAGATGGATGTGATCAGCTGGACCCTCAGCGCTATTGATACTCTTTTTTCACGGAGGAGTGCCGCTCCGGGAGAAGCGGCGTGTCCGGATGGTACTTTTGCTGCTGGATATGCGAGGGACTCGTATCGTGCGTGGCAAGTAGGGCTGGGCGATTCACCCCCCCCAAAAAATCTTCGATTTTTTCATAAAAAACTCGATTCACGATTCACGATTCGATTCAATGGCCCCCCCCCCCATTTTAAAATGAAATAACTACTCATGGTCAATTTATTTCCAAAATACACATTTATTTTCATCAAAATAAGTGTTTCAGTCTGCAATCACAGTATTCAACAGGAAAAAAGTGCTTGTGCACTGCAGTGTCATAGACTTGTGCTCCAATGAGCAACTAAAGCAACAATATGCCTGAGGTAACTTTTTGTTAAAAAAAAAAAAAAGTGCATAAATGTATGAACTGCATACATTTTCAAACATTCCTTGTAAGGAAAAGGAGCCTAGCAACAACAGCAGGCTTAAAACATTCCATAAACATCTTAATAGAAAAAAAGACTTGTTGCAAAAATATCTAAAGTGCAGACGTGATTTTTAAACATTCTTTGCAAGGAAAATGAGCCTATCGACAACAGCAGGCTTCAAGCAAGCTCGGTTGCAGGTAACAATACTCCCACCCACACTAAAAACCCTCTCAGACGGGGCGCTAGTCGCTGGAATGGCAAGGTATTTTTTTGCAAGACGACTCAGTCTTGTGAAGTTGGGCTCATGTTGCTTCCACCAATCGAGTGGGTCGATGTCAGGGTCCACCTTAGGACCCAGTAAGTAGGAGATGAGCTCTGCTTCAATTTTGTCCTTATCTGACTGGTAGGACTGTGACGCAGGAGGAGGTGCTGCTTTCCTGAAGAAGGCAGCTAAAGTTTTTTTCTTCGGTGGGCTCTGTTCGCACTGTTGTACAGCAGGGTGTTCTTCCTCTGAGCCGAGGGCAGTAAGCTCTCTGATGGCTCTCTCCTTGATGATGTCCAATTTGCCTGAGGTAATGTAAGTGGTGCGAAACCTTGGGTCCATTAGCGATGCCATGTCCAAGAGCTCATCATTCTCTGGATCACTGTATTTCTCTTCAAGGTAGCTCATGATTTTTCCTTTAATTGTAACGGTGAGGCGTAGATCATCCTCCTGTGGCTGCAGGAGATTTGTTTTGAACAGGTGAAGCACAGGTTTAATGCATGAAACGCTCACATAAGATTCTCCAGATAGTGCATCTGTAAAGTCCTGTAGTGGTTTTACAGCTGTTTGTGGCCTCTAGAACCTCCAAATCCTGCCAAGTGGGAACAAGATGGCGAGTTTTTTTGTCAGCAGACAGGATACGGTTTATGGCCCTCTCTTGTTCGAGAAATCGTTCAATCATTTTTTGTCGTGATCCCCATCTGGTTGGGGACTCTGTTACCAGCTGATGAGGAGGAAGGCCCAGCTCAGCCTGAAGCTCTGCCATGTCCCTTCTTTTTTTCCAGCTGTAGGAAAAGGCAGAAACTGCCTTTCTGCACAATCCAATGGCACGGTCAATCTTTTCATCTTTAACGCCATTCACTGCAGCAAAGAATAAAGAAGAAAAAAACAAACGGTATTTAGTCATGACAAATTCAGATTTTTAAAGCTTATGAATACACCACAATGTCATTAAACGGTTGGAAAACAGCACCAAACTTCGTGTGGTCATCTGTAGTATTCCTCTCTCCCACCACATGAAATAAAAAAAAACTGAGCTCAAACATCAGGTGGTAAAACCACAGCTAATGCCCATAATAAATTAATGAGTAATTGCTAGTTAATGTACTGTAATGAATGTGCTTCTTAGATAATCCACTAAAACAAACATAATTTAATCCAACAACTAGTCATTGACCCAAATATCAAATATTTGTCATACCACACACAATCCAGAACGCTTTTACTGTAATGCATATACTAATATATTATAACATAAACGTACCTATGGCATTATGGAGTCGATGTCCAAAGCATTTCAGGTTCGGCCAGTTGTTGTCTTTCATGGCTCTGATAACATTGGAGCCGCTGTCGGTCGTGACACAGGTCAGTCGCTCCTCAGAAAGGCCCCAGGAGCCGAGTGCATCCTTTAACTCAAGAGCAATGCTTTCGCCTGTATGATCCTGCGGGAAGTATGACGTTTGTAGACATACACTTCGCATTTCCCAGCTTTCGTTGACATAATGAACCGTAAGGCTCATGTAGGGCTGCGTGGTTCGACTAGACCACAAGTCTGTAGTGGCAGCATAAAAGTCAATTCCTTTCAACTCACTTAATATCTTCTGGCGAGTAACATTATACAGTTGAGGGAGTGCAACATCTGAAAAATACTTGCGACTGGGGACGTTGTAGCGAGCATCCAAAACTTTGAGCATATGTTGAAAACCTCTTTTCTCCACCGAATAAATTGGAAGCATGTCCGTAGCTATAAAGTAAGTAATCGCATCCGTGATTGCTTTCCACCTTGCTCCGCTCTTCTCATACGGAACACGGCTTGAAAAGCTTTGCGACAGAGTAGTTTGTTTTGCAGACGAGTTAGCATTAGAGCTAGTGCTAGCAATGTTTTCTTGCCGCTGAAGGCAGCATTTCTCCCACTCAGCCGGATGCTTTCGCTTCAAATGTTGAAACAAATTAGTCGTACTGCTTCCGCTTACAACAACCGCCTTCAGGCATATTTTACAAAGAGGTGTTGTTTGGCATTCATCAGATTTCGCAAAACGATACCAGTTCCAAATGACAGAGGTTGTGGGGCATTTCTTGGGCAGGAGCCCCTCTTTCTCGCTGTCTGTTTCAGTCGCCATGTGTGTCTGTGCATGTGGTGGTGTGTATGTGAAACGCACTGCAGGAAGTTCAGTACGGAAAGCCTCGAGGTGTCTTGGCGAATGTAAAAATGAACCGCGTGCGCGATGCGCTTGGAAATATAAACTACGCTATAGGGACAAAAAAAAATCTTAAAAACTCGAGTTTCTTAAAAAATGAATCGATTTGACGTGCCAACTCGATTTTTAAATCGTATCGATTTTTTGCCCAGCCCTAGTGGCAAGTCGTATGTTTGGCACCAATGTACCTGGAGGATGTGGAGGATATTTACGTATTTGGATTTCTGATAGCTGGACATCTGTTAATTGGCCTGGGATTGTCCATGATCTATCGCATAATTTGTAAACTGGCAGCTTGTAAAGAGTCCCCTAAGCTGTCTGCCGAAATTTCGAGCCATTGTGAAGGGGTTGGAGATCTTGTGAAAGGATTACATCAGAAAGTGGGACAGGTTGAGGTCCTTTTGGAAGGATTTCAACCGAAGGAAACATCTCGATGTTTGGATATCATCACGGGGATGGTGACAGAACTGTGTAAAGCCAACGCAGCGCAGTCTGTGCGCCAAGAGGAACTAATGAGATCTCTCATGAATCTTCATGGCGATATGAAGATGGGGG
The DNA here is from genome assembly GCA_036785185.1 of Paratrypauchen microcephalus. NCBI lineage: Eukaryota > Metazoa > Chordata > Actinopteri > Gobiiformes > Gobiidae > Paratrypauchen > Paratrypauchen microcephalus. The sequence goes on from JAVJIX010000108.1 coordinate 1,575,668, forward strand.
TCTGGCACCCGAGCTCAGTCTAAATTATTTACCTGGGTCTCTAAAAATGTATTCTATTATTCTCTCCTGTGAAAATCGGTCCCAAAACAGTTATCTGTGTTTTGACTTAGCCTCCCTGCATAAACAAGGCCAAGGCCACAGAATGTGGTTTGTTATCTGGACTCTACATAAACATAGCACACACTCTTACACTGTCACTGAAAACAGAAACAATAGTAGAAATTCCTGTCTTTAGAAAGGTCTGATCTCTGCTCTCGGTTCAATCAACTTCATTGATTTCCAATCTGACCCCTTCCTTATGTAACCAACAAAAAAGATCACCTTATGTTATATCTCCAATTGTTTTTCTGTCATTACATGTTGTTAAATTGTCACTGATTGTACTTGTATTGCATCTTTTCTGTTCTGCATCTCCCAGTCGGCAGCGCGCGCAAGTGCAGCGGCCCCTCCCCTACCCACTCTATCACTGTCCTGCCTGGTTAGTGGGGAAACGAAATTTCGAATTCATTCTATGTACATGTACATGATTGTTTTTCGACAATAAAGCAAACTATGACTATGACTATGAAACCAGGACTGAAACCAGGACTGAAACCAGGACTAAAGTAAATCTGAAAGCTTATTTAGACCAGGACAAAACCAGGACTAAACCAGGTGTGAAACTCGTCAAAACCAGGCCTGAACCAGGACCTAACCAGGACTATAGTAGGGATGGGGCCAATCCGATCCAGTATCGGTATCGGGTTCTGATATCAACGTAATTCACGGATCGGAAATTCCGATCCAACCTGTGAAAATTTCCGATCCATGATCCACGTCTGTATACACATATGATCTGCTGAAATGACTCCACGAGTGATTCCCTGTCGGCTGCTCTGCTCCTGCTGCAAAATGTGGAATGGATTTCCTGAACGGAGTGATGAGACACAGAGTAATGATGAGACACGCCTCCGTTCAGGAAATCCATTCCTGCTAGCGAACTAGCAGCGCGAGCGAGCAGCCGAAACAACTTTTCATCACATGTCCGCTGTGTGGAAATACTTTTTATTAGAAACACCTCAAAGCATTTGTTCATATCATCGGCCGACTGTACAGATGAGTTTATTTGTAGTTTAACAATAATGATGATAATACTGAAAACAAACAGTTTTGGTATCGGAATGGTATCGGTATCTGCCGATATCCAAATTCAGGTATCAGGATTGGATCGGAAGTGAAAAAATGTGGATCGGAGCATCCCTAGACTATAGCACGCAAAATTAGGATTTAACCATGCAGGTCCAAACCAGGTCCAAACCAGGTCCACACCAGGTCCACACCAGGTCCACACCAGGTCCACACCAGGTCCGCACCAGGTCCACACCAGGTCCGCACCAGGTCTAATCCAGGTCCACACCAGGTGCACACCAGGTCCAAACCAGGTCCACACCAGGTCCACACCAGGTCCGCACCAGGTCCACACCAGGTCCGCACCAGGTCTAATCCAGGTCCACACCAGGTGCACACCAGGTCCAAACCAGGTCCAAACCAGGTCCACACCAGGTCCACACCAGGTCCGCACCAGGTCCACACCAGGTCCGCACCAGGTCTAATCCAGGTCCACACCAGGTGCACACCAGGTCCAAACCAGGTCCAAACCAGGTCCACACCAGGTCCACACCAGGTCCACACCAGGTCCACACCAGGTCTAATCCAGGTCCAAACCAGGTGCACACCAGGTCCAAACCAGGTCTACACCAGGTCCAAACCAGGTCCAAACCAGGTCTACACCAGGTCCAAACCAGGTCCACACCAGGTCCAAACCAGGTCCAAACCAGGTCCACACCAGGTCCAAACCAGGTCCACACCAGGTCTAAACCAGATCTAAAACAGGTCCAAACTAGGTCCACACCAGGTCTAATCCAGGTCTAAACCAGGTCCACACCAGGTCCACACCAGGTCTAAGCCAGATCTAAAACAGGTCTAAACCAGGTCTGCAGCAGGTCCACACCAGGTCTAATCCAGGTCTAAACCAGGTCTGCAGCAGGTCCACACCAGGTCTAAACCAGATCTAAAACAGGTCCAAACCAGGTCCGCACCAGGTCCGCACCAGGTCTAATCCAGGTCTGCACCAGATCTAAACCAGGTCTGCACCAGATCTAAAACAGGCCCTTGACACCACTGCAAATCCACTAAAATGCCTTGACAAAACTCCCTTTTTAACATAATGGTGGAGATTTGCTTTGGGGCGTAGAATTAATGACTTCATAAAGCGACTGAAGCATCTTTAGGCTCAGACTTCACCTGTGAACCGGTGGAAGTGGAAATAAAAAGAGAAACGCGTTCACCAGGAGAGAAGCCAAATGAGCTCCAGTGATATGAATATGGAAAAGGCATTATGCAATCCTCTGCTTAAGGATGTAACAGGCTCTGGAGGGAGACGCATTCCCTAAACGTACAAATGTGTAGAAAAAATAGAAAATGGAGTCATATTTTAACATATTTCACGGAAGAAACGACCTAAGTAACAGTTGGATACGAGTTCTCCCAGTATATGCCTGTGACAGAAGCATTCATCACTAGAAAACATACTGGATATGTAGTAGAATATTGTGTCTCGAGTAGGACTGGGAATCATTAAGAAGTTGCCGATACGATACATACCACAATGCATAGTCTACGATACGATACATATTGATACAGTGCACTTTCGATTCAATACAATATATTTCAAATCAATTCTATGCGGTTCAATAAAAAGTAAAGGCTAAATCGTGGCTGATACTAAAAGTCTTTATTAAACCACTTCTTGTGCAAAGTGAATATGAAACACCCATTTTAATCCTCAAAACAGATTATGTCATACGTGTTGCATAAATGAGTTTCCTTCCACTAAACAAGCAACAAAACTGTAGCACTGCAACAAAATAATTTAGCAATATACAGTGGTACCTCACCTTACGAATGACCCAACAAACGAAAATTTCAAGTTACGAAACGCCTTCACGGTAAATTTTGGTCTCTAGATACGAAAGAAAATTCAAGTTACGAAATGATATATCAATATTTCAATACTTTTGCACACCCCTAATCTTGAGTATCTTGAGTATCTCCGAGGCAGCTGCTTTCGTTCGTTCTGATCTAAAAGACAGCCTGGCAACTATGGCAAGCGAGCTCGCCCGATTCTGGGAGCCAATCAGAGAGCGGGGAGGGGTGGTAAGACGGTGACGCGTACTACGTGACAAACGGAAACTTGTAGTTTGAACTGACAACTGACATGATTGGCTATGGGCTACGTATACGCCAAATGATAGACATTCGTAACGCCCAATAAATGGCCGTTGGCGATCGTAAACCGCACCTCCGCTACGAGATATTTTGAAGGTGGCTCCCAGACCATATATCACTGTGATATGGTCAGGGGTAAACCAGGCAAGTCTGAACATGCTCTGACAAGTGCGTGAATGAAAAAAAAGAAAGAAAAAGAAATTATTTGAAATTATTTTTCTTAAAGGTCCCATATTAGGCTATTTTCTGGTCTGTGTTCTAAGGTCATTTACTCATCACAAACAGACCTGGAAGCGCTCCACTGTGTTTTTACACTCTAGATTCACTAGAATCATTTGGATAACTTCCAATAATTTCCACCCTGGAATTGCCAATCTACTGAACTAAAGGTAATAGGTAACATCACAAGACAACAGCACAACAACAAGGTATATGTCATTAGGTTCTTTTTTCAGACTAAGGGTTTGTTCCCATACCTGACAGTTTCAACTAGGGATGCACCGATCCACATGTTTTCACTTCCGATCCGATCCCGATTCCTGAATTTGGATATCGGCCGATACCGATACTATTCCGATACCAAAACTGTTTTCAATATTATCATCATTATTGTTAAACTACAAATAAACTCATCTCTACAGGCAGTAGGCCTATGATTAGGGCTGAACGAATTTAAGAAAAATTTTTATTGCGATTTTTCTGGGAGATATTGCGATTTCAATTTCATCCACGATTTCTTTCAAATTCAGTTTCAGTGCACATGAACATTTGCAAACATCACAGAAACTTACATCATACCATTCAAACACTACATTCCACTAAACTGTAATGCAAGAATGAAAACTAAAGTCAATAATTTATTTCAAATGTCGTTCTGTTTATTAAAAAGAAACATGCTGTACACAGGCTACACTGAGCGCTCGAGCGACCGCAGTTATTCCACCTGAAGAACTAAAAGAGCATCTGTGTCTGAAGTAGAGCAAAAAAACTCTTTTAAAGTGGTGCAAGGTCAGTCTTTTATGGCTCAATTGAGCTTGATTGTTGTATTTTATAACAAACGTATAAAATACAACGCAACTTAAACTTAACTTAAATATAGCGATGCTAAATATAGCAATGCTAGTCGCGGTAGCCTTTCTATAGCGTTTGTAATGTAAACTAGCCTGATGCGAACAGATTGTCAGCTACCAACAGAGGGGAGAATATACCTCCATCGTGCGGAGGAGACTTTTAAACCATTCTTTGGTCACCGTGTTTACAGGCGCCATTTCCTTGGCGATGTCGTGTTACGGCAGTCGTTATCTCCTGGTGTCGTCGCTGCTTCTGTCATACGGAGTTACACTGGCAAAAGAAGTTATAACTGTCTGTTTGGCCCGAGTATCACTTTTACTAGACGTTTCTCCAGACTTTCTCGCCCTGCACTCGAGTGACGGATTACGGACATTGATTAAACGGGGGCTAACACCGGCTTCACCAGCTCGCGACTCCTCAGACCGCACGGGGCTACACGCCGTATTTGGGTTGAGGGCTCGCTCGGAGCGGAGCGGCTAACACCGGCCTCACGTTGCTGTCTTGCTTGAGGTGTTTCACAGCAGACATGTTGTGATGAAAAGTCGGTTAACTGGCTCGTGCTGCTCAGTGTTCACCTGCTAACTGGGTGCAAACTGTGGAATGGATTTCCAGAATGGAGGCGTGTCTCATCATTACTCTGTGCCTCATTGAGATAGTTCAAGAAATCCATTCCACATTTTGCAGCAGGAGCAGAGCAGCCGACAGGGAATCACTCGTGGAGTCATTTCAGCAGAAAATGTGTATACAGTGGTCCCTCGTTTATCGTGGGGGTTATGTTCCAGAAATAACCCGTAATGAGTGAAATCCGCAAAGTAGGACAACTTCATATTTTACAATTATTATACATGTTTTAAGGCTGTAAACGCCTTAAAACACTGGAATTAACGTTTTCTCACATTTCTCTCTCGTTTAAACACTCAAACTCTCATAGATTTTCAACAAAATGTATTAATATTGAAGCGTGGGGGGAGACACGGCTCCGGAAGCCCTGCCGGATGCACGAGGAGCGCGGAGAGATGAGTCACTGGATCCGCCGGAAGCACTACACTCATCCAAAGGCACTCCCGGGATGCGACGCGCACCAACCCTTTGGAGAAGTGCGCAACACGTGCACCCCTCATCGTGGTCAAATCCGTGACAGAGCAGCACGACCGCGCGTACACCGGGGCTGCGAGCACGAGATCGAACCGCGGCGCCCCGGACCGCGTTCTCTCAGCCCGAGCCACAAACCGAACACACACAAACGAACGAAACCACCAAAGCACCGCACGGAGTGATTTAATCCTGGTCTAGACCTGGTCCAGTCCTGGTTTAGTCCAGGTCCAGTCCCGTCCCCCCCACCCGCGTCCCCCATCTGTCAATCGGCAAAGGTCTACAGTCTCTTAGCCAATCAGGACGCAGAACACAATGTTACACTATAAAAAAATAAAATAAAATTTTTTAAAAATCCACGAAACAGTGAGGCCACGAACAGTGAACTGCGCGAGGGACCATTGTATACAGGCATGGCTCATAAATCGGAAATTTTCGCAGGTTGGTTCGGAATTTCTGATCCGTGAATTACGTGAACGTTGATATCGGAACCTGATACTGGATCAGATCGGCCCCATCCCTCGTTTCAACTGGTCACTAATGAGCTTCCTCAAAACCCTTAGTCTGAAAAAAGAACTTAATAACATAAATTATCGGAAAACCAAATGAATCTCATTGGAAAACTCCAGGTACGCTTTTGATGAGGTAACATTATAACATGGAAATTTTGTGTAATAGAACACCTTTAAAGCAACAATTTTATGACGTCACAGCTAAAAAATAAAATATGATTTTCAATACAAAATTAATAAATAAGACAGAGAGAGTCGTAAAAGAGGTTTGGTTGTAGAGATCTGGATAAAAACACCCGGGCTGGCCATTGGTCATTAGAAATATTGATATGATTAACAATGAAAACAATGAAGCTTTCCTGAATGTCTTTAGAAGATGTCGAGCTGTGTCCGTAAGAGCACACAGACAAGTATACACCCATGGACCACTATGGAACCTACAGGACCACTAATCATTAATTAACACATAATTGGTTAATTAACACCGTTTCTGGCCTAAAAAGTAAACAAGTCCTTGTCTAAGTTCTTCACTAGAGTTAGTTTCAGATCAATGTTTCATGATGTACACAAGCAGAAGAGAGACCGCTCATTCTACTGTAAGTACTGATACAGAACCCCATATGAAACTTTTATAACACAGAGAGAGAGATGGGTCAGACCAGAGACGAGATACAGGCTACACACTGAAACCACTGATGGAACTGACACTTGACCAGAACTAAACCAGGACTACACCAGGACCAAACCAGGACTAAATCAGGATAAAACCTGGACTAAACCAGGATTAAACGCTGAACTAAACCAGACCTAATCCCGGACTAAACTAAACTAATAAATCAGGAGGCCAAAACAAAGAGGACCAAACCAGGACTGTACCAAGATTAGACAAGAACTAGGACTAAACCGGGACTAAACCATTATAAAACCAGGAATAAATGCTGGACTAAACCCGGACAAATCCTGGACTAAATTAAACTAATAAACCAGGAGGACTAAACCAGGACTGAACCAGGACCAGACCAGATAGAAACAAGAACTAAACCGAGACTACACCAGGACTACACCAAGATTAGACAAGAACTAGGACTAAACCAGGACTAGAAAAAGGACCAGGATAACGTCAGGTCAGTCTCAACTATACCAAGACTTAAACCACAAGAGGGAAAATCTACACCAAATTACCCAAGAACTAGGTCTAAACTAGGTCTACATAAGGACTTTAAGAGGTCCAACGCAGATCTAAACCATTTTAGGATTTTATAGGGTGCAAATTAGGGGTCTAAGGGGGAAAAATATTCTGTATTTCCATCTTTAGTCACATTTGCTTTATTTTAGTATCAGGATATATCGTATTGTGACAGGTGATATTGGATCAACACATTCATGACAAAGTGTAAATCTAGTGTAAATCAGGACTAAACCAGGTCTAAAACTAAATCTGGAAAAAAACGGACCAGGACTAGGCTATTTCAGGATTTAAGAAAAAACAACCAAAGACTATCCAAGAACTAAACCAGGTCTAAAGCAGATCCAGTTAGCGGTTACGTCACAGCCATATGTTTTATTTAGAGTGAGCAGAAAGCATCAGGACGGACAAAGGGAAACAAACTGCTGCTGTAAATGGGACAGATATTACTCTCGAAATATACGGAGTCACAACTTTGAGGAGGTCACAAAGATCAGAAAATATGGGGCCTTTAAAGGTACAGTGTGTAGGATTCGTGGTGCATAGGTGGATGGTGCTGTTGCACTTCCTCTTTTGGCTACGGCAGACCTCGAGGGTCACCCGGGCGCGCCGTAACGCGGACAGCTCGCGTACCCGCACGCACCCGGCGCTGTGCGAGCCCTCGCCGACAACTACGGTATAAATAAATCGCGGTCCCGTTCACTGTTTTTTTTCTTCTTTTCTCATGAAAACACACATTCCCGATCATGTACCATGACACTCTACACATCAAATGAAACCTTACAGTCTCCTCTTTTTGACTATGCAATTCATTTCCCTGCACAACAATCACTCCCCGAGCACATGGGGCTTTTATACGGAAAAGCACAAAACAAGGTTTGTTACTTAGCTTACCTTTAAAGGCTCTGGACAGGTCAAACTCTGTATTTCACCATAAACTTGGTCTCAATCTGTCTGTAAGGATCCAGCGAATAAAATCCAGTAAAACAATTTAGTCCAAAACACGTGTTAGATCCATTACGACGTGTGATCCGGCAACATGCTTGTCGTTGTTTATCCAAAACCACGAGCCCAAATGTCCTTCTGCGGCTCTCGTAGTTAAAATGGCTGCCTCTACATGGAGTCAATCCCCCTTTTATGTGACTATATCTAAGTCCAAAAGAATACTTTGATTTCATGATGGAAGTGAAAAGGCTTGGAAAACAATGTATTTTTGAATGGGTATCTTCAATTTCAGTAATTAATGGGTAAAAATCTTACACACTGTCCCTTTAATAATGTAAAAATTGTTATACAATAGTCAAGCTAATGACAGAAAACCCAGACTGAACCAGGACCAAACCAACCAGGACTTCCTCAGGACCAAACCAACCAGGACTTCCTCAGGATAAAACTAGGGATGCACCGATGTGAACATTTTAGCCGATACCGATATCCGATATTAATCTGGCTGATATCGGCCGATACTGATATTAGCCGATACCGATATTTAGTTATTTTTAATTCTGAGATAACATTTTATACAGACTGAAAATCATGCAAAATGAATTTTTGAATGTCTTCTTTTATTTTGACTCCTTTTTTTTTTTTTTTTCAATTTCAATTTTCTTTTATAGTGTAACTTTTTTTTTTATAGTGTAACATTGTGTTCTGCGTCCTGATTGGCTAAGGGACTTTTGCCGATTGATGTTATAGATCGGGGACGCGGGGGAGAACCAGGACCAGACTGGAACTAGACCAGGACCAGACCGGGACTAAACGTGGACTAAACCAGGTCTAGACCAGGTCTAAACAAGGTCTAAACCACGACTGGACCAGGACTAAACCAGGACCAGGTCTAGACCTGGACTAAATCAGGACTAGACCAGGTCCAAACCAGGATTAAACCACTGCGTGCGGCTCTTTGCCTGGTTTTGTGCGGCTCTTGCGTTCATTCATGTCGAGGTTTGATGTGCTCGGACTGCCCTCGGTTTGGGCAGGGGTCTCGTGCTCGCAGCCCCGGGTGGGACGTGCGCTATCACGGATTTGAGCACGATGAGCGCACGTGTCCGTGCGCACACTTCTCCGCTACGAGAAGTGAGTGTTTAAACGAGAGAGAAATGTGAGAAAACATTAATTCGACGGATTACTGTACTGTACTGATGTTAATGCCGATATGTCGTGCATCCCTAGATAAAACCAGGAAGAAACGCTTGACTGAACCATATAAAACCTGAACTAAAGGAGATTAAAACCAGGACTAAACACAGACCTGAAAAACCAGGACTAAACCAGGAGGACCAAACCAGGACTAAACCAGGAGGACCAAACCAGGACTAAACCAGGAGGACCAAACCAGGACTAAAGCAGGACTGGAACAAGACTAGACCAAATAGAAACCGGGACCAAACCGGGACCAAAACCAGGCCTATACCAGGACCAAAACCAATACCAAATCAGGAACAAACCATGACTAAACCAAGACCAAAACCAGGGCAAAACCAGGACTCGACCAGATAGAAACCAGCACTAAACCAGCACCAAACCAGGACTTTTTCCGTTCTGTTTAGAGGAACCCATCCACGAGTCCCAGGACAGATGCTCGTATCAGTTTGTTTGGGGAAGGACTCAGGGCTATATCTGTAAAGCAGGTCACATCTGCACCTGCTCCTCTCATCCATTCTACACGAGTCTAACACAAAACCTCCAGGAAACACAAAACACGAACAAATCCCAAACATGAGCAAATACAAGAAGCAATGTTCATGAAAAAAGTCACAAAAGAAAAAAGTTTAAATGTTTAACTCTGAGCAGATACTTGATTCAGAGACTCTGTTTGCACTGTAGTACTCTACATTTGTTACTGTGCATTTCCCTTTTTCTTCGGTCTAGGGTTGCAAAATTCTGGGAATTTTCAAAGTTGGAAACTTTCCATAGGAATTTTCGGGAATTAATGAGAATAAACTGGGAATTATCAAAGTTGAAGGTTAGGGGCATCAATAGGCTATAGTAGGAAGAAAAAATATTGTAGCATAATCTTGGCTAAAATAATCACATTTGTGTGAATAAAGTAGGACAGTATTTTGTGCAGAGCCTCGAGCCACACCCTCTACATGCATTTTTCATTCCTTTATCACAGGCACAAGAACTTCTAGAATTGTGAAGAGCTAAAGCGACTTTTCTGAGCTCACAGCAAATACAGACGACTGAGGCCAGACACTTCAGCAAGAGGACGACATGCAGTCAAGTACGTTCTGAGGATATCATGAAGTACATTATATTTGATCTATATATTAAAGATCTATATATTAAAAGGTCCCATGGCATGAAATTTTCACTTTCTGAGGTTTTTGAACGTTATTGTGAGCCCCCCCCCATGGTTAAAAGTTGCAAAATGTCTAAACTCAGCATTTGCGATTCTTTTCTGCGTTACAAAAAATCGGAGCTTAAACGGGCGAGTTTGAACAAGGCACCTTATTGACGTCAGATCGAAATGCAGTTCCACCCCCGTCTGTCTGAACTCAGCGTCTCTGTAAATCACGCCCAGAGAGTTTGGACTGCGAATGCGCTAGGCAATGCGAAATGCGTTTTTTTATTTGCCTGGAGGCACGTCCGAGTGTTTCTAGGCTCGGAAGTCCTTTATCTGAGCCTCTGGACCTTTGAACAGCAGTGGTTTAATTTTATTTTCTGTGGAAATGTGTTTATTTTTCAATGGAACACTTGAAATCTCTCCCCCCGTGCAAAAACAAGGAAATGGATCAGAGAGCGCTCAGAGCGAGAGCGGAGAGTTTGGCCACGCCCCCACCCTCTACTATTGGCCAGCTTTTTTCTCCTCATTTGCATTCAAGCAACAACACCCATTATAGAGTGTTCTGAGTGAGAAAAATTACTCTTTCTCAGCTTATCTCTGTTTCTCATGCACTGAGTGTTGATTTTGAAGAAGGATTCATTTACAGTATTAGGGAACCATTAAGGAGCCATATAAAAGCATCAAGAAGTACCATGTCATGGGATCTTTAAAGAATATTAAAGTAGAAAAGTATAAAAAATATAAATATAGTGCTAGCTTACTGGTAAACTAGATTTGCGCCATTTCACTGAAGAAGTGATCTTATGATGCTAGCTACCGCAGAATGTGCTAGAGCTAGCTTACTGAGAAACCAGATAAATCATGTGAGTCGTGTGTTTTAATTGTCTCACTTTTACAATAATGCTGCTGATGACAAAATAAAATGTTTATCTTTATGTTGGTATATGACTCACAATAATTCTCATACATTTTCTGGAAATTTCCCGCCCCTTTGCAGCCATACTTCTGTCTACGGACATGACTTGGTTTCAAACTGATGCTATGGCAGAGGTATAAATGGAAGGGCCAATAATAATGTTAAGATTTCTCCAAAACAGCAGATCGTCAGAGATGAGAGGATGTGATTTTTATCTCCATATTTGCTCAGTTCCAAGTGTTCAGTACAACTTTTACTGTGTGAAGAGTCCCTCAGTCGTCCAGGTAGAATCTTGCCTGGTTTACACCTGACCATATCACAAGTGACATATGGTCTGGAGCCCCCTTCGAAATATCTCGTAGTGGAGGTGTGGTTTACGATCGCCAACGGCAGTTTATTGGGCGTTACGAATGTCTATCATTTGGCGTATGCGTAGCCCATAGCCAATCATGTCAGTTGTTCAAATGACAAGTTTCCGTTTATCACGTAGTACGCGTCACGGTCTTTCCACCCCTCCCCGCTCTCTGATTGGCTCCCAGAATCGGGCGAGCTCGCTTGCCATAGTTGCCAGGCTGTCTTTTAAATCGGAACGAACGAAAGCAGCCTGGATTTCCCAGGTTAGGTAGAATCCATGACAAAAGGAGAAATTCAATTTGTCAACTGGACAAAGTTTATTCAGGGCTCTCAAGTCTCACGCATTGAGAGTGTGACACACGCAATTCGACGTGTTCATACGCTCACACGCCACACATGGCATTTCTCACACTGATTTCTTTTTTTTCTTTTTTCTTTTTTTTGTGTGCCCAGAAAATCGGTCTGTGTGGCTTAGTTTATGCAGGCTCCAAAACTCCCCCTGCTCCGGGCGCACGGTCCGAGCGGAGGCCGGAGCAGACGCGCCGTCCCCCGGGCACGTCCTGAGCCTCAGTCCCGGTGCCACGTCTCCTCTGAGACGCACCGACTCCGGTCCCGCTGTCTCCGTCTGTGCGTAACGTGTCCCCCCTGCCGGCTTACGCGCGGAATACGCGCGGCCCAGAGCCGAACTGCCCATGCTGAGCCGCGGTGAGACGCGGGCCCTGTGCATTAATCAGACTCTTACATGAATCCGTTAAAAATGTCCCGCTCCCTCCTCCCCGCCCCTCTCAGCGCGCACTGACAAAGTGCGGTGATGATAAAACAAACAGAGAACCATCAGGTAATAACTTAATTTATATAACTCTCATTAGTTGCTTTGTAGTTTAAGTTTGCTCTTTAGACAAACAGGACTCTCAACACGCAATTCGACGTGTTCACACGCTCACACGGCATTTCTCACGCAATTCAAGCGCCCCCCCGCTCCTCGGAAATTACAGTCTCACGCACGACCCCGCTCAAAACTTGAGAGCCCTGGTTTATTTGTATTTGAAACGTTTTCGACCAAATAAACTTTGTCCAGTTCACAAATTGAATTTCTCCTTTTATCAACTTTTACAACTGAAAACTGACATCATGGACACTCCTGCTCACCCACTGCACCAGACGACAGAGGGACAGAGGAGCTCATTCAGCGCTCAAACAGCGAGAGGTACACGACTACAACTTTATTTGTAAATCTCTTTAAAAACAACAAGGTTTACCACCGTGCGTAACACAAAAAGGCCGTGTTCCCTTCCTTCTCCTTGATTCCTCTCCTCCATTCTCCATTTTTCAGCTGTCAATCAAGAGTTGTCCCAAAGAAAAGCAGAGAATGAAGGAGTAAACCTGAGGGAGGCTTCAGGAGCCGACACCAGAGAAAAGAATCAAACTTTATTGGTCTCAATGAGGAGTTTAGATCCTCTCTCCTCCCTGTGTCTCCTCTGTGGGTGGGACTTCCTCACCTATTTCCTGCAGAATCGAGAAGAGGAATCAAGGAGAACGAACAGTGGAAAAAGAAACGAGACGTGACGAAAGAATCCAGTAAAAATCAGCAACATTTGGAAACCAGCGTAAAGAGATATAAAAGCGCTCTTACCTTGTGTGTGTACGGAGCCTCGCCCAGGTTAATTCCATCTTTCGCCAGTTTGTCCCGAATCAAAACTTTCAATTTCAGCTTCGGATACGTCACAAAGTCGTTACAATCCGTGAACTTCAGGTTGTGATTTCCGGGGCAAGACTCGAGGTGCTTTGCCACAGCCAAAGTGTGAGATTGGAAACCGTCATCGTTGTGGATATGCGCGCGATGCGGACATGTACCGCTACTAATCGGCTCAAGTGTGAAATAATATGGTGGAGATTTGCGTTTTCCGTCCTGGTTTAGTCTCCGTACGGCTGTCAGAAGTCGATGGCGGTGATACTGGATCCTCACTCCGATGGCGTCCAAATCCGGCTCTCCGATCTGTTTACAAACTTCCAGATCGTCGTAGCCGTTATCAATAAAAGCTTCCACGTATTGGGATAAGTGGAGTTTGGAAAGCCACTCCAGAACGAGGTTTGGTCCCTGGCTCATTTTGAGACTTGGAGGGAAAAAAAACAAAACATAAATCTTTAAGTGTCTCTGCGATCAGGGGAGCCAAAAGTTAGTCTAACCATGGCCAGCAGGGGGAGTAGAGAGCAGTTGATTTGCACTCGTAAAATGGTACAAGTTGAAGAAGAGACTTTCTTGATGGACTCATAGCGTCGTTATTATGGCAAATTATAATTTACAAACAGGTGTAACCACTTTAATCATGTCATTTTGTTGTGATAATTGGAACAATTTGAGGAATTTTTGTTTTAAATTGTTATTCAATATAGCAACGGCTCTAATTTCTCAACATCCTTTACAAATTCCATAGATTATAGTCTTAACTTTGTTCATTTCCATCAGTGCACCTGCTTGGATGTGCATCCCCTAAGCATTTTATCTCAATTTTGCAATTTTAAAATCTCAAATCATAAAAAATAAATGCATAATTATTCCTTAAAACTTGACAGTCACATGCCTGAAGTGTGAGGCGTTGAGTTCACTGAAGAAAAGTCTGATTGCTCCAAAAATCAGTGCGCGTGTGGACAAAATGACCCCTGACACCCCGAAAATGGGAAAACGCACGGTCAGTTTCACCCCAAAAAAGTCCAACAGCGAAGGCACTGAAGCAGTTCAACCCGCCGCATGTCCACACGGCGTGAATGAACCGCGATATGCAAATGGACTTGGTGGCGATCAGGGGAGCCAAAAGTTTAACCCAAAATCGCAAAAAACAACGCGAAAGTTGCAGAATTCGTGGATCCTGAGCGCAAAATTACACAGTCGCGTGTCGTGGCGGTGACAGTTGGCTTTCTCCGGCTCTCTGCATCCTCTTTGTTTCATTCATTGCGGCGAGAAAAAGCAGAACGTACAATCCATCCAAAACGTGCCCGTGCGTAAAAACGAAAACGGAGACGCGCGCGGCCGAAGCGAGAGTGACGTGAAGACGAGCCCCGCGTGACAGCGCACCCCGGTGATCCCGCAAAAGGTGCACTTGTTTGGGCTTACTCTAGCTCCGTGCGCCGTGGGGAGAAGTTCCCCGGGCTCCTGCTCCATTCTCCGGCTGCAGAGGGTCCAGTCCCCGCCATGGAGCGCGGAGGGAGCGGGGCTGAGGGGCTGGCGCCGCCTGCGGGACCAGGGAGGAACTGCAGGGTCGTAAAAGCAGTGAAAGAGTGAAGCCTGTGAACTCATTTAGAGACAAATACATGCACCAACTTTTAATCACACTGCGTAACTTTTCATCTTTGTATCCATGGAGATAGAATATTCCAGTATGACATTATGTGTATCTTTCTCCATGGAGACAAGCAGGTAATGTTACAGGTAAGATCTATACCAGGGGTGTCAAACATGCGGCCCAGGGGCCAGATCCGGCCCTCCAAGACCTTTAAAGGTCCCGTGACATGGTACTTCTTGCTGCTTTTATATGGTGCCTTAAAGGGATATGCCACCCCCAGGTCAAACTTGGGCATCTCCCCACAGTCCAGAGACTAAAATAAGTGATGGAAAGCGTTTTTCTGGTGACGCAGCCATTGTCCAGGTCTGTCAGCACTGACCGCCGCTGTATCTGCAGCTACTCCGCGTTAGACTGGAGTCTAACGTCGCCAGAGAAAGATTTGAAAAATAGTTCCCACCCAAAATGACCAAGTCAAGCTCTCCGTGTTGATTTGCACATTTATTTGCACTCGATATGAATGCACACTACACAGAAAGTAATTGGGAAAAGCATCGAGCAAATTAATTCCTTTTGGCCGAAATCTTTCTCTGGCGACGTTAGACTCCAGTCTAACACGGAGTAGCTGCAGATACCGCGGCGGTCAGTGCTGACAGACCTGGACAATGGCTGCGTCACCAGAAAAACGCTTTCCATCACTTATTTTAGTCTCTGGACTGTGGGGAGATGCCCAAGTTTGACCTGGGGGTGGCATATCCCTTTAATGGTTCCCTAATACTGTAAATGAATCCTGCTCCAAAATCAAGACTCAGTGCATGAGAAAGACACATGTACACAGTCAGAGTCAGAAAATCTCTCTGAACAACTCATTCTGGGCCTTGTTGCTTGAATGCAAATGAGAAGGACACAGATAGGTTAGAGGAGCGGGTGGGGGTTCCTTGTTTTAGCGGTGCGCTGTGGCTGTCTCCCACTTCCGCGTTTTAAGCGCGAAGGAAGAAAGGAGACGCGTTTCAATGAAAAAAAACAAATTTTCACAGAAAATCAAATTAAACCACTGCTGTTTCAGAGGTCCAGAGGGTCGGGTAAAGGACTTCCGAGTCTAGAAACACTCGCAAGTGCCTCCAGGCAAATAAAAAAACGCATTTCGCATTGCGTTGCTCCTCCGCAGTCCAAACTCTCTGGGTGTGATTTCCAGAGACAGGGGGTGGAGATCCAGACGATGGTGGAACTGTATTTGCATTTCTTTTTTCGATCTGACGTCAATAAGGTGCCTTATCCAGAATCGCCCGTTTGAGCTGTGTTTTTTTCAAACGCAGAAAAGGATCGCAAATTCTCAGTTTAGACATTACGCAACTTTTAACCATGGGGGGGCTAAACAGGGTAGGGGAGCTCACATTAACGTTCAAAAACCTCAGAAAGTGAAAATTTCATGGCATGGGACCTTTAAAACATTGTGTTGAAATTGCATTTTTCTTAAAGTTTCAGGTTGTTCATTTGCCTGGAAGAATCCATGACTCATCGCTGTACCAGCGAGTGAGTCTGGTAACGTTTGATCCACAGAATGCGCTGCGGTTGCGCGTAGACAGACAGCTAAGTGAACCAATCAGAGATTGCGCCATCTTGATTCAAAACTGAGGCGGAACTTCCGCTGCCTAAGAGTGACTTTGCGGGCAAAGGCGGGTGCACTGACGTCACCATCTTTGAACGAATCAGAATCGCGGAGTCGGTTTGGAACCGGAGGAGCGAGAGTGGATGGAGAGTGTCCAAATGGTATCGCGGTGTATAGGAAATACATACAAGTTAATGTTAAAACATTGTGTTGAAATTACATTTTTCTTAAAGTTTCAGGTTGTTCATAATATTATAGGCTAATATTTTGTAAAAGAAAGAGTTCATCAAATAAAAAAGACTTCTGTAATTAATAGATTTGAGTTTCTCTGCACAAATATTTGGACTTATTGCTATTTTTGGGGTATATTTGCATTGAGTTTTCTGATCCGGCCCCTTTGGATACAGCCCCAGGACCAAAATGAGTTTGACACCCCTGAACTATACAGAGACACTCTCTCTCGCTCTCACACAGTCAGAATAACTAAGAATGTATGTTATTCAGAGTATTATAACTTATTTTACATTTTTACAAGCCTGTAATTTTTGTTTGTGGAGCTATTACAATTATATATATTTTTTAAATCAAAAAGGTACAGGTAATAATGTAAAGCAAATGTAAATGCAAAGAGATTTTTGAGTAAGTTTTCTTGATTTGTTGCATTTTTAGGATGACAGACTGGCTCAGTGGCCTTTAGAACAGTCAGCACCTTTTCTTGAGTCATATTCTACCAGTTTTGGCTTCATGGGCTGTGGGTTATTTTACATGAGATCTAATCACAGTAAAATGGGACATGTTGTTCTACAGAGGAATGTATTTTAAGGTAAAGAGTATTAAGTACACCTAATGCAGTGGCTCTCAAACTGTGATGTGTCCAAACCTTTGGCTTATAGTGTACACGAACCTTGAATTAATCGTAAACAGATAATGAAACCATAAGTTTTGAATGCACTGCTCCAGCTTTTTCTCTTCAAAGTTCAAGGTCAGCTTTATTGTGAAAAACCATATGTACAGGTTACACACACAGGGTTTGAAATTACAGCGCCCCCTAGGCCCACAGTGCACAGAAAACATGTGATAAACAAGACAATAAACAGAATGAGTAAAAGATCACATATACCCGCAGCAAAAGTGCAGTAGATTGTATATAACACAAATAGGTAAAACACACAATGTGGAGCGTATAATATTCTGATACCAATATCGACTTATCAATATCAGCCAATACTAAGGGACAATAAATATTATTTATTTCCTATAAACACAAACAGCATGTGGTAAAAATGTGTTTTGTAACTTATTTATTATCGATATTGAGACCAACATAAGCCATTGATCACACCAGCTTTTAGAGCAAGAGGATATTGAACCGATATCGTGGAACTGATTTCCGATCCATGAAAATGTTCAGTATTTCAGTAAAACATGCACCATAGGTAAATCCTCCAGCTGAGGTCCTGACCAAGCCAAAGCAAGAAGATCATGGAGATGGTCCCCGGGCGCAGTAATGTGCTGCCCACTGCTCCTAATAACAGGATGGGTTAAATGCAGAAATGGAATTTCCCCACTGTGGGACTAATAAAGGCATAGCTTTCTTTCTTTCTTTTATTTCATATGGTGCATCCCTATTTTCAAATAAATATCTGAAACCACAGAAAACACGAGACAGAAGTTGATAATGATAGATTTTACATTTATTTTCCATTGCACAATTATATATATATATATATATATATATATATATATATATATATATATATATATATATATATATATATATATATATATATATATATACTGTTATCTACAGTCTAAACTATTGTGGCAGCAGAGTAAGTCAGACATCCATGTGAAAGGTTCAGAAAACTGTACAAAAATCGCCAAATATGACAAAATATTCCACAGAAACTCATCCCAAACAGACATATGAAGTATGGCAATGAACCCCACCCTCCCACCTGCACTTTTTACGCTCAGGGGGTTTAAAGTGTAACTCACCCCCCATGAGCTGGGGTTAAAGAGTAACTCACCTCGACATCATTACAGGACCAGACATCACACAAATAGAAATGATCAGGTTCAACAGGTGTGAATTAACCGTTTAGATATTTTAACGTTAAATACAATGTAATTAATAGAAAAATCTGAGTAAGAAATCATCACATTCTAGAATCAGAAAAACACCAAGAGAATCAAGATCAAATCATCTTTACACTTGCAGCTTTATACTGGAGAGTTTAACATCCTCTGTTAGTAAAAGTATGAGGTTTGGAGCAGAGTTCAGATTTTGGAGGAAGAAATTTGACTATTTTTGTAGTTAAAAGTGACTCTTGTGTATATTAAGAATTGTAATACTGAGCAGTTGTGTATTTAACAAGAAAAACATCAGGATTAAAGCCTAAGACTAAAGCAGTATTCTGTATGGACAGAAACTTTAAGGATCAAATGAACAGAATGAAAATCGGTCATGTAAAGACAATATTTAAACCCAGGAAGAACGCGCTCACATATTTTGATCAATTTAAGAGTGAACAGTTACAAATTGGGCTAATCCTCCAGCTAGTTACTCCTGACCAAAAGCCGAGCTCAAGATCTGGAGATGGGTTTTGGTTTGGAAGTCCGTCAGCTGTTTGTTTCTATGGAGACGTCACTGCTCTGTCTGGAATATGTCAGATTCAAAAGTCAATTACAGAGGCGAGTTACTTTTCAAACCCATTTAAAACAATGCAAGGACTTGGGGTCATATAAAGGGAACGGTAACAAAAATACTCCCCTAAAATCAAACTGAAAATCACTCTTTCACACTGAGTCACGAGTGGACGGGGATCGGATCATTTGTTCAACATGTGGAAAGTACAAACAGACAAGCTCGAGTAAAGAAGGGATAATACTACGCCATCGATTCAAGTTTGTAAACACTTCGATTCATGCATCCTTCAATGTGCAAGAAGAGGAGACGTTCTGGAGACGTTATGAGACCAATCGAAGCACTTGAGAGGTTAAAGGTCACTGCAGAGGAGACGAGCGTGACCCAGGCCGCTGGAGTGAGCTAAACGCAGACATGGACAAGAAAATAGACCCCAGGTTAAAATGCATATAACAGGTTTTCATGTTTTTCTTGACTTTTATGACTTGGTTTGGTGGGTTAGTATCAATATTCATTATGGTTTTACATCCGTTTGGCTCTAATATGTCTACTTATGGGATCAACACAGAAAATTCCATCAAAATGCAGAGACAATTTACACACAGAAGGCATTTTTCTGACAGTTTAAACCTTCTTTTAACAAAATAAGTGTTTTTAATAGACGTTTCATTTTTTCCTCTCTAATCAGTTGTATCCACAGATCCATGCTTAGAATTTTGTTATATATGTGTAGAATCCCTCAGTCGTCCAGGTAGAATCCATGGCAAAAGGCGAAATTCAATTTGTCAACTGGACAAAAGTTTATTTGGTCGAATACGTTTGGCAGCTCAGCCAAGCTGCTTCTTCAGTTCTGGTCAGACGCTGGTGGACACTGCTTATAACTGTCTGCAGGGAGGAGCTAACTACAATGAAATGACTATGAAACTATCACACCTATTTGTTTTCAGTTTCTGTTACTTAAAGGAAAAGTAACGTTTTTCTACAATCTGAGCCTTCTTTCGGCAATAAAACAAGTAGTTTTACTCACCCATAGCAGTTTGGTGTCAATTGGAGCAGTATCGCAGAACTTATGTTGAGCCGTTCTGTTCTACTAATGATCCCGTATCCGTTAGCGTGAGTGCTCGGGGCATTACTTTGCGCTCTCCAAATAACACAAACTTTAGCACTTTTCAAATCACAGAAGATCGCTGTGTCAGGGTAGACTTTTAGTGGATTCCAAAACGGCCTGAAACCCAATATCCAGCTATAGTTTCATTTGATGACGTCATCAGAGAGGACAGTGCGCATGCGTGAACTCAGCTGTTTTGTAAACACCGCTAGTCCGAAAGAAGCTAACACCGCTCTGAACTTTACTTTTCTGTTGCGATATCGGGTTTCAGGCCGTTTTGGAATCTACTAAAAGTCTACCCTGACACAGCGATCTTCTGTGATTTGAAAAGTGCTAAAGTTTGTGTTATTTGGACACCGCAAATCAGTGCCCCGAGCACTCACGCTAACGGATACGGGATCATTAGTAGAACAGAACGGCTCAACATAAGTTCTGCGATACTGCTCCAATTGACACCAAACTGCTATGGGTGAGTAAAACTACTTGTTTTATTGCCGAAAGAAGGCTCAGATTGTAAAAAAACGTTACTTTTCCTTTAAGTCAGCCTGTTCAATATGCACTTGGAGTGGGGTGTGATATGTTATTTTTTTTGAGATCAGTCAAAACTCTCAGGTATGAAAACAAACTCCTGGTCTGAAAAAAGAATCTAATAATAATTTTGGCCCTTGTGTGTATTATGCTTGCTAGGTAACAGTTATGAAAGTAAACTTATAAATGTAAAAAATGTAAAACTAGAAAACTAATTATGTCAACTGTATTTAACTGAAAGAAATGTGAGTGTAACCTGCCATATGCACTTTAAAGGTTATTGGCATGTTTGGTATAATGAATAATTCTGCACATCATAAAAGTGTCAGGTTTAAAATGGAAGAAATGTTATTAACACTGGTACACAATATTGTGATTAGATTAAATAGATTTCCCCTCACTGTCTAGTACCCGATGAAGTGTGTGTTTGATTGGTGGTGATCAGAGGGGCCAGTGGTACAGATTGGCAGCCTCGCTTCTGTCAGTCTGTCCCAGGGCAGCTGTGACCACAATAGTAAAGAGTTGTGATGACGTCACTTCTCGGTCCAACCAGAAACTTCACAGCTGATTTCCAGCTTTGTTTTTGTTCCTTATTCATTAAAGGAAAAGTAATTTTTTTTTTACAATCTGAGCCTTCTTTCGGCAATAAAACAAGTAGTTTTACTCACCCATAGCAGTTTGGTGTCAATTGGAGCAGTATCGCAGAACTTATGTTGGAGCCGTTCTGTTCTACTAATGATCCCGTATCCGTTAGCGTGAGTGCTCGGGGCACTGATTTGCGGTGTCCAAATAACACAATCTTTAGCACTTTTCAAATCACAGAAGATCGCTGTGTCAGGGTAGACTTTTAGTAGATTCCAAAACGGCCTGAAACCCGATATCGCAACAGAAAAGTAAAGTTCAGAGCGGTGTTAGCTTCTTTCGGACTAGCGGTGTTTACAAAACAGCTGAGTTCACGCATGCGCACTGTCCTCTCTGATGACGTCATCAAATGAAACTATAGCTGGATATCGGGTTTCAGGACGTTTTGGAATCCACTAAAAGTCTACCCTGACACAGCGATCTTCTGTGATTTGAAAAGTGCTAAAGTTTGTGTTATTTGGACACCGCAAAGTAATGCCCCGAGCATATGATACGAGCACCATGTTAACGGATACGGGATCATTAGTAGAACAGAACGGCTCCAACATAACTTCTGCGATACCACTCCAATTGACACCAAACTGCTATGGGTGAGTAAAACTACTTGTTTTATTGCCGAAAGAAGGCTCAGATTGTAAAAAAAAAATGTTAATTTTCCTTTAAACAAGAAATAAAAATGCATCAGTTTTATACATTTAGTCATTCGCTCCACACCCGGTGGTGGTATGCTACTTTTGTAGCCACAGCTGCCCTGGGACAGACTGACAGAAGCGAGGCTGCCAATCTGTGCCATCGGCCCCTCCGACCACCACTAACACTCACACACTCCACTTTCATACTAGGCAATGTGGGGGAAGTGCTTTGCCTAAGGACACAATGACAGTTTTTTGCCAGTGGCGCCCCCCTGTGGCACCTGATGTTCCCAGTGTTTCCCATCAGAGTACTGCCCAGGCCCGGCCTGCTGAGCGTCTGAGATCTGACGGGATCAGGCTTTTAACGAGCCCGTAGAGTTTCCTCATAAATCCCTACAGATCCATGTTTATAATCGTGCTGCTTTAAACAAATGCAGTCTCATTTCAGTGTGACGCTATAAGAAAAATCTTTGAAATAGAAATTGTAAAAATGTTCATTCTTTTCAATCAGATGATGGACCCGGAAGTGACATCACACTTAATGGTGCACTGCGTAACTTCACTGGTAGAGGGTCCGCCACCTGTTTATTTTGTATCTATAGAAATGTCATTGCTTTGGGCTGGAATGTTCTACTACAGTGTGCCAATAAACGCATGCGTCTCCATGGAGACATCACTAGGCCAAGTTGCAGGTCAGATCTGCAAAGAGGCGACCCCAGTAACAGTTTGAATTAATGCTTTCAAGGTTTGTTTTTTTTTTCAATTAAAAGATCTGTAATAAAATAAATGCTATACATGTTTGACGCTATACTGGGTAAGATTTTAGGCAAAGCAATAACATCTCCATGAAAACAAGCAGGTGACAGAGCGGAGAAGTTACGCAGTATAACTTTAACAAATCTATAGCTCACCACCACCAGCTGTGAAGTAAGTGAAGCAATGTAAAGTCGATATATGGGACAAAATTGTGGTATATTTTGCCCAAACCTGTTCAGATCTGTTTGTTTTCTGGACATCTTCAAATAACATTAAAGGTTTCTGAAGTCATATGTTATAATTATAGATATGTGTCTTCAAATATATAAATATATCATAGAATCATTGAACATTAAACTTGTAGCATTAATCAGCATTAGTTGGCAATGACATACAGTAGATATAAGCATAGTTTCTGTCATTTTGGTCCTTTCGAAAAACAAAACAAAACACAAAAAAACAAAGAAACAAAAAACAAAACAGAGGAAAACTGGACAAAAAAATTGATTTACCAAATCAAAAAAATAATAATTTGTACAAAAAATAGTGCAAACCCACAAAACTGTTCTTCATTATATCAGCAGTTTACAGCAGGATAGATATAAAATGTTAAAAGTGAAGATTTTACCACAAAAAGCAGCCAATTTAGTCAATTTTTGTGGAAAATAATACAATTTTAGCCACTTTTTGTCTTAAAACTCTTCAGATTTTCTTCTTAAGAGCATACAGCAATCAGGACAGTTTATGTAAGTGGCATGCCCAGAATATAAGGAATAATAAATAGCTCTAGCCCCATTCTATAACCGTCCTTTAGCACAGTAGAGTTCTGATTTGAAATGTTGTTTCAAAGACCATTTCAAACTCGATTTTTGTAGAACTTAATCCAAGACAATGGTGTGAAATGAAGATCTTTGGTGTCAAAAAATAACGAGCATTTGCAGTGCAATCTTTCAAAATAAGAGCCCGGCAGATGTCCTGTTACAACGTTTGGCAGCAATCTGGACTGACAGAGTCCCCCCTTTCAAAATAAAACACAAGGACAATAGATTTACATGGCAGCGTATCCATAAATGCTCCGACAATAAGAAAAAATGTGTTTAGTACAATTAAAAAGAAGCAAAAACAGAATGAATTTAGGGTTGTACTATATGTAATGGAGCTGTAATGTTATTGTAAGAGCTTTAGTTGAAATAGTGAAATTGTCCTGATTTATTCTTTGACTTGGGGCACATTCACACTCACTCAAACACCAAACAGGGACTGAACATGGGTCTAAACCTGAACTAAACCAGGACTAGAACAGGACCAAATCATGCCCACATCAGAATTAAACTGAGCTCAAACTGAAAGTGTGAATGTACCCCTATTATAGATGTTAAATGCTTACTATACTCATTTTATTTCATTGTTAAGAAATTTAAGAGTCAAAATTGGAAGTCTAAAAATGCGTGTTGCAGATTATTAACCATATTCATTCAAACATGATGTCAAAATTAGAGTCGTTTTTATCTTAAATACAACATTATTTTGGATATTTGAAAATTGTGCAACCCTAAGAAAACAAAAGTGGAGTTTTACGTACACAGAACAGCCAAAAGATTGAGACTGGGAACATCCCACAAGAACGTCAATAAACCCAGACTAAACCAGGACTAAACCAGGTCTAAATCAGTATTAAACCAGGATTAAAGGTCCCCTGGCATGAAATTTTCACTTTCTGAGGTTTTTGAACATTATTGTGAGCTCCCCTACCCTGTTTAGGCCCCCCTCATGGTTAAAAGTTGCGAAATGTCTAAACTGAGCATTTGCGATCCTTTTCTGCGTTACAAAAAATCGGAGCTCAAACGGGCGATTTTGAACAAGGCACCTTATTGATGTCAGATCGAAAAAAGAAATGCAAATGCAGTTCCACCCCCGTCTGTCTGTACTCAGCGTCTCTGTAAATCACGCCCAGAGAGTTTGGACTGCGAATGCGCTAGGCAATGCGAAATGCGTTTTTTTATTTGCCTGGAGGCACGTCCGAGTGTTTCTAGGCTCGGAAGTCCTTTATCTGAGCCTCTGGACCTTTGAACAGCAGTGGATTAATTTTATTTTATGTGGAAATGTGTTTATTTTTCAATGGAACGCTTCAAATCTCTCCCCCCGTGCAAAAACAAGGAAATGGATCAGCTGTGGGCTCAGAGCGAGAGGGAGAGTTTGGCCATGCCCCCACCCTCTACTATTGGCCAGCTCTTTTCTCCTCATTTGCATTCAAGCAACAACGCCCATTATGGCCTGTTCAGAGAGAGAAAAATTACTCTTTCTCATCTCATCTCTGTTTCTCATGCACTGAGTGTTGATTTTGAAGAAGGATTCATTTACAGTATTAGGGAACCATTAAGGAGCCATATAAAAGCATCAAGAAGTACCATGTCATGGGATCTTTAAACCAGGTCTAAACCAAGATTGAATCAGGATTAAAGCAGTCTAACCCAGGTCTAAACCAGTAGCAAACAGGTGCCGTGCTCATAATGTTATGGCTGTTCTGTGTATTTGATAAAAAAGACGTACAATTCCATACAAAAATCTTCACTACATTTACCACACGTGCTCAATGACTCATGCTTTTATCCATTTGACACGACACGACAAGAGTTGCTAGACAAGAGAAAAAACTCCAACATGGCAACGGAAAATATACAAACCACGACTTTTGAATAACCTTGTCTTTGAACACATCTTTGACTTTGTTACAGCCCTGTTTAAGTTAATATTATAACGAGACCTACATAGAGTACCAGTGTATCTTCTATGTAAACTTCATTTGGGGTAAACATTTCCATGCACCTTTTGTGCCATCAAAATCATAAAATAAAAACATCTAATGCCCAAAAATACTTAATTTAATTGATATATTCTCTCCAGTAAATAGTCTTTAATTTAAAACTCTTCAAAAACACTCAGAAAAGGTGAGTTTCCTTATTGACTACCAGCCCTTGGTCTTGAGGCAATGCACAAATTGTCCTATGATTTCCTAAGTGCTAAAAAGGCCCTTATTGGAACAAACAACACAAACATAAATAAAATACTGTGCAAAAGTCTTAGAGGAATCCATAAATAGTAGGGATGTAACCATTTTCACTATCTCGTTCTCTTGGTACGGTATTTATTTCGATATTTTGTGAGTACAGTGGTACCTCACCTTACGAAATTAATTCGTTCCAGAAGTGGTTTCGTAACGTGAAAAATTTGTAAGTTGAGTAGCTATTTCAATGGAAAAGGCCTGATCCGTTCCAAGGTTGTTTTTTTTATAGTGTAACTTTTTTTTTTTTTTTAAGTGTAACATTTGTGTTCTGCATCCTGATTGGAATAAATCAGGTCTAGACCAGAACTAAACCAGGTCTAAACCTGGACTGGACCTGGACTAAACCAGGATTATCCCGGGACATGGCAGTGCCGTTGGAGGAGCGCGGTGCTCCGTTCCGCGCTAGGGCTGAGAGGCCGAGAAAGACGCTCTTTCAGTGGGAATAAGAGCGGGGCGGGGCGGGCTCTGCTTCTATGTGACTTCCAGAGCGGGGAGGCTGACACTGTGAGCTGTGAGCGGGCCGAGCCGAGCCGCGGGCCCGCGCCGTGTTGCTTTTTGATCCTTCAATGTCGGCTCTTCCTATCATTGTGAAGCAGAATTCACCAAGTGTTGCATTGTTCACTCACTAATAGGGAATGTGAGCGGGGTTTAGACCATCGTGAGACAGGTGAGTTTTACCCTGCTGATCATGTGTTGTTGTGTCTCCGCTCCCCTATATTGAGCCGTGCCCCCCCCCACGCATGAAAGTTCGAGTGTTTAAACGAGAGAGAAATACGAGAAAAGTGTAGAATGTGTGCGGTGAGGCATTTACAGCCCTAAAACATGTAGAACAATTGCCAAATACAAAGTTGTCCTACCTCGTGGACCTCTCCCATCGCGGGCCACCTCTGGAACCTAACCCCGTGTGTGTTGACGGGGCGTGCATCTGAGCGCGCATTAATTGAATTTTTGAGATTTGTTGTTTTTAAAGTGCTTTATAAATAAAGTTGGATTGGATTAGAGATTTCGCGTTTCGTAACTTGAAATTTCATTCGTATCTAGAGACCAAAATTTGACGTGAAGGCGTTTCGTAACTTGAAATTTTCATTTGTTGGGTCATTCGTAAGGTGAGGTACCACTGTATGTTGTTTTTACCTATTCAAATTCCTGGACAAGACTTTGGTTGTGTCATAATCCAAAGAATTAAGATTTAAAAGTGCTTAGGAACTGCTGTTTCTTCATGTAGTACACACTAAAGCAGAGCAAAGGCCTATGTAGTTCCATCTTTTTTTGTTTTTCTTCCTCTGGGCTCTGTTGGCGATAGTAACTTTGACAAAGAAGGGTTTTGTTTTTTTTACATCAAGACGTAATTGTATTCTTTCCTTTTATAAATTGCCTGTTAATTTGTGCATTATAATTTGTATAAATATAATTAGATCAACAGTTCCAGCCAGCTGCCTGTAATTAACAGTGAAAATGCGATTAGAGTCGTGTCCTACATGGAAAGCTTTGGCAGGTTGTGAATCCACACATTTATCACATGACCAGCGTCGGGAACTACACCAGAAGTCATCTGCATGTTTCCAAACTAGGGATGCAAATTATCGGTTAATTCATTAACTGATAGTTGATTGACCTTATCGGTCGATTAACGATTAACTGATAAGCGGCGTTTTTCACCTGAATTTGAGTGTTTCAATAGGGTCTTTAAGAATATAAGCTATAGTAACATAACACTGAGTCAAAAATATATCATAGTTTTATTATATTGTATATTCCTCAATTAATTATTCCTTAGTAAAAAGCAGACAAATGTATTGATGCTGAATAACAAAATACAGTAATCCCTCGCTCTATCCAATTTTTTTTTTTATAGTGTAACATTTTTTTATAGTGTAGTGTGTTCTGTCCTGATTGGCTAAGAGACTAGACCAGGACTGAACGTGGACTGGACCAGGTCTGAACCAGGTCTGGACCTGGACTGGACCAGACCGGGACTCGACCGGGTCTAGACCTGGACTAGACCAGACCAGGATTAAACCACCACGTGCCCCACGTGCACCGCTGCGGGGCGCGAGCCCAGGCGGGGCTCGGGGCGCGAGCCGCGGCGAAACCAGCAGCGCATTCCGGGTTCGATCTCGCCTCGCGGTACACCCGGGGCTGCTGAGCAGTGCCGTTGGCGCCTGCGGTCGGCTGTGAGTCGAGCTTGGCGCAGCGCAGTTGCCTTGTTTCGGGTGCGCGTGTCCGCGTGTCCGCGGTTAGCGGTTAATTACAATTAATGCATTTTGATCGACCAACGTCTTAATCGACAATTAACCGTTAATCGATTAATTGTTGACATCCCTATTCCAAACGTCTTCTGGTAAGCGTGAATAAAGCCTATAATGCATCCAAGCAAAGAAGGGGCTGGGCTGTCACTATATTGACAGCCCACAATATTATTAAAGGAGAATTAACGTTTTTTACAATCTGAGCCTTATTTTGGTAATAAAACAAGTTGTTTTACTCACCCATAGCACTTTGGTGTCATTTGGAGCATTTCCAGAGATGTTTTAGATTAGCGATAGCTGTAGCGCTAATATATGCCCCGTGCGGTCTCCAAATAACACAAACTTTAGCACTTTTCAAATCATAGAAGCTCAACGTCTTGGTCTACACTTTCGTTTGAGTCAAAAGTGGCCTGTAACCCAAGATTTATCCATAATTTACAGCTTTGCGTTTCATGTTTGGGTCCCGGGAGCTGAGAGCGAAATAAACTGTGACTCCGCACATGCGCACTGGCGTCCTCATCTACTCAAAACTATGGATAAATCTCGGATTACAGGCCACTTTTGACTCAAACGAAAGTGTAGACTAAGACATTGAGCTTCTATGATTTGAAAAGTGCTAAAGTTTGTGTTATTTGGAGACCGCTCGGGGCATATATTAGCGCTACGGCTATTGCTAATCTAAAACATCTCTGGAAGTGCTCCATATGACACCAAAGTGCTATGGGTGAGTAAAACAACTTGTTTTATTACCAAAATAAGGCTCAGATTGTAAAAAAAACAACATTAATTCTCCTTTAAGAGATTATTGACAATATGATCACAATATTTCTTTATTGTTACATCCCTAATAAATACTAGATTCTTTTTTTTAAACATTTCACCAAATGAACTTGAAGACATGAGATCATTTTGTATGTATCTTTTGATGTATAATTATAATCTATGAAATGTGTGGATCATAATGTTATAATTTGGAAATTTTAAATCAAAATATTGATCTAAACCAAATATTACATAAGGATAGCTGCATGTCACACTAGAGAACATCCATTTGTACCAAAATGAGAACGCAACGCTGCCAAATCCCATGTGTATCATCGATTAAGAAACTAAAAACGGAGAACAAAATAAGTAGAGCAGTGGGCGTGTATTGTGGAGGTAGATGTGAGCAATATAAGAGAATAAAGATGACTCAAACATGCATGAATCACTCTAAATACAACTTGTAGTGGGTGATGAGAAGGGGAAACGACTGTAACATGATTAAAAGCTGTAGTCGATTTTTAATATGTCCCCATTAACCCTTTTATGTATGACTCGGAGTCTCATTTGAATAATAATCCTCAATCAAGACTGTTCAAATCTGTTTAAGCATATTTTGCATAATGTGTCTCCTTGAAAATGCTAAAAAAAATATGTTTTATCCCTACTAAACTGTGTATATGGAGTTTGATTAGCATTATCTACTGTTTCTAGTCATTTTTGGGGCAACTTTAGTGCAAAACGGATCAATTTGGAACTTTCTGGTCAAAAACACCCAAGTCTAAGTGGGCTCTGTAATGGAAGTACTACATGACATCACACATAACCGCCCTGATTACTCCCAGGGGCGGAGATTAAAGTGTGGATACCTCCAGACCCTCGAGACATTGCCAGTTCAACAGTTTTTGTGAAATGTGGTTGTGGGCGGAGTTCAGGTGTTAAAGGAAAATTTAAGTTTTTTTTTTTACAATCTGAGCCTTCTTTCGGCAATAAAACAAGTAGTTTTACTCACCCATAGCAGTTTGGTGTCAATTGGAGTGGTATCGCAGAAGTTATGTTGGAGCCGTTCTGTTCTACTAATGATCCCGTATCCGTTAACATGGTGCTCGTATCATATGCTCGGGGCATTACTTTGCGCTCTACAAATAACACAAACTTTAGCACTTTTCAAATCACAGAAGATCGCTGTGTCAGGGTAGACTTTTAGTGGATTCCAAAACGGCCTGAAACCCGATATCCAGCTATAGTTTCATTTGATGACGTCATCAGAGAGGACAGCGCGCATGCGTGAACTCAGCTGTTTTGTAAACACCGCTAGTCCGAAAGAAGCTAACACCGCTCTGAACTTTACTTTTCTGTTGCGATATCGGGTTTCAGGCCGTTTTGGAATCTACTAAAAGTCTACCCTGACACAGCGATCTTCTGTGATTTGAAAAGTGCTAAAGTTTGTGTTATTTGGACACCGCAAATCAGTGCCCCGAGCACTCACGCTAACGGATACGGGATCATTAGTAGAACAGAACGGCTCAACATAAGTTGATACTGCTCCAATTGACACCAAACTGCTATGGGTGAGTAAAACTACTTGTTTTATTGCCGAAAGAAGACTCAGATTGTAAAAAAAACGTTAATTTTCCTTTAAGTCCCATTTTAAAAACATAAAACTTTTGCACAGTATTACAACTCAAACAATAAATACAAAACAAACAAAAAACTTCATTGATTCAGTAGTTACTAAATAGCACTCTTTTCAAGGACTTCGGATCAGACTTTTTTCCTCGAGTTTGGCAGAAACGTGTAAAGGGAAAAATAAATAAATAAATAAATGGAACAGTTTTATCCAGGCAACCGCAATCAGGATTTCAACTTTAACTTTCCTCCTTTTAGATCGAGAAGATTACACGGTACCACTTTACAATAACTACTCTTTAATTAACCTTAATAAAGTATGAACAAATATTTAATTGACTTAATTTTAATGAACAGGCTTAGTAACTGCATTGTCATGATACTATAGAATGGGATTTTCAACATTAAATTTGTATTTTTCTTTAATATTCCCATGTGGTTTTATATGTGTGTAATCCTCAGTGGTCCTTTAGGTTCCATGGGCGTATACTATGTGCTCTTATACTTATACTTATACTATGCTCAACATCATTATCCTTAAAGTATGAATGATCTCCTGGCCTCCATGGAGCTGTTTCAGCTTTACTTAGAATGTTCCACAGTATGACATTAAAATGATCTATCTTGTATTTATTCAATCATAACTGTTTCTATTGTTACCTTTAAGTACATGTTAGTCCTCTGAGCAGGCTCGCCACTCCGCAGATCTGACTCGTAACCTAGCCAGCTTAAAGGAGAATTAACGTTTTTTACAATCTGAGCCTTATTTCGGTAATAAAACAAGTTGTTTTACTCACAGATAGCACTTTGGTGTCATATGGAGCACTTCCGGAGATGTTTTAGATTAGCGATTAGCGTTCTCGGGGCATAGAGCATGTAATATATGCCCCGAGAGGTCTGCAAATAACACAAACTTTAGCACTTTTCAAATCATAGAAGCTCAATGTCTTAGTCTACACTTTCGTTTGAGTCAAAAGTGGCCTGTAATCCGAGATTTATCCATAGTTTCGAGTAGATGAGGAGGACAGTGCACATGTGCGGAGTCACAGTTTATTTCGCTCTCAGCTCTCAGGACCCAAACATGAAACGCAAAGTTGTAAATTATGGATAAATCTCGGATTACAGGCCACTTTTGACTCAAACGAAAGTGTAGACTAAGACATCGAGCTTCTATGATTTGAAAAGTGCTAAAGTTTGTGTTATTTGGAGACCGCATGGGGCATAATTTATATACATTACATAATTTATATATATTACATGCTCCATGCCCCGAGAACGCTAATCGCTAATCGCTAATCGCTAATCTAAAACATCTCCGGAAGTGCTCCATACGACACCAAAGTGCTATGGGTGAGTAAAACAACTTGTTTTATTACCGAAATAAGGCTCAGATTGTAAAAAACGTTAATTCTCCTTTAAGCCAGCGTCACCCACTTGAAGACAGATGAGTTTAATGCCATACTGTGGAACATTAGAGGCAAAAAGCAATAGCCTATCCAAAGAGTATCCAAGAAGTTACATACTGTACCTTTAATTAAATAGTTATTAGTGATGAATAATTCTTAATAAACAATTTCTTTCTTCTTTACCAATTAAGACATTGTTTAGCTTTATTAAGGCTAATTAAGGGATAAATATTATAAAGAGGTACCAGTTAAATATATAACAGCTAATGCATGAGTAGACGTGATACTTCTTGTGTTTTACTTGGTCGTTAAACTTTGAATTGCAGTTGCGTTCTTCAGAATTGCAGTTGCGTTCTTTAGAATTGCAGTTGCGTTCTTTAGCGTTGCGTTGGCCAGTGTGGACTTTGCTGTTGTCCTCTGAAGACTTGAGGTAAAGCAGAGGCAGGATAATCATTAAAATAAAAAAAATAAAAGAAGTTGTTTTGCTGAAAAAAAGGCGTCCGGTGATGGTGGAGTGTGAGTGATTTCCCAGAGTCCTTTGCTCCACATGCGTCGGATCAGAGCTGGTACCACTTCTTATCTCTGTATTTCAGCATCATCTGAAAATACAACAGGACACGGGCAGGGGACAGAGTGGTGAGGCAAAGTCTTTATATACAATATATTAAACAACAACATGGAACTTTTCTGGGAGATTACGCCAGCTGTTTCATGGAGATGTTTTTGCTTGCTGAATGTTCCAAAAGCAATTAAACTTAAACTATCTCCATGAAGACTAGCAGGTGGCAGATCCTCCTCCAAAAGTTACACACTGAAGCTTTAAATTGCTGTTTGAAATGATCTGGATGACAGCGTTTCCTTTAAAGGGCTCATACTCGGCCATTTTCTGATCTCTGTTCTAATGTTTCCTCATCACAAACACCTGGAGTTGTTTTGTTTCACTCACATGTTTAACACACAAATCTCTTCTCTCAAACTGAAAACACTCTGTTCCACCTTGTGATGTCATGTGGGAATACAGGAAGTGCTCCACTGTGTTTTGAAACTCCATACACATTCACATGTAACCTGGGAAATCCCAGGCTGCTTTCGTTCGTTCCGATCTGAAAGACAGCCTGGCAACTATGGCAAGCGAGCTCTCCCGATTCTGGGAGCCAATCAGAGAGCGGGGAGGGGTGGAAAGACGGTGACTCGTACTACGTGACAAACGGAAGCTTGTACGTAGTTTGAACTGACAACTGACATGATTGGCTATGGGCTACGTATACGCCAATAAACGGCTGTTGGCGATCGTAAACCACACCTCCGCTATGAGATATTTCGAAGGTGGCTCCCAGATCATAGATCACTTGTAATTATGGTCAGGTGTAAACCAGGCAAATTCACATGTGTGAATGAAACAAAACACAACTCCAGGTCTGTTTTTGATTAGGTAACAACATTCCAGTATGAGTAAAAACTAAAAACTCATAATATAGGAACTTCAAACATAAAAGAACCAGGAATTAATTTCCCAGCTCAAGAAATTGAATGTCTCTCCCCACTCATCACTCCTCTATTACTAAATGAACTGTCCAGTAAAGCTGAAAAGGGCCATTAAGAATAAGTTAAAGTAAGAATAGAGAAATCCCTTATAACTATTTGAAGGGCGGATACTACTTTTTACACAAAAACAAAGCATGTACTTATGGTTTTGATGATGCACTGTGTAACTTTCATGGGAAGGGTCCACCACCTGCTCCTCTCTGTGATGACATTATTGCTTTATCTCGAATATTTAACAGTATGCAATTAAACGTATCCATTTTGCATTCATTCAATTAAAGTTGTTTTTATACCTCAAAAATACCCTGAAATCGGGCATTCTTACTGTGAGTGGGTTCACCTCTCCATATATCTGGCCTGTAATTTAACTTTGTGGCATCACAAGTCTAATACCATATTGTGGCACATTACAGGCAAAAAACGAACATCTCCATCCACCACATCACCAAAGTAATGGAAGGATTTTAGTATTTGAAATGTAAACTTATTCATTTTGTATTATTCATTTTGTATTAATGAACTTACTATATATGGTTAAAATTTAAATATTTTTGCGTAATTATCTTATTGTACCCCAAGTGCTAATGGGGAGCCTACCAGTAAACAAATCACAAAAGTTCCACAGTGCACCTTTTCACTTTCTGAGGTTTTTGAATGTTAAAGGAAAAGTAACGTTTTTTACAATTTGAGCCTTATTTCGGTAATAAAACAAGTTGTTTTACTCACCCATAGCACTTTGGTGTCATATGGAGCACTTCCAGAGATGTTTTAGATTTGCGGTTAGCCTAGAGTGACTTCTAGCCATAGTTCGGGGCATATAATATATTCCCCGAGCATGTAATATGCCCTGTGCGGTCTCCAAATAACACAAACTTTAGCACTTTTCAAATCATAGAAGCTCGATGTCTTAGTCTACGATTTCGTTTAAGTCAAAAGTGGCCTGTAATCCGAGATTTATCCATAGTTTACAGCTTTGCGTTTCATGTTTGGGTCCCGGGAGCTGAGAGCACACTCCGCACATGCGCACTGGCATCCTTATCTACTCGAAACTATGGCTAAATCTCGGGTTACAGGCCACTTTTGACCAAACGAAATCGTAGACTAAGACATCGAGCTTCTATGATTTGAAAAGTGCTAAAGTTTGGGTTATTTGGAGACCGCAAACATATGCCCCGAAAACTCACATTATGGAGATCGCAAATCTAAAACATCTCCGGAAGTGCTCCATATGACAGCAAAGTGCTATGGGTGAGTAAAACAACTTGTTTTATTACCGAAATAAGGCTCAGATTGTAAAAAACGTTACTTTTCCTTTAATATGAGCCCCCCCTCCCCCGCCGTTTGGGACAGCCCAAACGGGCGAGTTTGAACAAGCTCCTTTTATGACAGCGTAAGAGTAAAAGGTTTACACGCCCTCTGTCTGGATGTCCACCCCCT
Source organism: Paratrypauchen microcephalus (assembly GCA_036785185.1). NCBI lineage: Eukaryota > Metazoa > Chordata > Actinopteri > Gobiiformes > Gobiidae > Paratrypauchen > Paratrypauchen microcephalus. The sequence continues at coordinate 1,610,647 of JAVJIX010000108.1, forward strand.
GTCTCTGGAAACCACGCCCAGAGAATTTGGACCGGCGCTTGTGCAAAAGAGTTACGAGCTACTAGCTGCTAGCTACTGGCTGCAGTTTGTTATTGCCTGGAGAGACGTGAGAGCTCCGAAACAAGAGAAGCACAACATCTGCTCTGTCCCTGGACGTGATGAAGAAAAGAGTATGTTTTAAAGGCAAATTAACGTTTTTTTTACAATCTGAGCCTTCTTTCGGCAATAAAACAAGTAGTTTTACTCACCCATAGCATTTTTCTGTCAATTGGAGCAGTATCGCAGAACTTATGTTGAGCCGTTCTGTTCTAGTAATGATCCCGTATCCTTAACATGGTGCTGTATCATTTGCTCGGGGCATTACTTTGCGGTGTCCAAATAACTTTAGCACTTTTCAAATCATAGAAGCCCGATGTCTTAATGAAAAATTTCGTTTGAAGCAAAAGTGGCCTGTAATCCGAGATTTAGCCATAGTTTCGAGTAGATGAGGACGCCAGTGCGCATGCGCGGACTGCTCCCGGGATCCAAACATGAAACGCAAAGCTGAAAACTATGGATAAATCTCGGATTACAGGCCACTTTTGCTTCAAACGAAATTTTTCATTAAGACATCGGGCTTCTATGATTTGAAAAGTGCTAAAGTTTGTGTTATTTGGAGACCGCAAAGTAATGCCCCGAATACAAATGCTAACAAATGCTAACAGAAACGCCACAACATAACTTTCTTCAAACAGCTCCAAATGACACGAACGTGATATGGGTGAGTCAAACGACTTGTTTTATTACCGAAAGAAGGCTCAGATTGTAAAATAACGTTACTTTTCCTTTAACTCCTTCATCTGAGCCTCTGAAACAGCAGTGGTTTAATTTTATTGTCTGTGGAAATGTGCCGACACGACACAAGTGTTTTTTTCATGGGACAATACAGAGCTGGACTTGTGAAAAGTTTATTACGATCGCTTCTCCCCTTCTCCACTCTTCCTCTGCTACACACACGGAAACCAGCGCTAAACCAGGAAACAGTGACCGTGTTTGGCCACACCCCCACCCGCCTGCACTGGCCCGTCTCTGTCCTCCTCATTTGCATTCAAGCGACACGCCCAGAATAAAGTGTAGAGAGCCACAAGTCTGAATAGGGCTTCCTCCAAGAGGCTCTATCATGCACCGAGGCTTGATTTTGGAGAAGGCTTCATATACAGTATTGGGGAACCACTAAGGCGCCATATAAAAGCATCAAGAAGTACCATATCATGGGATCTTTAATGTTGCACTTACATCATGGGCATGTTTGGAGAAGGAGTCCGCGCTGGCCATCATGGCAGCCGTCCTCTCGTCGAGCTCGGACAGTTTTTGCCCTCTCTCGTCCAGAGCGATCCGGGCACGTGCCAGGTCTCCAACCACCCCTGAGGCCGCACCCTTCATGCCCTCCATGCTGCCCGGGCCTGGGATGTGCTGAGCCAGGGTACGGGATGCCTTCCCTGCTGCTGTCTCTCCAACTGTAGAGAGGAGGAGGATTAGAGTTTGGCAATAGATTGATAATAGATAGCATTATGTCATGTCATGTCATGTAAATCCGTATCTGTGTGCCTTAGTCAACAGGCACAAGTCATTTTTGCAAGGGCCAGTAGTGACCGGTCCCATTGGTCGGTTGTCTGTTGGTGTTTTACGCACAGAGGTCTTCTCGGTCCAGGGACTGAGCTCCGCCTCCAAACAACCCTTTAAAGAAGCCTCTGTTTGGAGCCTCTGGAGTCTCCACTGGAGTAAACAGCTCACTCAGCATCTCCTGTTCACAGATACAGGATTTAAGTATGAGACGTCATTATTAAACATTCATAACACTGCCCCCTCCTGGCCTGCTGTGTACCTGCAGGTTGTCGCAGGTCTCTTGGCTGTAGGTCAGTCTCTGGACCTCGGTAGGAGACGTCAGGTACAGAGCCTGGCCCAGGTTTGAGAAGCAGAAGGTTCGAGCGATTCTCATGTCTGTGAGAGGAAGGTAGTTCACATCCAGCAGGGGGCGCAGGCTCGGCAGACTACAGAGGGGCACAAGATAGCATTATTATTCACACAAGGTGGAGCCCGCAGAAGAACAGTGCCTTAAAGTTGTTCATCATCTATTAGACATATGCCTGAGACAAGCCCTGTTTGTGTTGAGAGCTGTTACCTGAGGGCCATGATGTGCCCATTGGCGCAGAAGCACATGAGGCAGTTAGCTCCGCCCATATTGACCACGTCAGCGCGCAGCACGAAGGAGGTCTCTGTTATACTGTGTTTGTAGAGCTGTGTCTGGGAGGGAAGAGCCAGGACTTTAGCCTGTTTCTCTGAACACAGCGCCAAGAACTGACTGTCCTGTCCCTCCAGAGAGCCAGGCGGCGATGGCGGGCGGCGCTTCTTTATCCTCTCCTTCTCCTCGTCTGAGGCATTGGGGTCGTACCATGGCTCATAGGCAGGGGGCAGCAGAGTGCCGCTCGCATCCAGAAGAGCCATGGTGAGGATGCCTCCTTTGAGATGGGAGACGGTGCCTGGGAGATAAACTTCAAAATTAATATACAGCTTTTTTTTTTTTTACTTTTTAAAAATGATTTAAAATAGCCCCAGATAATTTTAGTAACGTAACAATACTAGTCCTAATCGATATCCTGAACTGATGCCAAAACCCTCTCAAATGTTTATGACATTAAAACCACAGTAAATACAGGAGGTTTAGTCTCACCACAGGAGGCGACGGTCAGAGGCTGCTGTAGTCTCTGCTCGGGCACAGAGGGCACACCCACAGACAGCATCATGACTGCCCCCTGTGTAGTGCCCACCAGCAGACAGGGCCCCAGGGCACTCTCCCCTCTCCGGCTATAACTCTCACAGAACACAAACGCACAAACTGCCTCTCTGGACTCCCGATCGATACTGGCGACACTGGAGCTACGTGACCGACTGAAAGAGTTATCCCTCACATCTGAAGACACAGGAAGAAAAGAGGGCAGATAATAAAGAGTTTTAAGAAATGTTTATGTAATAATGTAAAATTTCTCTTGCCCCAGTACAGACGTATTGTTAAAGCAGCTCTTAGAATCCAAAAGAGACTGCTGTGTGCTGAGAAGAAAGAGAAGAGATTTAAAGATATAAGCCGTGTCTCAATTCTCAGTGTGCACAGTTCGGAGCGTGGTTTTAAGGGTACTCAGACTGCAGTCAAGACTGTGCATACTTGCACAGTCCGGAGTGCACTCCGTGGACCGCATGGGCGTCGGCGAAATGCGGCAGGTCGCACAACTACAAGATGCAGCCGCCAACTCCATTTTCTCCCTTAGAAGTAGCGCGCGGTGCATGTTGGGATATATGACTGCATGAAGTGTGCTTTTTCACGCAGTTGGTCCACGCCCCGATTTCCATGGAAACAACTGCAGTCTTCAGACCGCATGTTAACTGGGACAAAAACAAAATGGGACAGCCACGCCACGTCACGCCAGAAGTGACATACATGCCCTTAAAAGGACGCTCCGAACTGTGCACACTGAGAATTGAGACACGGTATAGACTAAACCAAGATAAGACCAAGACCATATTAAAGGCAGTGTGCCTGATTTTTTCCCCCCATTTATTTATTTAGAGCAAGTAAACATTTTACGTTCTTTTACAATGGAACATAGTATTATTCATAGTAGGGATGCAAATGATCGATTAATTCATTAATTGATAGTTGATTGACCTTATCGATTGATTAACGATTAACTGATGAGCAGTGTTTTTCACCTGAATTTTAGTGTTTCAATAGGGTCTTTAAGAATATAAGCTATAGTATACATAACACTGAGTCAAAAATATATCATAGTATTATTATATTGTATATTCCTCAATTAATTATTCCTTAGTAAAAAGCAAACAAATGTATTGATGCTGAATAACAAAATACAGTAATCCCTCGCTCTATTGCGGTTCGCAGATTTTTTTAAATTTTTTTAGTGTAACTTTTTTTTTATAGTGTAACATGTTTTTATAGTGTAACATTGTGTTCTGTCCTGATTGGCTAAGAGACTAGACCAGGACTAAACGTGGACTGGACCAGGTCTAGACCAGAACTAAACCAGGTCTGGACCAGGTCTGGTCCTGGACTGAACCAGGAATGGGCCGCTGCGTGCCGCTGCTGGTTTCGTGCGGCTGGTTTGTGGCTCGGGGCCCGGGCCGCGGGCCGGCCGCGCGGGACCAGCAGCGGCACGTTGCGGCACATTCCTAGGCGCCGCGGTTCGATCTCGCCTCGCGCGTACACCCGGGGCTGCTGAGCAGTGCCGTTGGCGCCTGCGGCCGGCTGTGAGTTGAGCTTGGTGCAGCGCGGTTGCCTTGTTTCGTGACCACGCGGGTGCGATTAGCGATTAATTACAATTAATGCATTTTGTTCGACCAACGTCTTAATCGACAGTTAATCGATTAATTGTTGACATCCCTAATTCATACTGATATCAGTGCAGTCGTACCAACAGAAACAGCAAGAATAGCAACACAAAATCTGTCCAAAAAGGAGTGGGAAGAAGTAAAAGTTATTTAATCCCACCCCCATCTTCTTTTTTTATTTTATTTTATTTAACCGTTATTTAACCAGGAAAGTCCCATTGAGATTAATAATCTCTTTTTCAAGGGAGTCCTGGCCAAGACAGCGGCACAGATCAATACAATTACAAACCATTTAAAAACAATTTAAGCAATTACAAGCAATAAAATTCTAATTTAATTTTTAAAGTTTTGTCTTGCATGTCTTGCCCCAGTACAGATACTGCTGTACTGGGGCTCTTGGGGTCCAAATGAGTCTGCTGTGAAATGTCTGCATCTAATTAGAAGGCTTTTTACTGTCCAGTGATCAGGAAGTGTGGGTTGGCATACTAGTTGTTGCTGTTTTACAGTCACGGCAAACCTCTGGCATCTGAAAGTTGTGAAAAGTGCTTATTGTGGTGAATAATTAGGATGCTCAGGATAGGTATAAGGTAAGTGAGGAATACAGTAACTTTGGGCCACTGCAAACTGTTTACAATGAACTAGTTTTGTTTTCATGTTTTTAAGACAGGAAAAATCAGGTACAGCACCTTTAAAGAGGCAAAAAGTCGACCTGATATTCTGAAATGTTCCACAGTATGGAAGTAAACCTGTCCATAGAAACAGTTACAGGTCAGGTCTGTGGAAAAGCAACGTCACTCACGTTAAGAATGTATGTTTTGAGCAAATGCATAGACACGTTTAATGCCATACTGCGGAGCATTTCAAGTAAAGCAATAACATCCTCAGAGACAGGTGATGGACCCTCCTAGTTGAGTTCAGAAGCACTTCACACATAGACAAAAACAGGCAGGTTAAATAATATTAAAAAACATCATTATCATCATCACTTCAACAGCAGCTGAAAAACAAGATTAGGCCCGGGTTAAAGCTTCCTGTTAAAGACATAAAAAGCCATTTGAAAACATGAGATTAGTGCCTTTTTAACTGATTTGGGGTTAGTAAAATGTTTAGACCAGAGTCCAGGCCAGAGACCAGACCCAAGACTAGAGCAAGACCAGAGCAAGTCCATATTAAGTTTAGATCAAATTGACATTTGGTCCAGATGTAGTGGGATTTTAGGATTAGACCAGTTTTGGTTTAGTTTCAAACTCTAATCAAGTCCCGAGAATAGACCTAGTCCAGACTCAAGACCAAGATTAGAGACAAAAGACAAAACCAAGCCCATTATAAATCCAGACCCAGATTTGGTCCAGGTGAAGCTGGGTTTTGGTCTGGAGTCTAGACCAATTTTGGGCCCAAGACCAAGTTGTGATAGACATCCCTAACGGGTCCCAACCAAGACCAGAACGAGTCTAGAATTAGAATAATTTCAGAAAGAGTCCAGACCAAAACCCAGCAGAATTTGGGGTTAGTACCAAACCACATCCAGACCAAGTTCAGACCAGAGACCAGCTGGTCCACTCACTGTTGGGGACAGAAACAGCCCTTGAGAACTTCTTCCTGTGCTGGCTCGTGGGGGAGGCTTTATCAGACTTAAAGCTCCCCCTAGTGGTGACACTGCATCTCTTCTCTGCTGGGGGTGAACAGGGTAAAAGGTTTGTCAAATCCATTTAAGTAAAAAAAAAAATTTTTTAAATAATTCTCCAAAAACCTGTAAAAAGTTGGTTAGTTAAAAGAAAAACATGAAATTGTCAGTTTCTTACCATGGTCATTAGAGGAGCTAATTTTCCGAGACATCTTTGCTGAAACAGAAACAAATATTCCTGTTTTATAAATAATAAAGAAATAAAATGATCTGAATGATTCCCTGAATTCTATTTTGATTTTATTTATTTGTTTTCATAATAAGAAAGAATTACAGTATATAATTGTAGAGTGGGTAAGAGTGGTTATAGAGTATTTAAGTATTAAGTATTTTCAGAAAATATATTATTATATATTATTTTGTGAGTAAATCCATGACAATTTTAAACAGGCCAGTTATGTTTTCAGTAAATCTGTTTTAAATTTGAAGCAAGAATCTAGTGGTGATATGTGAGAATACAGGGGTGGGTCAGCCAATTTAATTAGCAATGGTAGCTTTAAAGATCCCATGGCATGAAATTTTCACTTTCTGAGGTTTTTGAACGTTAATGTGAGCTCCTCTACCCTGTTTACCCCCCCCCTTCCCCCATGGTTAAAAGTTGCGAACTGTCTAAACTGAGCATTTGCGATCCTTTTCTGCATTACAAAAAATCGGAGCTCAAACGGGCGATTTTGAACCTTATTGACGTCAGATCGAAAAAAGAAATGCAAATGCAGTTCCACCCCCGTCTGTCTGTACTCAGCATCTCTGTAAATCACGCCCAGACAGTTTGGACTGCGAATGCGCTAGGCAATGCGAAATGCGTTTTTTTATTTGCCTGGAGGCACGTCCGAGTGTTTCTAGGCTCGGAAGTCCTTTATCTGAGCCTCTGGACCTTTGAACAGCAGTGGTTTAATTTTATTTTCTGTGGAAATGTGTTTATTTTTCAATGGAACGCTTCAAATCTCTCCCTCCGTGCAAAAATACGGAAATGGATCAGCTGAGAGCTCAGAGCGGAGAGCGGAGAGTTTGGCCACGCCCCCACCCTCTACTATAGGCCAGCTCTTTTCTCCTCATTTGCATTCAAGCAACAACGCCCATTATAGAGTGTTCAGAGAGAAAAAAAATACTCTTTCTCATCTTATCTCTGTTTCTCATGCACTGAGTGTTGATTTTGAAGAAGGATTCATTTACAGTATTAGGGAACCATTAAGGAGCCATATAAAAGCATCAAGAAGTACCATGTCATGGGATCTTTAATGTACTGTAGCCCCATCTTTGTACACTAAAGTCTATAGCCACTCTATAAAGAACTTGAAAATATAAATGAGGACTTCCACAGACCAAAGTGACTGGAGCCAGAAAACAGTGAAATTACAAATTAGTGAAGGAAACGAAATGGGAACCAGACAGCAGAGCCCAGAGCCTGTGAGAGAGGAAAAGTTCACCTGAAGACTGAACTCTGGGGGTTAGTCCTGAGACAGAGGAGGCAGAGATTCTACACAAGTTTAGGTTTTAAATCAACTTCTTTCATAAGCATTTTGTGGTCACAATTTGGAAAGCAGCCAAAGGAGACACTTTACCCACCAACCTATGACTGAATGTGGCGTGTGTAAGATTGGCAGCAGGGACAATTAATCACATTTTATTTAGTGCTTCATTGATTCTGCAGAAATCCACCATGTTTTTCAATCTCTTGTGATATTTTTTCTATTTTTTAAAACAGAAAAAAGAATAATTTGTTTTGATAGACGGACCATATGTGAACTCTGGGAGATTCCACCTGTGACCAGACACACATCTTTATAAAGTATTGGAGAAGTGTGTGTATTCTTTAGTGTTGTCATATTGAAATAAAGTTAAAGGAAAAGTAAAGTTTTTTGCCTTATTTCGGTAATAAATCAAGTTGTTTTACTCACCCATAGCACTTTGGTGTCATATGGAGGATTTCCGGAGATGTTTTAGATTAGCGTTAGGCTAACGCCGTTAGCCTAGCGCGACTTATAGCCATAGCTCGGGGCATTCCCCGAGCATGTAATATGCCCCGTGCGGGCTCCACATAACACAAACTTTAGCACTTTTCAAATCATAGAAGCTCGATGTCTTTAGTCTACCATTTCGTTTGGTCAAAAGTGTCCTGTAATCCGAGATTTAGCCATAGTTTCGAGTAGATGAGGACGTCAGTGCGCATGCGCGGAGTGTGCTCTCAGCTCCCGGGACCCAAACATGGAACGCAAAGCTGTAAACTATGGATAAATCTCGGATTACAGGCCACTTTTGATTCAAACGAAATCGTAGACTAAGATATCGGGCTTCTATGATTTGAAAAGTGCAAAAGTTTGTGTTATTTGGAGCCCGCACGGGGCATATTACATGCTCGGGGAATGCCCCGAGCTATGGCTATAAGTCGCGCTAGGATAACGGCGTTAGCCTAACGCTAATCTAAAACATCTCCGGAAATCCTCCATATGACACCAAAGTGCTATGGGTGAGTAAAACAACTTGTTTTATTACCGAAATAAGGCTCAGATTGTAAAAAACGTTACTTTTCCTTTAAATCTATATACATCTGAAATGTATTTTGTCTGCTATTCCAAACAAATACACCAACAGTGTTTCAAAGAGCGGTGTAATGTGAAACTCTGTTAAACAATTAAAAATTAAACCAAGACAATTTGAAGTTGTACATTTTCTGTGTAGAAAATCTGCCTGGATACTGTGAAGAAACCTTTTCATGCAGATCATTTCCATTGATCACTTCTCTCCCCAAACGGTGATTAGTGAAAATAAAATCATGAGACTGATGTCACAGCAGCAGCAGAGGCACAGATGAGTTAGCAGCTGCCATCCAGAAAAAGAGAAAATGAAACAAAACCTGTACAATACCAAAGTCACTGGCAACGGTCCTGGAAAACCTCCTGCTTTTGCACTTCACTGGAAATAAATAGAAAAATTTACCAAATCTAAAAGAAAAGTCTGCGTTTTGGAAATAAAAATCGTTTTGAACATAAAGTACCCTTCTCAATGAAATTCTGTTTGCGGTCGTCATCTGAATTACAGGGAGAGGTGGAGCCTACAGGAAATAATGAGTTTAATTATGAAAACAACATTATCAGAAAATTGAGGACAGAATACTGAATATTAAAACTAGTCTGCCTCTGTCTGTGCAGATGAGTTTGGGTCTGCACAGGTGAGTCTGGGTCTGTCTGCGCAGGTGAGTTATGGAAATGGGTTCTGTGATCTGCTGGACTGTCTTTCGTTTGTTCCGATCTAAAAAACAGCCTAGCGACTATGGCAAGCGAGCGCTCCTGATTCTGGGAGCCAATCAGAGAGCGGGGAGGGGTGGAAAGACGGTGACACGTACTACGCCACAAACGGAAACTTGTAGTTTGAACTGACAACTGACATGATTGGCTATGGTCTACGTATACGCCAAATGATAGACATTCGTAACGCCCAATAAATGGCCGTTGGCGATCGTAAACCACACCTCCACTACGAGATATTTCGAAGGTGGCTTCCAGACCATATCTCACTTGTGATATGGTCAGGTGTAAACCAGGCAATGTGGCTCCTGGTGTTTGGGGTGAATTATGTGAGGTGTGTGTGAAAATAAGACTGGCCCAAAACAGAAATAACCTGAACTAAATCTAGTGCCACTGGGGCATGTGAAAATGATCTGAAACAACATTGAGTATAGGTCTTTTAAACCAAAACATCAAAACAAATATGAAATGTATTGTGCATACACATAGACCGTGTACCATTTTTTGGTTTTTCTTTTAGTTAAACCAGAACACACTGCCGGCTCTTACCTGAAGTGGGAGACTTGCAGCGCTCCTCAGATGGATTTGACCCATCGTTGGAATCACACAGAGCTGCAAGAAAAACACAACAGTTCAGGAAAAATGTATTAAAATGTACTGTCAGGTTTAATTTTCTAAAGCAGGGATAGAGTTAAATTGACCTAAACAAGAAAAGGGTAAAAACAGTCACTTGGGATGTTAAGGGACAGTGTAATTCTACAGGATTGAGCGCATTTTGAGGATCACTACACATCTTTTCTGGTGGAGTGGCAGCCTTTGCTTATCTCCATGGAGATGAGATTTTTTTTACCTTGAAATGTTCCACAGTATCCCATTCTATGGTGACATCACCAGGCCATGTTACATGTCAGAACTGTGGAGTGGCGACCCCACTTACAAGTATGCATGCTTTTCAACTATTTTTTGAGCAATAAAATACGAGATACGTTTAATGCTATAGCATGGAAACGCTCGGTAAAGCAATAACATCTTCATGGCAACAATTTGACCATCTATCAGAAAAGTTGCATAGTGCGGCTTTAAAGATCCCATGACATGGTACTTCTTGATGCTTTTACATGGCTCCTTAATGGTTCCCTAATACAGGGGGTCCTCGGGTTACGACGTTGATCCGTTCTTAAGACGCGTCGTAACCCGAATTTCGTCGTAAGTCGGATTGTGACTTTGATCTTCCAACCAAAGCACCAATAACCTTTCCATCTTAATAATTAGACCACTACGCTGCTTGGTTATCACTGTCGCTTTCATAGGAGCAGATCAGAGCCCACATCAGGTACTTCCGCCCACATTGGGCACGCACACGAGGCGGTCTTCTCCGCCCTACAACCACAACAGAGCGTATTCTTCCGCTGTGCGCCGCGCGCCGTTCGCGTTTGTTTACATCTCTTACCACGCTAAACCGCGTAAGACGGAATGACGCGTAATATATATATATATTTTTTAATGGGGGCGCGTTCGTAACCACGAAACGTCGTAAACCGAGACCGTCGTAACCCGAGTACCCCCTGTACTGTAAATGAATCCTTCTTCAAAATCAACACTCAACACAGAGATAAGAGAAAGAGTAATTTTTCTCTCTCTGAACACTCTATAATGGGCGTTGTTGCTTGAATGCAAATGAGGAGAAAAAAGATGGCCAATAGTAGAAGGTGGGGGCGTGGCTAAACGCTCCGCTCTCTGCTCTGAGCCTCTCTGATCCATTTCCTTGTTTTTGCATGGAGGGAGAGATTTGAAGCGTTCCATTGAAAAATAAACACATTTCCACAGAAAATAAAATTAAACCACTGCTGTTCAAAGGTCCAGAGGCTCAGATAAAGGACTTCCGAGCCTAGAAACACTCGGACGTGCCTCCAGGCAAATAAAAAAACGCATTTCGCATTGCCTAGCGCATTCGCAGTCTAAACTCTCTGGGCGTGATTTACAGAGACGCTGAGTACAGACAGACGGGGGTGGAACTGCATTTGCATTTCTTTTTTCGATCTGACGTCAATAAGGTGCCTTGTTCAAAATCGCCCGTTTGAGCTCCGATTTTTTGTAACGCAGAAAAGGATCGCAAATGCTCAGTTTAGACATTTCACAACTTTTAACCATGGGGGGGGGGGGCTAAACAGGGTAGGGGAGCTCACATTAACGTTCAAAAACCTCAGAAAGTGAAAATTTCATGCCATGGGACCTTTAATATTCTGCAGCCATTTATGAAAGTTTTCCATGATATTGCATAAGCATTTTAGACAAATTAAATGTTGGCTGTAAAGAACAATATGTGTGTTTTAGAAAAAGTTTAAAAAGTACTGCCATTTTGATATTTTAAAATAATATAATATAAAAAATAAATGTATTTATTTTTTATTTGTAAAAACGTGAATCCATGGAATGGAGAGGATGATGGGGCTTTGGGATAAGGCCAAACACGGACTGGACAAAAGTCAGCTCTGTTGTGACGTAAAGAGACTTACGGAAATGAGAGGAGCGCAGTTTTTTCACAGATTCAGAATACAAGTTTGAAATGCTGGACATGCAAGACGTGGCAGGAATGTCTTTAACCACACGGGGGCAGCAGAGAAACAAAAAAGGGATGCAAAGTAAAAAATGAAATTAAAAACAAGAAGAAACTCAAGACCTGCTGCCATGGATACACACACACATCCCATCACATGCTAAAGATGAACATTTGTGGTAGAGGATCCGCCACCTGCTTGACTCCACAGAGATATGATTGCTTTGCCTGGAAAGTTCCACAGTATGCCCTAATATAGACATATAGATAGATATGAAATAGATAAATTAGTTTAATGCTATACTGTGGAACATTAAAGCAATGACATCTCCTTGGAGACAAACATGTGGCAGACACACGATCAGAAAAGTTGCAAAATGCATTTTATATAATGGATTTAAATAGTGTTTTTGTATTACATTATTCATTTGTTCAACCCACAGTGTTACTAGTGGCTGGAAATCTGCACCAAGAACCTTTACATTCTCTATTAATCATGTAATCTCACAATTACACAGACAAAGAGGGTGAAAAGCCTTGCCCGAAGACACAGGAATAGTGTGAATCAAGACTATAGCAGTGACACAAGGCAAAATGTCCCACTAGAATATGTAAACAAATAGAAGTAACTTCAAATAACTTAAAATAGGATCAGGACTAGAATTACCACGTCACTGAGAACAGAAAACAAGAGAAGAAACAGTGAAATAAATGGATTTAAAGCATAAAGACAAAGTGATTAGACAGGACAGAAATGACACAGTAACATATGACATCAAATCATATTTTCACAATTTAAAATGTTCTCCATAACTCTTTCTTTCTAGTTTTTAGTATTAAAGCATAAAATTCATCATAAGGTGAAAACAGGCATTTATATAGTATATTGTATAAGCAGCATTTTATTGTGAGATCAGGAAGTGCATGTTAACACACTAATTGTAATTGTAAAAAGTGCTTATAAACTCTAAACTAAACTCAGTGATGCTGTGAATGCATAAGGTAAGTGAGAAATGACTGTGGACCACTGCAAACTAGATCTGTTTTTCACATTTTAAGCCAGTAAAAATCAGGTCCTGCACCTTTAAATGCAAGACAATACAGAATTACTCAAATTTGTCAATCAAATAAGATAATAAAGGAATACTTTTATTACAAGTTAAAAGCTCACAAGTCCCCTTTATGTTCAGCTGTTTTAAATATGACGAATAAAAACCTAAATTCAAATCTCAAAGCATTCAAATCTCTCTTTCAAAGGTCATTTTCACAGCAGTTTCAGCTCCGCCCGGCAACAACAATAATACTCTTAACTGTGTCCAAGTGAACAGATGGACCGGCTGTGAGCACTGCCCCCTGTGGAGAGCGAGTGGTACTGCAGGGACCAATGCCAAAACACCCCACACTGTCTACAACCAAAACAGGCATACTAGCAGTAAAGTAGGTCAGATAATAATTAGTGCTACTATTGAGATTGAGTAGGAACAGCGGTAACAGCTAATTAAAGGAGAATTAACGTTTTTTTACAATCTGAGCCTTATTTCGGTAATAAAACAAGTTGTTTTACTCACCCATAGCACTTTGGTGTCATATGGAGCACTTCCAGAGATGTTTTAGATTAGCGATAGCCGTAGCGCGAGTTCTCGGGGCATATAATATATGCCCTGAGCATGTAATATATGTCCCGTGCGGTCTCCAAATAACACAAACTTTAGCACTTTTCAAATCATAGAAGCTCGATGTCTTAGTCTACGCCTTCGTTTGAGTCAAAAGTGGCCTGTAATCCGAGATTTATCCATAATTTACAGCTTTGTTTTTCATGTTTGCGTCCCGGGAGCTGAGAGCGAAATAAGCTGTGACTCCGCACATGCGCACTGGCCTCATCTACTCGAAACTATGGATAAATCACGGATTACAGGCCACTTTTGACTCAAACGAAAGCGTAAACTAAGACATCGAGCTTCTATGATTTGAAAAGTGCTAAAGTTTGTGTTATTTGGAGACCGCACGGGGCATATATTACATGCCGAGAACTCGCGCTACGGCTATCGCTAATCTAAAACATCTCTGGAAGTGCTCCGTATGACACCAAAGTGCTATGGTTGAGTAAAACAACTTGTTTTATTACCGAAATAAGGCTCAGATTGTAAAAAACGTTAATTCTCCTTTAACTCATATGCAGTCTTATTGAGTGACATCATGCTGGGGGTTTTCTGAATGTATGTCTATGCAGAAAAGTTTTTAAATGCTCTGAAATCTCCATATGTATGCAGTAACTATATTCTTAGACAGGACCCTAAAAGGTTTATTCTCAGTGGGATTTTCCTGGTTAGACACTAGTAGTACAATCCAAGGTAGTTGTAGTTGCAGTGGCTCACCTGCAGAGGGCTGTCTGGTCTTCCTGGGGGAGCGGGGCTGGCGGGGCTCACAGGGGCTGTACAGGTCGGCTGTGCCCAGGTTCAAGAGTAGTGTCTTCTGCACAAAGTCCACCACAGCCAGACCACTGCTGTTCCCAAACACCACACTGGAACAAACACATAGATACATTCCATTTGGTTTAATGCAGGTTTACAGTCTAATGAGGTATAATAAGGGAAAAATTAACTTCAAATTTAAATGCTAGTGATTACAAACACAACTTTTATGTCATACAGTTGTGCTGTAGAGAGAAGAAAGCTTTTATTTTGATACAATGCAGCTTTCTATGATTTTCCTTTATATCGTTTTTACTCAGGTATTTTAAGGTGCACTATGTAACTTTTTCTGTTGATTTTTCTGTCTGATTTGATGAGGATATCAAACATATCTTGCAATTATTCATGTTTTATTGAAAAAAAAAAAAATCTTCACCTCTCCACATATCTGACCTGTAGCTTGGACACTTGGTGTGACTTGCTTGTCTCCATGGAGAAAGATTCATTAAATGCCATATTGTAGAACATTCCTGGCCAAGCATTTCCACAAATAAGTCAGTGTCAGAACCTCCACCTGAAGTGTAACTTTCTGACTCTCTTAGATGAGAGTCCAATTGAACTGGCTTCAGCTGTAGTAGGAGAATTCTAAGCACACTGTTAACACTGAAAACTCCACACAGAAATGTTTAGGAATCAAACCAGAGACCAGCTGACAGGTGGGTACTGAGGACTATACCACTGTGATTTTCCTAAGCCCACTGATAACCTGCTGCGTCATATATAAACCTTACGGTGCAGACTTACAGGCCGTAGGAGGAGTTGATGCCCAGGCTGGTGATGGGCTGAGGGGGCTCTCCATTCACCCAGACCAGCTGCACGACCAGCTCCACCTGGTACCCCGCGGACTGCTTCAGAGGAGACGAACGCACTCTGAAACATACAGGAATATTTAAACAGGTCAATTCAGTTTGTGAAATGTACAAAAAATGCTCTGAATAGTAGAAAATAATGTCTCAATACACTGATACTCAATTACAAAAGTAAGCATCGCAAATATACGTCATGTTTAATCCATTTTAGATTTTCTTTAGTTAGCTCTGGCCTCATCCTGAATTTAGACATGTTTCAATCCAGGTTTAGTGCTGTTTAATCCTGGTTTAGCCATGGTTTAGCCCTGGTTTAGCCCTGGTTTAGCCCTGGTTTGGCACTAGTTTAGCCCTAGTTTAGCCCTAGTTTAGCCTTGGTTTAGTCCTGGCTGAGCCCTGGTCAAGCCCTGGTTTGACCATGGTTTAGCCCTGGTTTACCCTAGTTTAGCCCTGGTTTAGCCCTGGTTTAGCCCTGGTTTAGCCTTGGTTTAGTCCTGGCTGAGCCCTGGTTAAGCCCTGGTTTGACCATGGTTTAGCCCTGGTTTACCCTAGTTTAGCCCTGGTTTAGCCCTGGTTTAGCCCTAGTTTAGCCCTAGTTTAGCCCTGGTTTAGCCCTGGTTTAGTCCTGGCTGAGCCCTGGTTGAGCCCTGGTTTAGTCCTGGCTGTGCCCTGGTTTAGCCCTGGTTTAGCCCTAGTTTAGCCCTAGTTTAGTCCTAGTTTAGCCCTCAACCTGGGGGGACAGAGCCTTCTCCATTGCTGCCCCCACCCTCTGGAACTCACTGCCCAAACCCCTCCGTGAATGCTCTGATCTCCCCACCTTCAAAAAAGAACTCAAAACCCACCTGTTTAAAATTGCTTTTAATGTTTGATTTTATATTGAAATTTTGTGATATTTTAAGTGTTTGATTTTATGTTGTAAATTCTGTGATATTTTATTCTTTTATGATTTGTGAAGCGTCGTTGAGTGTCTTGAAAAGCGCTATATAAATAAAATGTATTATTATTATTATATTATTTGATTTAGCCCTAGTTTAGCCCTAGTTAAGCCCTGGTTTAGATCTGGTTTAGACCTAGTTTAGACCTGGTGTGGTCGTGGTTTAGTCCCATTCAGTGTTGGTTATAACTTCTTTTAGTCCTGGTTTAGTCTCAGTTTAGTCCTGTTTATTACTGATTTAATCCTAATCATGGAAGAAGATTTTTAAAGGCAAATTGATTAAAAAAAAAATCATTGCACATTTTCCATTTAAAAATATCAAATTTAACAGTAATTCTCCATACTGTAGACAGCCTATGTTGTCCCTGGGCCCTGCGTCGGTGGAGTTGACTCCTGGAGGTGGAGGGGGGTCTTGGCTCTCCTGCTGGGGGCTGGAGGGTGCAGTGTTCTGGGGCAGAGGAGGAGACTGGTCCCCCCCTGGGTCTGGAGAGTCCACGGCACAGTCTGGGAAGTCACTCTGCATACGCACCTCCAACAACTGAAGAAGAAGAACTATGTCAGTACACAATGTTATACTATAGCTTTATAATGTACAGTTTATTAATAGTTAAATAGTTACTAAGTTAAATATTAATCCTCCTCAGTTGAAATTCAGATACGTGCGCCCGTTTCCGTATCTGCTGCGCTCCACACGCCGAACCCTTTTCTTTATCCACCATAAACTAATTCCCATAACCTCGCCAGCGTGTTCTGCCGCGACTAAGGGTGCACACTTAGAAGCGCCAGTTTTGCCCATCCAAATCACGCTAAAATCGATCATTCACTCACCCGCGTGCAGCTGCCTTCTTCCTCCTCCCGTGGTGCGATCTTAAATCCTCCAGTTTCGGTTCCGGGGGTCATGAGTAATTTGCACGGGCAATTATTTCGGGCAATTATTTGTATTCTCTGTATATTTGAAGCTGTGTATAGTATTTATTGACGTTGTATGAAAGCTACTGTACGTGCTCACCTTTTGGCAACAGAAATATTCGCCATTTAATAGTGGAATGGTGTAAATGAGCTTTTAAATGAATGTTCTGTAATGTGGGAGGTGGAAGGGGGGTATACAGGTGCTCTCAGCAGGTCTCAGTCTTGTCTTGGTTACAGTGGAGGTAACGTGCACGGAGAGAAAGAGAGCGAGCCAAAGATTTTTTCGCACACCTTTTTTGTACTGTGGGGGAGCACAATAAACCTCCTACAAAAATGTATTAAAATGCGATTAATTAGATTAATTAATTACAAATCCTGTAATTAATTAGATTATTATTTTTAATTGGCTGACAGCACTAATTTAAATCTTAATATTATTATGTATTGAGATTTATTTAACCAGATTAGTCCCATGTTTGTAATGTCCTTTTTAGGGGAGTCTAATGTACATGTTTGTAATGGGATGAAGCCTACGCAGACACGGGGAGAAGATGCACACCCCACACAGCTTAAGAACCACTTTTTTCAGCCAGTGAAATGAAGGGTGACCTGCCAACGCAGTTGGCCGCTCTCATCCAAAAATTACTTCAAAGTTAGCAATCAATAACATTTGTTGAATTTGTTGAAAAGTTACAAACCCATGCATTTCAGAACATATTTGTATTTGACATTTGTAGAGGTTTTAACTACAGGGTTAGTGGCTCTTACACAGAATAAGACCCCACGGAGACACAGGGAGGGCATCTGACACCCAGGGACATTTAGTTACTGACCTGTACTTCGTCTGTGGTGACCTCCTGTTTGCTGAATCTGTAGACGATCACATGAGCGGAGACTCCAGCCACACACAGCAGCCTGCTCTCAGGACACCAGCTCAGAGTCTGAACAGCAAAGGGGTCCTCGTCCACAGTGTCTGTGGTTCCCTTCTCCTCTTTCACACGCGCTCGCTCAAACACTTTGGCAGTTTTCAGCTTGTACAAAACCTGCAGCATTACTACAACAAAGAAATAAACATGACATTAGAAAATGCATGTTGTTATGTTATAGGCAAGTGTGGTACAATGGAACTATGAAAATCAGATGCAGGGTTGGTCATGTACATGCATAGGTACTATAGACCCATATCAGGCACTGTTTTTAAACCAATCATACATAGTGTAGAAGGAATCATTATGTACTGTATTTTTTGGACTATAAGGTGCACGTAAAATCCAGTGCACCTTATGTATTAATTCTGGTTGTGCTTACTGCCCTCTAACTGATTTTATGTGGTACACGGTGCTCAAAAATGTGTCAAATGTTTTAGTACAACTTTTGTAAACTACAAAGCCGCACCGCTTGATGGATTGTTGGAGCATTACGGCTACCAGAGTTAGGAGCCTCACGGAGTAATACGTACTGTATTACACCATAATAACATAATATAAAAATAACAACATAATATTCTGGTGTATTACTCCTCGAGGAGTAATGTGTGTATAAGGACCCCAAAATGGCATATGTTAAAAGACATGCTTACGAAGCAAACTTCAAACTCAAGGCTATCAGTCACGCAGTACAACATGGGAACAGAGCAGCTGTGAGAGAATTCAACATTAATGAATCAATGGTACGGAAGTAGATTAGATTAAGATTAAGTCTTTATTGGTCTCACACACAATGACACACAGTGACACACGGGAGAAATTTGACTTCTGCATTTGACCCATCCTTTTCAGGAGCAGTGAGCAGCCATTTTTTTCGGCGCCCGGGGGGCAGTACTGTGAAGGGTCTTGCCCAAGGACCCACACTGGCTAGCTCATTGCCGGGGGGGATTTGAACCCACAACCCCCGGGGGAAAGTCAGTGACTTACCAGTTGAGCTAACCAGCCAGAGGAAGCAAGAAGCAAGAAGATGACCTGTGCCAGGTAAAGAAGACCAAACAGTTTCCAAGGGAACAAAGCAAGTTGGCCACAGTTAGAGGACAAAATTGAACAGAGAACAGGTCGAAGTGTCTCTACAGTCTCTATTTGACTCAAAACAACAGGAGGAGCAAGTGACAGGAAGATCAATGATTTTCAAGGAGGTCTTTCTTGGGGCTTCTGTTTTATGAAAAAGCATAATTTCTCCATCCGCACAAGAACTACAATTTCGCAGCAACTGCCACACAATTACGAAGAAAGGCTGGCCCTTTTCCCCACCTACTGCAGGATCACTGAAAAGAATATCCAGCCAGAACACGTCACCAACATGGACAAGGTCCCCCTTACCATTGACATCCCCGTGAACTGTACTGTCAAGGAAACAGGGGCCCAGTATGGTATCTATATGCACCACAGGGAACGAGAAGTCATCTTTCACTGTAGTTCTCGGTTGCCAAGCTAATGGTCAGAAAACTACCACCCATGGTCAAGACTAGACGTTGCCAAAAGAAAGGTTTCCGGCTGGCATCATCATCAAGACTAACCCAAAGGGCTGGATGGACGAGGAGAAGATGAATGAGAAAAGTTTATGTTAAGAGATTGGATGGCTTTTTTCACAAATCTCCATCCCTATTGATCTGCGACTCCATGCGCACCCATCTCACCAATACTGTCAAAACCCAAGTGAAGCAATCTAATTCAGATCTTGCCATCATTCCGGGCGGACTAACCAAAGAACTCCAACCGCTAGATATTGGTGTCAACAGGTAGTTCAAAGTTAAATTGCAAGCTGCGTTGGAGCATTGGATGACACATTCACCAGGGACAGGGAGGTAACGCCAGGCAAGTTACACCACTATCTGCCAATGGATCGTGGATGCCTGGGCTAAGGTATCAGTCTTAGGTCACATGGCATGAAATTTTCACTTTCTGAGGTTTTTGAACATTAATGTGAGCTCCCCTACCCTGTTTAGAACCCCCCCCCCATGGCTAAAAGTTGCGAAATGTGTAAACTGAGCATTTGCGGTCCTTTTCTGCGTTTGAAAAACACACAGCTCAAACGGGCGATTTTGAACAAGGAAACTTTCTGACGTCACTCGGAAAATGCAGTTCCACCCCCCGTCTGTTTTTCTATGCACACTCTCTGTAAATCACGCCCAGAGAGTTTGGACCGCGAATGAGCTACGCAATGCGAAATGCGTTTTTTTATTTGCCTGGAGGCACGTGTGAGTGTTTCCAGGCTCGGATGTCCTTTACCCGACCCTCTGGACCTCTGAAACAGCAGTGGTTTAATTTTATTTTCTGTGAAAATGTGTTTTTTTCATTGAAACGCCTCTCCTTTCTTCCTCCGCTCTTAAAACACGGAAGTGGGGCCAGCACACACCGCACCGCACCGCTAAAACAAGGAACCAGCGGCGCATTTGGCCCTTCCCACCCGCAGCTCTGACCTATCTCTGTCCTTCTCATTTGCATTCAAGCAACAACGCCCAGAATGAGGTGTTCAGAGAGAGATTTTTTTTTACCATGTCTGTGTACATGGGGCTTTCTCATGCACTGAGTGTTGATTTTGAAGAAGGATTCATTTACAGTATTAGGGAACCATTAAGGCGCCATATAAAAGCATCAAGAAGTACCATGTCATGGGATCTTTAAGGGTCATCCAAGCTTTCATGAAGGCCGGAACCTTCACAGAACAGCTAAATAACTGCAACAAGACTGACTCGGATAATGACGAGAGGGATCCGGGCATGCTTGATGCTGTAATGATGAACAATTTGATGGATTTGTGGAAGAGGAATGAACTGAAAAAGTGAGAGTATTGTTTTGTATTTTATGCGCTACAACTATTGAATGTTGAGAGTTATTGTGAATGAGTTGAATAGATGAATAAAGTTTGACTTAGCCGATTATTTTGTTTCGCTTAAAAAAGTGTTTGCGTCATTATTAGCCTGTTCACTTGTAAACATCGCCACTTACAAGTGAACAGGCTAATAATAATAATAATAACAGGCGCGCAGTGATAGGACCCGAGAGAAAATAGCACCAAACGATTATGACTTCTGACTTTTTCGTAGGCAACTGTTTTGTGACGCAAATATATCAGTTTTTGGACAAATATTATTTTGAGAAAAAAAACAAGCTTTATTAACTGTCCCCGTTAACTTGCCGGACCTACTTTCGTCAGCTCCAGAACCGGGCAGAAACTCGGCTCAGAGGACACTGTCAGGGGTAAGTCAGTGTTAATGCACGACACTGCTGAAGGGGATGCCATACAGATTCACATCAAAAAACCCGAACAAACTATCCCTTTAATGTGCCTTATAATCCGGTGCCCCTTATAGTCCCAAAAGTACGGTAATAATTTAAACTGAATGTATTTTTGCAATGTACTTGTCTCCATTGAGATATTTTGACTTGGATTTTCCACTGTATGGCATTAAACTAAACATTACAGATGTTTTTATTGTTACCATTCTTACTGTGAGTGGGCACACTGCTCCATAGATATGACATGAAACTAGACAAAGGAATAACATCTCCATGGAGACAAGCAGAAGGGGAATGAGTGTACTTGTGTGTTTGTACTTACATGCAGAAGCGTCCCAAAACTTTATTGTCCCATCAGCGTGCCTGGTTTGAGAAACAAGAAAAACTGTTCAAAATAATGGTCCAGTCTTTGTTTATTCACAGTAATCTCAAAAGAGTTCATGATTTTACTCCAAACATGTGACACAAATATAAAATGTTGCTTATCTATCGTTTTAAAAAGGAATTAATTTTGTTCACAATATTACACGCCGGACTTACCCTGTGATGATAATTTCTGGGTAGCTTTGTGCCCCCTGACCCCAGTTTCCTCCACTGAGCGGCCACTCCTAAAAAGAATACAAAGCTAAATACAACAGC